>BLSH010117941.1:2244437-2283805 GCA_018402905.1 Glandirana rugosa | reverse complement strand
GACATTGCAAGCCCAGGCATGGCTTGAAAGCCCACAGGCACCGTGCCTGGGCCTGGGCCTGTAAAGTTTTTAGCAAGCCCAAGCCAGGCCCCAAGACGATAAAATAAGGTGCACAACTCTTCGACGTCCCGTCGGTTAGTTGTTCGCAAAGTGACCAAACGGGAATCTTCGGTAGTGTCGGTACGGATGATTACCGTACCGACACTAACCGGTCACGTAGTACACTGGGTCGGAGAAATATTCGACCTCAGTGTCACGACGTCAGTGTACGAGGAACCCAATCATATCCCTTTCCATCGACTGCCGCACTCAACCCGAACGATTTTTGAAATGTCCGGGTCCGGGTCCGTGCCACGGACACCCGAAAGTTCGGTACGGACCCGAACGTTACAGTCCGGGTTCGCTCAACACTAATTATTAATGCTTGCATTTTGCATGGTGACTAAAGCAGGCTATTGATCTTATACCTTTATCATACAGCCTCATGTTGATGGTTTAGCAACTACTGTATGCAGTATAACAACCCGGTTGGGCCTTGATTCAACTGGCTATTTAACTAGGTCCTTGCAGAACATAGATTTTAATAGATGCAAAGGAAACAGTACAGATAAATTGTGCAAACAGGTTGTAGTGTGTATGGCCAGATCTAGATTTGGTCTGGTGAGTAACCATTTAGCAATAATTAGTGGAAATGCAGTGGTGCAGAAGATATTATTGCTGAAAATTAAATAGCATGTTCGGTACTGAAGAAGTAAATGCCTAAAATACAGTTGACATATGTTGAATTTCTTTGATATTGCCATAAATAAGTGTTGCTCCCTAGCTCCCAGCGTAGGCCATCAAAATCATATGATCTCTAACAACCAAACATTACCCTGGGGTGACCTTTTTTTTCAAATAGATAAAATGCTGCTCCTTCTGCACAGATAATTGCAAAATATACAGAGAAACACTGGGGTTAATTTACTAAAGGCAAATAGACTAGAGCGTGCAGTTGCTCCAGAGCTTAGTAAATGAGGTAAGGCTTCACTTTGCATTTTTGCTTGCACATAATTGGATAATGGAAGTCAGCACAGTCTTTTTCCCTTTAGTAAATCAACTGCAATGTTTTTCATCCACATTTATATGATTGTTTACAAGTTTACATTTATGTCTTTTACATAAGTAGTTAAAAAAGAACAAAACCAAAGGACTATAGTACACTTTCATGTTTAGGCCCCTTTCATACAAGCAGACTGATAGGGTGCACCTGTCAGTTTTTCAGGTGGTCCTAATTGGACCCCCTATTCTCCGCTGAGCAAGCAGACTCCTTGCGGAGCCCATCCTCAGTGGAAGGGGCTTGTTGTGGAACTAAACTGAAAATGCTACCTAATTAATTTTTATAAGTTAAAGCAAACTTGCCCATCCATCCATCTATGTCTCTGTGCACACCTCTAAGATTTCCAGCCATGACTATCTTGAGTAAAAGCAGATGATTCATGTAGCATTTACTTCCTGGAATCCACCTGCCCTTATCTCAGGCATGCACATTTAAAACAAGAAAATATAATATACCTTTCTATCTATTTACTAATGCCAACATCATAAAGATTAAAAAATTGTTCATGTTAATTGGGAGAATTTAGTTGAGGTTTAACTGTGTAAAATCTCACATTATGCTCTGACAGAAGTCTGCCCCTAGTGGCTAGAGTTATTATGAGTGAAGCTGTTCATGCCATCATTATTTACACATCGGAGTTTATTGTACAGGAGTTTTCAACACATTTGGCAACAGTTTAAATCATTTATCCATTCCTCACTGTTGATCAATGCTTGTATGAACGTTCCTGCTCCTGTACCCATGCTTTGAGCCTTTTGAAAAAAAAAAAAAGTCTTGGCAGGAATTACTCTTGCCATAAAGGCACAGAGGTTAATACATCTCAATGGTGGTGTGATATTCTTCTAAACAATGAACTGCTCTTTTTTGTGACTCTTAGTGTAATTTGTTGCCTAATAAGTAGAGGGCTTTGTCTATGCCATATATTCACCATAGCAATTATCAAGCTGGAACACCCCTTCAGCCAGAGCACAGCCCTAACGACCTACAAGGCCATGCTTAAAATAGAGCTAAAGCCTATTTTTTAAATATATTTTTATATTTATAATTTTTATTGTATCTTTCAGCAAAGCAAACAAGTTAAAGTAAAGATAAGGGTACAGATACAGATAACTGAATCAGAACCAGTAAATATCCAGAACAATAGTGAAGAAAAAAGGGTATCACCTACATGAAAGTTAGTTGCACATAACATGTAATAAGTCTCTGATCACTGTGAAAATGGAGTGCTCTCAAAGAGGGTCCAATAACCGACTCCCTAGGTTTTCACGCCTAGGTATAGCTTCCAATAGCGAAAATGGGAACCCGAGGTGCATCTGCTGATAAAAAGCCTATATTTTTACCAGCAACTCATCATTAATTGATTGCTTAGTCCAGTTATATACATCATTTGTTTCTACACAGTTTTTAAACACTTACTATTTTCAAATTTACCACTACATACACTGCCTTCCTGTGTGCTCCTTTCTAGAACTTCCTATCTATGAGCCGGCACACCTAAAGTAAGTTACTTGCCACCTTATTCATTGAGACAAAATATCTCATTATACCTAGAGTAATTGCACACGCGTGCCCCATCACTGGTAAAGTTTTTCCTGTGTAGACACCCTGTAGTCTGATGCCAGGAGTGGGCATGCAAGGGTGGCCCTGGCTGGGCTCCATAAAACCCTTCATGGGAAAGGAGTCAAACAAACATGGGGAAGCAGGGCTAGCGCCAAGGGACTATGGGGTTGATTTACTAAAACTGGAGAGTGCAAAATGTGGTGCAGCTGTGCATGATAGCTAATCAGCTTTTTTTTTTTTTCATAAGAGTTTTATTGAGATATAGAACTGGAGAAATACAAAACATCAGGCTTACAGAGTCAGTGTTCACATCTCACAACACGAAGTTACAAGCCATACGCATATAAAACAAAAAGGTAGGGTTCAGGAGTAGGAGATACAGACTCATTCTTTCTCCCACCCCCTACAGTAGGGGAACTGAGGGCCCATGGTATGTTTCAGGGATAGTAGAGAGGTTTAAGCAATGAAGGACCATATGAGCATGCCAACGACCAGCACCTAGGGGCATAGGTCTCGATATGTTGAGGTTGTATTAAAGTGAGTCCAACAGTACCAAGTGGAAGTGAATTTGGGCAGTCGTTCTCACAAAATCTCTTCCATTCTATCTATTCTCTGGAACCATTACTGTATTGTTGGCACGTTAGAGTTACCCCAATGGCAGTGGATGCAGTGCCCTGCTGCTGTGATCCTGAACATCACCAGGGATTTATAGTAGACGTTCCTAGCAATAGATGAGTGGTGTAGGAGATACTGTGCCAGCAAGAATTCAAGTGTCACTGTCATAACCCTGATAATAATTTTGTGTACTTTTTCCCAGAAGGGCAGTACTTTGGAGCACGACCACCAGATGTGAATCAAAGACCCCTCCTCCTGCTCACACCTCCAACAAAGACTAGAGACAGTGGGGAAGAGATAAAGTCCTGTACCAGCACGTATAGATCGATCTTGTAACCGCAATCCTGTGAGGCCATGTTTGGAGAGCCTTTGTGTATGAGAGTGCACACTGATTCCCACTCCTCAGAAGAGAGGGAGATTCCTAGGCCCCATTCCCATGCTACTCTGATGAGCCAACAGAACATCAAATAGTGAGGAGTAAAATGTTGAAATTACGTGTCTCAGTGGTTGCTTCCTACTGCAGAGAGTCTTGGGTAGGGTCAGGGGTCTACAGTGTACAGGACAAGGGAATCATTAAGGGCTGCAAATGAAAGAAGCGTTCCCCAATGAATAAACTGGGGCGCCCTAATTACTTTGTGTGGCCAGGTGGACGACACAAAGACAGAAGACATGCCCGGTAAAAAGGCTGAGCCAAGGGGTAGGGGGATCAAAGGGCCAAAGTTTGCATTGGTGGGGCAAGCTGATCAGCTTCTAACTTCAGCTTGTTCAATTAAGTTTTGACAAAATAAAATGGAACCTGATCGGTTTCAATGCAGGTCTGCACCAGATTTTGCACTCTTCCAGTTTTAGTAAATCAGCCCCTCCATGGTTTAGAAGGAGAACTTTAGAGCAAGAAAAAGCAGCATTGTGTGTTAGCATTGCCTTAAATAGTGGATTTAGCAATGAAAATTGTAGGTTTTTATATCACTTTAAACATGCTGGTGAGAGGGCCAGGACTATGGTTAAAAACATGTGCAAACAAAAACTCATCAGCCACTACACCGGCAAATTCTTCTTTTGAAAGCATGTTTTCCATCCTTAAAATTCCAGGGATGCTAGAAAAATGTACAGGTAGCGCAAGCATCCAGTATATATTCTTAGGTATATAAAGAAAAATTGTATTCAAATAGTAATTGCCTCGTGCTGAAGGATTTGGGAAGCAGCAGATTTGATTTGCAGTCTGTACTCACTAATTACTCGTTCTGGAGAGATTTTCATGTTTCATGGATACAAGCTGTACATTTACAGGAACATGCACTTACTTTGTGGCTTTGGCGGTAGGAATCTGGCTCTGGCTTTCCCCCTCCTGCCAAAATGCAGAAACCTTTGTGAAAGCTCAGCGTCATGGCAGGTGTGCAGAGATGAACAGAGAAGCTACATTGTGCAATCTCACCACAAATTATATTTAGAAAATCTTTACTGCAAAGTATTCATCTATTTATAAAGGGTGAAATATTATGCAATCATGCATTCTAAAGCTTATTGCAAGTTTATTACTAGAAAAAACCTTATTTAGGGGGATTTGTGATAGAGGTGAGACATATACTATAGGTACTGTGACATTAATAAAGTAATAGAGATTATTCCATTAGCAAAGTGAATGTGCCCTGAGCTTAGAAAATAAGGTACAGCTGAGTTTACTTCTGTCAACCAATTATATGCTAGCAAAATTCCTGTTTTTTGTACTTGAACATGGTTGGGTATTCAATTGAGGGCTTTTGTTTTTATTGATTATTTTATTTCAGGTACTTGTATAGCGCCGTCAATTTACGCAGTCCCTACCCTCAACGAGCTTACAATCTAAGGTCCCTAACTCACATTCATACATACACTAGGGCAGAGGCGCTGCTAGGGAGTGGCTATTGGGGCTATAGCCCCCAGTCTGGGGCCCATAGCCCCGGGTCTCTTACAGGGTGGGTGCAGTTCTGCAATTAGCAGGTATGCCCCGGTCTGGAATGCAGACTGTGTATATATATATATATATATATATATATATACACACACATACATACACATGTATATTTATTACTATTATTATTTATTTTATTACATGCATGCCCGCTCAAGCGCAGGTCTTTCTTTACTTCGCTGGTATGGGCTCTAGCCCCAGATCTTTTGTAGACCTAGCAACGCCCCTGCACTAGGGCCAATTTAGACAGGATCTAATTAACCTACCAGCATGTCTTTGGCGTGTGGGAGGAAACTGGAGTACCCAGAGGAAAACCACACAGGCAGAAGGTGCAAACTCCACACAGGTAGTGTCGTGGTCGGGCTTTGAACCAGCGACCCTTTTGCTGCCAGGCGAAAGTGCTATCCACAGTGCTATCCTCCTCTCCATAATCTATCAATTTAAAATTTGAAATGCAATGTGTATTTTTTTACCCCAGAAATATACTAACAAATATTTTATATTTAAGAAAGAAGGGTTATAATAATGTATTAAAAGCATTGTGGTCAGTTGCCATCCCAAGAGCCTTCATATGTTCCAGAGTAGGGTGACACTTCTGGTACCCTTGCACTTACAGTAATAATAAATAAATAAATCCTATAACCAGTAACATGTCATTGCTTTAATATTTTTAATTCTTTTAACATCATTCAAAAGTCCAAATACAATATTTAAAGCATCCCAACTAAAATGGCAGCCTAATGGTTTTAAAATATAAATTTATATATTCTATCGCTGAGTTCACACCCACTTATATACACATTATGTTTAAAAATGTACATAATCACATGAGAGAGGGAATTTCCATTCATGAAACTTTTGTAACAGATTAATTCATATGTGTAGTCTGTGAGTGTTCCATAATTAAGCTGTATTCACTGCTTGTTAGGATAGATCACCCAGTGTTGAACCATGTAAATATACTGTGTTTAATGCGTTGATCAAAGCAGTTTTAAACGCCAAAACAATTTTTAAATCTGTTGGCTGCATTCCTTTTCTTTTTTCACCCCCCCCCCCCCCACTTTATTGACACATATAATCTGGACAGTAAGTCTGTTATTTTTGAACAGAGCAATCTGTTGGCACTTAGAGGGTAGGGATAGGTATGCTTACATATGTCAGCTTTTATTCATTTATGTGAAACCTTTATCTCAAAAGGAAATACATATAACTGCTTAAAAAGGTTGTAAACTCCCCCCAAAACTTACCCCCAAAAACAAAAAAACAAAAAAAACCTGTAAGACAAAGGCATAATGAGCTAGTATGCATCACATACTAGCTCATTATGAAATACTTACCTTAGAATGAAGTCCCCGCAGTGGCACCCACACACTGCTAAGACGGCTGACATCTTCCCCAGTGTTTCTTCTGGGTTCGTTGGCTCCGGTGCTGGGAGTGGCCGGAGCTGCGGCCGTTCCTTCAGAGCGCATGCGCTGATGATGTAATTGGTGGGGTAAACAGTAAATATCTCCTAAACAGTGCAAGAATTATTATAGGCTTACCTATAGGTACAAACAAACCAAGGGAGTTTACTTCTCCTTTACAAAGTGTCAGTTGGAGTTCAGCTTAAATTTATTAGTTAAATCCATTTACATCTGCTAATGCATCTAACGCTACCCTATCCAAAGATTGACGATGCTGCTGTCCAAGGGTATTTCCGTTGTTCCTCCATACAGACCGGAGACCCCTTAACACAGTAAGTGTATTACTGGCTGGATCAACAGGTGAAAATAATTGAAAAAAAAAGCTTAAAAACAAAACAAATGCAGTCACCACATTTAAGAATTGCTAAGCTGCAATATATTATATTTGTGTTTTAGGGTTGCATCTTTGGTACAGTTGTAGAAATGGTAATGCATCAAAACCATGTTGTTATTACATCTTAAATGCATTAGTCTGAAATTGAACTTCATGAAAAATGCATAGATGTGAATGCACTTTAATGCTCAGCTGTGGCCCTATTGAATGAGTAATAGATATAAACGAGTCAAATCCAATCTACTACACATAGCTGCTGTGTCCTTACAACACTCAGAGACATTGCAGCCTTCTATTAATGAACGCCATTGCTTCATGTAGAAGGAATAAAGCCCTTGAGAATTAAGCGATAACTTGGGGCCTGGGCCAGCCTGTCCTTGTCATGTAAGCTGGATCATTTGTTTAAATGTATCTGGCCTACAGCCTACTTTTATATAAATTGATGCAGATCTAAGATGACCCCTATGAAAGTCAGTACATTGTGCTTTATAAGCAAGGCTTCACACTAGGAGGTGGCCGAGCAAAATCACATTGACTGGAAGCCAGTAGGCCAAAAAACAATTAGTGGTCATCTTCTAACCTCCTCTACCAACATAATCAATGACTAAAATAAACAGAATGTTATACTGCCTAATTGTTAAATATGTACGTTGACCAGCTTTAGTGGAAATCATTGAGCTAGTATTAGGTGAAGCCTATTCAGTTGTGATTGGGTAGTACTATGCACTTAATACTTCTGTATATTCTTACAAACATGAATCACTTCTCTCTAACCGTAGAAAGAGCGCTTTGCCATTTATGATGAGTACTGCAGCAACCATGAAAAGGCACAGAAACTACTCTTGGAACTGAACAAGATCAGATCAGTGAGAACGCTTTTATTGGTAAGGAATTATCAGTTTTCTGAATAATAAAGAGCTTGTATACCTTGATTAATACCTTGCATTTTGTTGTAAATAGACTTTTATTAAAATGGGATGCATCTTTTATAGATTTTAACCTCCCTGGCGGTATTACTATTTACGATTTTTGGTGCTGAAAGCGGTACCATTATTTTGCATGAAAATTTGGCGTTTTATATTGTAGGCCTGTAATTCTTAGCAATAACTCACTTAAATCTGTCCAAACAAGAGTCTAGTAGACATCCCGGGTATGAAAAAGTTTGAAAAATGAAATCATAAATTATAATATAATAAATAACTAAAATTAATCATCAAAAATAATAACGTAATAGTAATAAAATGTATTCAATAATGTAATCAAACCAAAACCACTGAAAATTGCTTAGTTGCAGAATTGTCGCTGTCGTCACTTTCAGTTTCTGATGATAAATTTCCACAAAAATCAGTATCACTCAATTCTGCAAATGATTCTTATTTACTATCGCTGTTTTCTAGCTGATCAAAAACCACTTTTGACGTAAAGGGACACTTTTTGGTTGCTATGGACATTCTCATGTTTCCAGGCAGAAAGAATGACATTTATTATATAAAAGTGCATGCAGGGCACTGGGCAAACCACTAGGGACAAAGGGGATGTGAAATGTTTTCATACAGTAATGCAATCTATAAGATTACAGTGTACTGTATGTGCTGTGTGTGTTTCACTTTTTGAATTTTCCGCCAGTCTCCGTCCCCGTGCGACGCGATGCTCGCAGGGAACGGAGCCCGGCACACAGAGGCATCGGGCGGAGCACACAGCCCGCAGACATGGCGGGAGACATTGCTGGATCCAGGGGACAAGGTGAGTAGCGCTGCCTGGATCCAGCGATGCAATCCCGAGTGTGGCTCGTGGTTACCGCTAATGGTATTGAAATTCCACCCCGAGCCACACTCGGGATTACCGCCAGGGAGGTTAAAAAATATTACAAGTTATTTATGAAATAACATTAACATGTAACAAAATTGTATGGGGTTTTGGTTGCTGGGTCTATATCTACTTTAACCATTTCCAACCCAGACCAATTCTGACATTTCTCACTAGGGATGGGCCAAACACCCCACTTCGCACCAGAACATGTTAACAGGCAAAAAATGTGTGCGAACATTCGAACACCGTTAAAGTCTATGGGACCCAAACACAAAAAAACAAAAGTGCTCATTTTAAAGGCTTATATACAAGTTATTGCCATATAAAGTGTATGGGGACCCGGGTGCTGCCCTAAGGGACATGTATCAATGCAAAAAAAAGTTTTTAAATCAATCATTTTTTCAGGAGCAGTGATTTTAATAACGCTTAAAGTGAAACAATAAAAATGAACTATTCCTTTAAATAATGTGCCTGGGGGGGGGGGTCTCCTTAGTCTGCCTGTAAAAGGCCGCACCCCTGTGATGTTTAGAACAGTGCCAGAGCAAAATTACATTTGTAAAGGAAAAATTGTCATTTAAAATCGCAGCTGTAATGTATTGCCATCTCCCCACAATATACTGTAGAAAAAAATCACTGAAAACATTTGTGTAGGGACCCCCCCCCCCAGTCCATACCAGGCCCTACCTTGTCCCCTGAATACAGCGATGTCCTCCTGCGGTGTCAGCGTGTCTGCGGGCTGTGTCCGCAGCTCCGATGCCTCTGTGTGCCTCGGGCTCCGTTCCCAGCGTGCGTCGCACGGGGGCGGAGACCGGCGGGAAATTCAAAAAGTGAAACACACACAGCACATACAGTACACTGTAATCTTATAGATTACATTACTGTATGAAAACATTTCACATCCCCTTTGTCCCTAGTGGTTTGCCCAGAGCCCTGCATGCACTTTTATATAATAAATGTCATTCTTTCTGCCTGGAAACATGAGAATGTCCATAGCAACCAAAAAGTGTCCCTTTACGTCATAAGTGGTTTTTGATCAGCTAGAAAACACCGATAGTAAATAAGAATCATTTGCAGAATTGAGTGATACTGATTTTTGGGGAAATTTATCATCAGAAACTGAAAGTGACGACAGCGACAATTCTGCAACTGAGCAAATTTCTGCGTTTTTGGTTTGATTACATTATTGAATAAATGCAAAATAATTGTACCGCTTTCAGCACCAAAAATCAGACATAATCATACCGCCAGGGATACTAACCATTGCAGGCCTATAGTACATAACTCCATATCTCCATGCAGAAAACCATTACCGCTTTCAGCAATAAATTCCAGACTCAGTCATACCGCCAGGGAGGTTAATAAGGGGGCTCCCAGATCCCGCACCCCCCTACATCGTACCGCTACTAATTCACCAAAAAGTGTCAAAAAAAGAAAAAAAAAACACAGGAGACAATTAGGGACAAGTCATTTATTAAAAAAAAAAAAAAAAAAGTGTCCCACGCAATCCATTGTCAATCACGGCACGTGTCGGACCCGAAAAAAAAAAAAGCAGCAACAGTACCTCCTCCATGGGAGGGCTCCCGCCGGCTGAGCCCGCTTTGTTTTGACAGTTTTTTTATAGTGAAGGGTGGGGCCACCCAGTGACGTAATTGAGTGACCCGCCCCTCTGATGTCACATGACATCAGAAGAGGGCGGGGTCACCCATATGTCACTGGGTAGCCCCGCCCTTCACTATAAATAAACTGTCAAAACAAAGCGAGTGCAGATGGCGCCAGCCCTCCCATGGAGAAGCATTATGGGGCGTTCGGCAGGGGGATCAGGCGAACAACGGAAGTTCGACCCAAACTTATGCTCAGGCCGAACCGTTCGCCCATCCCTATTTCTCATCTACATTTAAAAATCTATATTTTTTGCTATAAAATTACTCAGAATTCTCAAACATTATATATATTTTTTAGCAGAGACCCTAGAGAATAAACAGGCGACCACTGCAATTTTTTATGTCAAAAATTTTTTTAGGAAAAAATACACTTTAATGAATCTTAATGCAAATAAAACACTATGTATTTATAATCCAATTTTTTGGTAAAATATAAAAGATGATGTTACGCAGAGTAAGTGAATACCTAAAATTTAATGCTTTAAAATTGTGCATGCGCGTGAAATGGTGCCAAACTATGGTACTATGGCGATGCTTTAAAATGTTTTATAGATTAGCAGTTTACAGTTAAAGAGGAGGTGTGGCTCTAGAATAGTTACTCTATTGCTTGCTATAACGTTCATGGCAATAACTCACATGTGTGGTGCGAACATCGTTTACATATGCTGGTGCGACCTAGGTATATGCATTCGCTTCTGTGTGTGAGCACGCAGTGATGGTGGGCGCTTTAGATTTTTTTTATTTTTACACTGTCCATTTAATTTTTTTGATCACTTTTATTCCTTACACAAGAAATGCGATTTGTGATGGAAATAAGGCATGACAGATCCTCTGTATGGAGACATCTGGAGTCACTTCCGGCCTTCCAGGTTCATGAAGATGACCATGGACCGGATGATGGTCTGTGGTAACCTGGTGCCACCGCCAGATCGGATCCCGGGCTCACCGATCACACAGGAGAGCCCGGAGAGATGCCAGTGGGCAGCAGGAGGAGGGTAATGTCCCCTCCTAATGCCTGTAAAACCAAAACAGAGGCTAATCAGCTATTAGGATGGCTTTTACTTTGTAGGGAATCGCCGGCTGAAAAAAAGATATCTGGAGGATACCTGTAGCTGCAGGCATCATCCAGATATCTCCACTTAAAGTCCAGGATGTTATATGATGTCCTACGGGCAGGAAGTGGTTAAAGGAGAAGTATGAGATACAGTATGAGTACACCCCTCACATTTTTGAAAATATTTTATTCTATCTTTAGATGTGACAACACCGAAGAAATGACACTTTGCTACAATGTAAAGCAATGAGTGTACAACTTGTATAACAGTGTAAAATTGCTGTCCCCTCAAAATAACTCAACACAGCCATTAATGTCTAAACTGCTGGCAACAAAAGTGAGTACACCCCTAAGTGAAAATGTCCAAATTGGGCCCAAAGTTTCAATATTTTGTGTGACCACCATTATTTTCCAGCACTGCTTCCACCCTCATGGGCATGGAGCTCACCAGAGCTTCGCAGGTTGCCACTGTCCTCTTCTACTGCTCCATGATGACATCACGGAGCTTGTGGATGTTCGAGACCTTGCAGTCCTCCACCTTCCTTTTGAGGATGCCCCACAGATGCTTATTAGCGTTTAGGTCTGGAGACATGCTTGGCCAGTCCATCACCTTTACCTTTAGCTTCTTTAGCTAGGCAGTGGTCAACTTGAAGGTGTGTTTGGAGTCGTTATCATGTTGGAATACTGCCCTGCGGCCCAGTCTCTGAAGGGAGGGGATCATGCTCTGCTTCAGTATGTCACAGTACATGTTGGCATTCATGGTTCCCTCAATGAACTGTAGCTCCCCAGTGGCAGCAGCACTCAGGCAGCCCCAGACCATGACACTCTCACCACCATGCTTGACTGTAGACAAGACACACTTGTCTTTGTACTGCTCATCTGGTTGCCGTCACACACGCTTGACACCATCTGAACCAAATACGTTTATCTTGGTCTCATCAGACCATGGACCTTGGTTTCAGTAATCCATGCGGGCTTTCTTGTGCATCATCTTTAGAAGAGGCTTCCTTCTGGGATGACAGCTATGCAGACCAATTTGATGCAGTGTGCGGCATATGGTCTGAGCACTGACAGGCTGACCCCTCCACCCCTTCAACCTCTGCAGCAATGCTGACAGCACTCATACATCTATTTCCCAAAGACAACCTCTGGATATGGTGCTGAGCATGTGCACGCAACTCCTTTGGTCGACCATGGCGGGGCCTGTTCTGTGTGGAACCTGTCCTGTTAAACTGCTGTATAGTCTTGGCCACCGTGCTGCAGCTCAGTTTCAGGGTCTCGGCAATATTCTTATAGCCTAGGCCATCTTTATGTAGAGCAACAGTTATTTTTTTCAGATCCTCAGAGAATTCTTTGCCATGAGGTGCCATGTTGAACTTCCAGTGACCAGTATGAGAGAGTGAGAGCGATAACTCCAAATTTAACACCTGCTCCCCATTCACACCTGAGACCTTGTAACACTAACGAGTCACATGACACCGGGGAGGCAAAATGGCTAATTGGGCCCAATTTGGACCTTTTCACTTAGCGGTGTACTCACTTTTGTTGCCAGCGATTTAGACATTAATGGCTGTGTGTTGAGTTATTTTTAGGGAACAGCAAATTTACACTGTTATACAAGCTGTACACTCACTACTTTACGTTGTAGCAAAGTGTCATTTCTTCAGTGTTGTCACATGAAAAGATGTAAAAAAAATGTACAAAAATGTGAGGGGTGTACTCACTTTTGTGAGATACTGTATGTAAAAAAATAAATCTTCATACTTTCCTCCATACTGCAGCAACAATGTGGAGATGTAGCTGTCCCGTGTCAGCTCTAAGATCGAGAGCTGAGCAATCACATGACCACTGAAAGTTCAGTTCTCCGTCTGCTTCAAGCATTGAGTGGTGACTGTCAGTAGCTGCTCTCCACCCTGCTCCTCTGACACTCATTGAAATGCTAGGCTAGGGAGGAGGCAGAGCCAGCTGTCAGGCAGCTGGGTGGATTCTGACAATATTGTAGGGATCCTTCCAGAGCCTGATGCCGCTCTGTCCCGCTATCAGCTGGCTCAGGGTTACAGGAGAACCAAAGTAAATGTACTTCTGTGACCCAAAAGAGAATTATGGCCAAAAAAGCTTTTTTATATATATGCTGGGCGCTGTCTCCATCTCTAATGTTCTGCTTTTCTAGAAATGTCCTACTTTATTAGTATACAATGTGAAATGTTATTGCCTCCCTATGTTATTAGCTACACAAAATTCCTCATTTTTTTCTCACTGAACTAAATAAGCAAAAGTTTCTTTCGTACCAGATATCCTCAGCTGTGACATTTCCTTCCCGTGATTTATATAGCACTGTAAGAGAAAATCTCTCTGCATATTTACTCAAAGGCAAAGTTTAATGCCAAATAATGTAATGAAGCACCATGACACTGGAGCAGAATAATAAAATGAATGGCATCAAGGGAGCAAGGTTAGCATGTACCTTGGCCAGAAACAATTATTCAACCAAAGGCTTCCTCCTCCTAAACAGCTATTTTGTCATTTATAGCTATTAAACTAAGCTGTCAGGTAGTGATGGAGTACATGCAGATAAAATGCATCGAAAATATTTTATATTGGCAAAATAGTGTCATGATGACCACCAACAAACTAACAAGATTTTACCCAGAACAATTAAACGTCTAGTGACTGGCCTCTGTTGAACGGTCATGCTGTAAAGCCAGCATTTGATTAGAGCTTGCAGCCAACAGTTGCAAGTGCTGATCTGTGTATTCTGCCGCAGGGGGGAGTCCCCACTGTTAGAATACAATAGCCCAGCAAAAGAGATCTCTGTATTAATAAGTGATTTATCTTGATGCAGGTATCTGTCTGTTTTTTTTGGGGTTTTTTTTCAGCTGTTTAGTTGAACAAAAAAAAAATATACATATATTCCCAGCTTTAGGGCTCATTCACACCTAGGCGATTTGTGATCCGACTTGTGTCGCCCCAAGTCACCTCAAGTCGCTTGACATCAGAAATCCCATTGAAATGAATGGGAGCCGTCTTAATATGCGCTTTTCAATTCGCAGCGACTTCTGAAAAGGTTTCTGTACTATTTCAAGGCAACTTCTAGGCGATTTTAGCCCTTAGAAGTCAATGGAAGTCGCTTCCAGGTTGGATCACCATCTATGAAGAAGCGACTTTACAGGAAAAAGAAAACAATTTTTTAAGGCAACTCCCCTCCCTCTCTTCTCTGATTGGCCACAGGCAGGTAAGTCATCCAAAGTCGCGCTGAAGTCGCCTTGAAGTCGCGTTCAAATCGCCTAGCAAAGTCGCCTCTGAAGTCTGATCGCCTAGGTGTGAACCGGCCCTTATGATCCAATTTAGAAGATCAGCAAACGTGTATAGACCTATCCAGGGCATACAAACCGATACAATGTTTATGACTTAAATTTTATATTTAAAGATTTATGTAGCTTTTTGACTAAAAACCTAAATTTTATCTACAGCTGAAATTTTTTGCATTCGTTTTGGACAGAGCAGAGTAGGGTTGGAACCTCAGTCAGAGTTTTATTGCTGTCTGTGTCCCCGGTAGGGAGATTTAGCCTCTCTATTATTCCTGGTGATCCAGAGATCTCCCAGCATCACTAATTCTCAGATTTTCACCAATAAGACATATTTCAGCCTCTAGGTTGGGGGTCCCTCTTTCTCAGGAGCATGCAGATCACTCTCCCTATACTCTGTAATCTATCATGTGAGGTAGTTCTCACCTAGTTTGACAATAGGGAGCCCCATCCTCATGCTGCAACTTCTGTTGGGAATGGCAGAATATGTAGCCTTTGGTACGCAGGAGGTATTAGTTAGGCCTTGTATATGCTTTTCCTAACACCCTGGCTTTTGCACTCCTTGGGTACTCACTTTTGTTTTTTTTTATTGTAGCTAAGATTTTCTGTGCCTCTCTGGGGCCTTCCTTGCCCACGCATAGCTCTCCTTTTGTACTGAAGAGATTACTCCCTTACAAGGGCCTCTGTAAGAACTGACTTTTTTTCTGTTTTAGAGTAATTGTAATCTCTGACAAGTAACCATTAAAGTGACTAGCCTCAGGGCAATACACAGAGATTAAACAAATCTACATAAGTTGTACCTGATTATCTGCAGCCATCTGTCCTGTACAGTCCCCTTAACGCACAGAATTTACACAGAATCTGTCAGGATCTATCGGCAGCACGAAGCAGGTGCAGCTAAAGGAGAACAACTCTGAGTCTGATTGGAGGGAAGGGGCACCCCCCTTCCTCACTCTACACTGAGAGCAAAGAACAGCTGTGACTGTCAATCACAGGCTTTGTGCTGGAGCTCTTATTCCCCATTTCTCTTGGTGTCAGGAAAAGCTGTCAGAAGTGACTCATGCAGATTATTATTATTATTATACAGGATGTATATATTGCCAACAGTTTGCACTGCACTGTACAACATGAGGGCAGACAGTACAGTTACAATACAATTCAATACTGGAGGAATCAGAGGGCCCTGCTCGTTAGAGCTTACAATCTAGGTGGGAGGGTCAAGAGATACAAAAAGGTAATAACTGTGGGAGATGAGCTGATGAAGAAAATAAAAGTACAGAGAAAAGTTTTCAGGGATCGCCTAAAAGTGCACAGAGTTGGAGCTAATTTGACATATTGGGGTAGGGTATTCCAAAGAATGGCAGAGGCTTGGGAGAAGTCCTGGAGGTGAGTATGGGAGGAGGTGACGTGGGAGCTAGAGAGCAGGAGGTCTTGGAAGGAATGGAAGAGGATGATTTGATTGGTAACAGATAACAGAAGAACCAGGCTGCAGAGAGAAATCACACTCAGTGCTTTGGATAGAGAAAAGTACATGGTATAAAATGATGTGCCTTGTTCAGATTTTATGTCTGAGGTTTACAACCACTTTAACCTTAACAGCCATAGTTCTGTCTTGGCTCCCCCCGTGTTTAACCTGGGAGCTCCCTCATTCTCTTATCCTACATTAGGACAAAATATCTGGCCATTCTTGCTTCCCTGGGACTTTTCTTACCCCATTCTGTGGAAATGAAATGTCCTGCCTTGAACTCATGTCAGACACTTGATGGGGTCAGGACTGTCATCTGTGGCTGCCTGGCTTATATTCCCTTGTCAACTGACCCATCTTTTGCTCTTCCATAGGCCCCTCTGTGGCATTCCTCCCTTCTCTTCCACCTGGCTGTGGTTCTCTTGCCTTTTTTCCAGGGCTTCTACCCTCAGGGAACTGTTTTTGATGGTGGCTATTGGAGCCTCTGTGCATCCCTACTTCAACTAAAAGGTGCTTCTGCTGTCACCTGTCTGTTCAGGTCCATTGACCCTTATTGTACTTCTTATGGGCCTGCTGCTGCAATTTTGGCAGTTTTGATGCCCAATATTAGATTTATTACTTGGGGACATCCCATAGTTTAAAAATCAATTCCTGAGTCCTATACTGTACGATTTAGATAATAAGAATTTGATGTACCTGTAAATGTCATATCTTGGGGTACAGTACAGGAAACAGGTCCCTTTCCTCTTCCTCTGTGATCTCCTTCCTACTTTCTGAACAACTGAAGCCTCACAGAGTTGGTGGGGTAATATGTCTACACTGGGGGCAGTACCCAGCAAAGAGTCCAAACACCTGAAGTTAGCTGCATATAACCCATTAAATGAGAATTGACTCCTGCTTCATTCATTTTACCCCAAAATATGGAATTGAAAGATATGCCAATTTTTTATTCTTACAAAAGTTGCAGTTTAGGGTAACAGCTGCAGTTATACACATTAGGAAAATGTCTATTTTATATGAATTGTTAATTCCGAGAAACAGTAAGTTATTTTGGAAATGAATCCTTTTTTCCTGTTTGTTGGCATGAAGGGAACAGGGGGCTACGGGATTTTAATGGTACCGAAATTAGGCTCACACCTTAATTTTTATAAAAATATAACAAATTTATTTAAACATATAATCACATCTTTTCAAAAATCACCGATAATTATATCTCCTTCCCATAAGGGGATAGGTTTAAGAACAAAATTCCATGTTCATACAGACAGTTGGTTTCGTGCTTCTCGACATGTTTCGCGGTTGCCCGCTTCTTCAGGAGAACGCACAATATCTAGTATGCACTAGAATGAATAATACAAATTTAGTTCAAGACAATAAAATATTCAGAGAGAACAATAAATTGTGACTGCATTGTAACTATTTCCAGTGATAAACCATATTGTACATATGTGCATCTTGCATCCTCACATACATACCTGTGAAGTCTGATCTGACCAATGAGTCTCCCTGGTTGGGATTGTTCCCCCGGGCGGGCACGGGAGGATAAACTGGTAAAATAGATGTGTACATTGTTCTTAAACCTATCCCCTTATGGGAAGGAGATATAATTATCAGTGATTTTTGAAAAGATGTGATTATATGTTTAAATAAATTTGTTATATTTTTATAAAAATTAAGGTGTGAGCCTAATTTCGGTACCATTAAAATCCCGTAGCCCCCTGTTCCCTTCATGCCATCTTCTCCGATGGTATAATTTGTACATACAAATTGGGATGCAGGTACCAGTATTTATTGTATAGATATTGAAATACTGAGCTTAAGTCATTTTCCTGTTTGTTAGTAAATTTTAGCGGTCTGAAGTTCAGCAAACCACGTATGGTACAAATCTGAACTCTCCTGCAAGCACACATTGCATACACCCACGTATGAATATCAGAGCCTGGAAAAAGTGAATGACACAGCCAGGATCTGCCTAAAACCTTGGTTTGTTTGTGTTTTTAGAATTGCATGGTGCTCAGTGGAAGGAAGAACACAGATGTTCCTCTGGAAGGATATCTAGTTGCTCCAATACAGAGAATATGCAAGTACCCACTTCTTTTGAGAGTAAGTATGCCCTGGTTGCTAGGGGATGTTATTAGAAGGGTGAAGCATGCTACTCAGTTTATTTCAATGTCTTTCATACAATCAGCCTCCCTTTCCTTGCTCCCCCTTTAACAGGCCCGTTATTATGCAGAACAAACTTGGCACAATAAAAGCGACATCTAAGAGTGATCATTGTGGAACAGTCTCATCAATACTGAGCACACCTCATATCCAGGCTGTTTTTATATATATTGTATATGCATTAAAAACATCCATAATTCATATATGTGTGTTGTAATAGGTTATTTAACTTGTTTTAAAAATAACTTTATGTACCATTAGGACAAAACCTGCCTAGATGGGCATTCTGGCTACTCTGGTATTTGCAAGTAAAATAAGCAAATTAAAGTATTTCAAAGAGAACTGTAAGATGTCATGAACTTCTTTTAGGTTCAGCCCTGTTTTCACGATGCCCCAATTCACTACAGCCAACTCCTTGTTTGCATTTGGCCTATACTTTACTAAACAGGTATTTGTCTATCTTTCTGTAAAGGACTATGGTGATGTAAAACATGTTGCTATGGTAGTGTCCTTAAAGTGGAGCTCCAGTCTCCCCCCAAAAATACTGTAACTGCTGACTTTTCATATAAGGACACTTACCTGTCCAGGAATCCAGCGCTGTCCTCATCCAAGTTGATCCTTCATTCAGCTTTGAGTCCAGGTGCCAGCACCTCAACCACTTCAGCCTCAGAAGGATTTCCCCCTTTAGGACCAGAGCACTTTTTGCGATTTGGCACTGCATCGCAGTGCGCGGTCATGCGATGTTGTACCCAAACAAAATTGACATCCTTTTTTTCCCACAAATAGAGATTTCTTTTGGTGGTATTTGATCACCTCTGTGTCATTTCTGATCACCGATATAAACTGCAAAAAAACAATATTTCTTACTTTTTGCTAAAATACATATCCAAAAAAAACAAATATAAAAAAACAAATTTATTCATCGGTTTTGGCCAATATATATTCTTCCTCATATTTTTATAAAAAAAAATTAATCGCAATCGGCGTATAGTGATTGGTTTGCGCAAACGTTGCCACGTTTACGAACAACGAGAACTAATTTATGGGGTTTTTATTTTTTAATAGTAATGGCGGGGATCTGTGATTTTTAGTGGCACTGCGACATTGCGGCGGACATGTTGGACAATTTTGACACGTTTTTTGGGACCTTTGGCATTTATACAGCGATCAGTGCTATGAAAATGCACTGATTACTGTTTAATTGTCACTAGCAGGGAAGGGGTTAACACTAGGGGGCGCTCTAGGGGTTAACTGTGTCCCCTGGTATGTGTTACTAACTGTGTGGGTGCTGGGCTGAGTGGGGGAGGAGAGTGATCGTGACTCCCATACACAGGGAGCCTACGATCACATTCCTCCCCTGCCAGAACGGAGGTCTGTTGTTTACATATGCAGACCTCCATTCTGTCACTGCGGAGGAGCGATCGCGGGTATCTGGCGGACATCGAGCCCGCCCTACCCGCTCCCTGGCTCCCCCATAACACAGTGGGCTCGCGAGCGCGCCTCTGGCGGCACACGCTCATGTTCCGCAATTCCGCAGCCGCCGTCAGGTGGCAGCGGTTTGTGATATCGAGCCAAGTTGCCGCTGTCAATCCACGGCGGGCAGTCAGCAACTGGTTAACTAAGGGAAACGAGCAGTGAAGACTTGTGGCTGCACAGCCGATTTCCCACTGCAAATGTGTGAGATGTGCTGCGCTTTGTGAATGGTCCCGCAGTCTTCTGGAACCTTTGATGTATCGTAGAAAACTGCCAAAACCAGGCACCTGTTACCCCCCCACCCCCAAAACAAAAAGGGCCAATTGTTAAAGAGAAGGGGAAGAATTCAAACAAGTGGAACTTCCCCTTTTGGGGAAAGACTAATGTGTGTGCTGGAGGTGGGATTTTGCTGGCAAAACTTTACTGTTAAAGCTGGCCATACATTATACAATTTTCTTATTCAATTTCCTTTAGATTTACCTTCAACTATGTAGTGTAAGGGCCTATCTGATTACATATAAATTGAAAGTGTTTAGATTTTACCTCATATTATATGGTTTTGGTAAATCCAAAGGATAATTGTACAAGAAAATTGTATGATGTATGGCCAGCCTAAGGCATTATCCACGTTGACAAAACAAAACACTGGCTTGGGCATTATTACTAAGTATTACTTATTTGAAATATTTCACAAAATGCTATATTGCAGGGAATCATTTCAATCCCATATTCAAGCCCCGAACTATTGTATCAGACTAATATATGCATATATTTATTTATCTATATATTTTTTACACAGGAGTTACTGAAGAGGACCCCGAAGAGGCACAGTGACCATGCAAATGTGATGGAGGCACTACAAGCAATGAAGGCTGTGTGCTCCAATATCAATGAGGCCAAGAGAAGGATGGAGAAATTAGAAATGTTAGAGGAATGGCAGAGCCATATTGAGGGCTGGGAGGTGAGAGTCTATGAAAGTAGCTTTGTGTTCTTAAAGTTGAATATTAGTCAAAAAATATTTTTTCCGCTACAGCTACAGTCACATCATTTACCTGTGATGAAGTATACCCCACATTGTGCAGACTGCTGATTCATGTACAAATCCTCTGTGCAGGGTGTTCGGTCCTCTTCCTGGTGTTGAACTTCTGGCATGATGGGGAATAATAGCTTCTGGTCTTCAGGTCAAACTGCATTCACTATGGTCTGACAATGACCTGTCCCCCTCTTTCACCCATTAAGAAAAGCCTGGGCATTATTTACAGTGAATGTAACACAATCTCAGTATGGGGGGGTCAGATGAATGACAGGATTATCTCCCTCATTTGGAGATTGTATTACACTCAGTGTAAACAATGCACAGGCATTTATGAATGGATGAGAAGGGAGGGGGGGAGTGGGTCTCCGGCGGACCATCTTGAGTGCAGTTCACCAGAACCAAAGCGATCATCCCTCACCATGCTGGAATTTGTGCCAGGAAGAAAACTGGGCACCCTGCAGAGAAATGTCTATACCATGTCTAACTCTATTCATCTTTATTACATAGGAGAGGTGAATTAGTAGTTTATAGAAGACAGCTTCAAGGCAGAAAAGAATGGTTTTAACTATTAGTTCAGTTCACAGACTGCGTGTCTAGAAAGATCAGCAGGTATGTTCTGTTTTTGCTGAAACAGTTCTTAACCTGAAAAATAAAAATGAATGCCAGCCACCACATATAAGGACTGGTAATCTGCAATATATATATATTTTTATTCTTGGGTTTAGATATCCTTTATGCTACTTTTTTAAAAAAAAAAACAATACTTTATGCTCTAAAAATTGTGAAAATGTACAGTTAGGACCGCTATTTTCATCCAGGGCACTGTGGAACCTCAGGGTTCCTTTAGAGGTTTCTAGGGGTTCCTTAAGCAGGCATTCTAACCACCACTGTGAAGTGTGTGTGTATGTGTGTGTGTGTGTGTGTGTGGGGGGGGGGGGGTATTGGGTGCACTGACCACCAATGTAAAGGGCAATTTCAGAATGACCACCAATAGACTATCCTTAAAAAGTTGTAAAAGTTGAGTAAAGCTGATTTCGAGTCTCTCAGGGAGCATAGCCTGGATTGCTAAAGTTTTGAATTTAGTTTGTTATTCTAATCTAATGCGGACCAATACTGCAGTGCTTTGCAGGGTGTCCGTATTAGTTATATCAACCTCTGTGATCAGAGAGCTTACAAACCATTGTGCTCATGCAAACCCAGCATGCACAAAACCGATTTGTGGGAACCTAGCCTTAGATATAGCCAAAGGGACAAGGAAATAGAAGAGAAAAAATGGGGTAAACTTTTATTACAATGCATCTTACATCTTAAAGAAAATAGTTACATAAGAAAACACTTTACTGCAACTAAGTATCCTGGACAGCTAAGGAGTCCCACCTCCTATCCTGAGCTTAGCATCGATGACCTTCAGGCAGGTACTGCGCCATCCAGTACTCCTGGCATGAGACGGAAGATGATTTGGGCTTTACCACTATTAGGCTGCATTCACAACGGTGCAAATTGTAGTCACAGGAATCTTCTGATTTCTGCTGCGGCCCTGAGAGGCTAGGTGCGGCCGCCAGCCCTGTTCACTATAAGGACAGGTCGCGACGGCCACAGTTATTCGAGGCTTTCTGCAGCTCTCATCGATGTGAATATAGCCTTATAACCTTACAGGCAACACCCAATATTGTTGTCTTCGCTCCTTTTGAAGAGATTGTTTTCTTTCTGTACGGGTGATGGTGGTGGAAATTGAGGGCAAGTGGACTGTCGGCAAGAAAAAACATAAAGGTTTCTACCTCAATGCAGGTATCTCACTCAATGCAGAACAGAGAAAAGGTTTTGGCTGAAAATTGGCATTAATAACTTTGGAAAATCATTTTGTTGAGCAAAGAAAGGCAATCAGGTAATTTCAATTGTGTATCCAAAGATTTTAGCGCATGGCCAGGAAGAGACATAATGTGTATTGTCATAATTTTGCCTTAAAGAGTTTGTTACCCCAACACTTCATATTGCTGATATGTGCCTGCTGTACCACGTACTTCTATGAAAAAGTATCCTGTTCTCTTTGTATTGCTTCCTTTATGTGAAATCCATGGTGTTCCTGCTAGTCCCTCTGCTTTCCTAGCAGGAGAGCACATTATGCTCAATTCCTTAGCTATGCTGGGAGCTGTACTCTACTCCAGTGTTAAGATTTGTCCTGACACCCCCCCCCACCGCACAGCCATTCACTGGCAAGCTCAGTGTACTGCTGCTCCCTCTCCCCCAGCTCTTATGCAGCTGAGAGCAGAGGGAATGTGATCACTTATAACAAAGGGAAAAAAGGTATTTATATATATTTTTTTATCTATACAAAAATGTTTTGCCTTTCATTTTTATTTTAACCTGAATGGCTTGTTTTACAAAGTGATCGTTTACAATCATTTTACCAAAATATTCACAGAATCATCTCTGTATCAGCACAAATGAGATACACAATTGAACTCTTTGTCGTGTAACACATTTGGGTTTGTTGAATAACCATCTGGAATTCGGCTGATCTTAGGAATAAGAACGAAGAAACAAAGAGATTTCCTAACAGAAGGAAACGTTTAACAGGGAGGCATGGCCTTGCAAAAGATAGTTATTTTTAGGTTTAATGAAGATCAAAGCATGGCTTACATCTCCATTGCAAACAATATGATGTGGCTTTTTTATTAGTATGGACATCCTGGCAATAAATGATCATCTGTTGCAACATGACCCCCTCTTACTAGATGGCCTACTACACCAGACCTTTCATGATTTCTTTCCTTAAAGATAGTGGGCATGCTCTCCCATTCATTCAGGGCTCTGCCTGAAACCTTAGCCTGATTTTTTGATGATGTGGTTCCAGAACCAAGGATTAAAAACAGCCTAGCAAAAGTTAAAGTGACAAAATCCTTTTTCTCAAAAAATAATCAATAAGGCTCCATTTACATGGGATGCTATATCAACCTCCCCTGAACGTTTTTTTTTTTTGACAGCTAAAACCCGACGTCTAAAATGGCCATTTTGCCGCATTTTGCGTGCCACGTTTAGCGTTTGGCTGCGTTTTGCCACGTTTGCGTCTGGGAGCGTTTTTAAAATATTTTTTTTTTTTTTAGAATGGAAACGCTTGTAAACAAAACGGTTCTAGATGCATGTCACCGCGTTTAGGCACGCTTAGCGGCGTTTACAAACTGTTTGGTATTTCAAATGCCTTTGAACTGGCGTCTGAACCCATTTGTTTGCACTACAAAAAAAGCCTTTAAACTCAACTGCCTGGAAATTACCTTAAACGACCCTGTGTAAATGTACTGATAAGATAACAGAGGAAAGTTCAGGGGCAGCTGAAAAAAATGCCCAAATGCCTCAAAACATCTGTTTACCAGCAGCAGTGTAAATGAGGCCTTAGCATCATGAATAACATTCAGTGCATTATTACATAAAGTGTCACATGCATATAAAAATAAATATATGAAACAGTGATAGTCCAAATAAATGGTGAAAAAAGTTCAATGTTCTATTCCAGTGTTATTGAAATAGTTGTGAATGGCAACCACGAATGTTCCAGTGCGAATCACCACAATGTGATCATACACCACCGCAAAGTGAGAATGCACTTACCAGAGACCGTGGACTCAGATACCATATATCGCCAGGAGGATGGTCCATGACAACTTCCTGGCTTTCACCCCTCAATGCTAGGCCGGGTTGCCTCTCTTTTGGTTACGTTCAATGAACCAGACATCCAAAAGAACAAAATATCTCCCCATAGTTTAAAAAAAAAAATTAAAAGTACAAAAAACTTACATCCAATTAATTGTTAAAGCGCTTATCAATCCATCCAATAGATATAGCAAGAGACATGTAGCATGCAATGGCCTGGATAGGACTCGAGTCCACAATCTCTGGTAAGCGCATTCTCCCCTTGCGGTGGTGGATAATCACATTGCGGTGATTTGCACAGGGATATTCATGGTTGTCATTCACAACTATTTCAATAACACTGGAATAGAACATTCAACTTTTTTCACTATTTATTTGGACTATCACTGTTTCATATATTTATTTTTATATGCATGTGACACTTTATGTAATAATGCACTGAATGTTAATTATGTCTTGTAGCTGGAATATGTTCATTTTGGCTCTTATAGTTTATTCACTGAATTATCTATATTAGTGCAGCACTTGTGCTATACAGGGTGGGCCATTTATATGGATACACCTTAATAAAATGGGAATGGTTGGTGATATTAACTTCCTGTTTATGGCACATTAGTATATGTGAGGGGGAAACTTTTCAAGATGGGTGGTGACCATGGTGGCCATTTTGAAGTCGGCCACTTTGAATCCAACTTTTGTTTTTTCAATAGGAAGCGGGTCATGTGACACATCAAACTTATTGGGAATTTCACAAGAAAAACAATGGTGTGCTTGGTTTTAACGTAACTTTATTCTTTCATGAGTTATTTACAAGTTTCTGACCACTTATAAAATGTGTTCAATGTGCTGCCCATTGTGTTGGATTGTCAATGCAACCCTCTTCTCCCACTCTTCACACACTGATAGCAACACCGCAGGAGAAATGCTAGCACAGGCTTCCAATATCCGTAGTTTCAGGTGCTGTACATCTCGTATCTTCACAGCATAGACAATTGCCTTCAGATGACCCCAAAGATAAAAGTCTAGGGGGGTCAGATCGGGAGACCTTGGGGGCCATTCAACTGGCCCACGACGACCAATCCAGTTGAATGGCCCCCAAGGTCTTCCGATCTGACCCCCTTAGACTTTTATCTTTGGGGTTATCTCCCATTTTAAAAGCTTAAAGTGATATTAAAGTCTTGTTTGTTTTTTAGTTAAAAATAACAAACATGTTATACTTACCTCCTCTGTGCAGTGATTTTGCACAGAGCAGCCCAGATGCTCCTCTTGTCGTGTCCCTCTTTGGTGCTCCTGGCCCCTCCCTCCTGTTGAGTGCCCCCACAGCAAGCAGCTTGCTATTGGGGCACCCAAGCCGAGCCACAGCTCCCTTTGTTCATTCAGACACTGAGCTGCGGCCCCACCCCGCCCACTTTCTCTTCTCATTGGCTTACTGACTTTGATTGACAGCAGTGGGAGCCAATAGCACTGCACTGCTCAGGGAAAATAAGAAGGGGAGTCCCGGGCAGCCGAGACACTCCTGCAACATCGCTGGATCTAGATGGGGCTCAGGTAAGTATTAGAAGGGCTGAGGCAAACAGAAGGTTTTTTATCTTAATGCATAGAATATATTAAGATACAAAACCTTCTGCCTATACAACCCCTCTAAACTTAGGGCTGTTCTGCCAAATTATAAACAGTGCAGGGATACGGTTTTAGTGCTGGTAAATAAGAACTATGTTAAAAGTATATAGTTGGGCAACTATGTGGCAAATGAGGTTTAATGTTGATAAATGTAAAGTAATGCACTTGGAGGCTAAGAATATGCATGCATCATACATACTAGGGGGAGTACAACTGGGAGAAATCAATGGTGCTGAAGGATCTGGGTGTTTTGGTAGATCATAAGCTTGATAATAGCATGCAATGCCAGGCTGTGGTTTCCAAAGTGAGCAAAATGCTTTCTTGTATTAAGAGAGGAATGGACTCCAGAGAGAGAGATATAATTTGGCCCCTGTACAAATTATTAGTAAGACCTCATCTGGAATATGCAGTTCCATGCAACAGGCATGGAGGAGCTTAGCTATGAGGAAAGATTAGAGGAACTGAATTTATTCTCTCTTGAGAAGAGGAGATTCATTTCTATATGGACAAGTGGTCCATATAGTGAACTTTATGTTGAGGAATCATTCCTCCAGATGAAGCCACGTGGGGTTGTGAAACATGTAGAGGTCCAGCCTGGCGGTGGTACTTACCTGTGACATGTGAGACATTGCTGAGATTTTGCAGATACATCTCATCTTCATGATTTTATACTGGATTTTATGCTATTTTATATTTAAATAAATATGAGTGCATCTTAAGGAGGGGCTTTGTGATCTGTTACCCTAATTTATGGTCAGACATATTGCACTAGTGGAGGTGTTTGTTATTTTTACATGCAATCGGTGGGTCACTGGATATCCAAACATCAACCTTAAAGGGGAAGGATCCTGGATTACACTCCTAATTATGCGTGAGCAGGCCCGTTAGGGTCAATGTTTGAGGTGAACCTTCAATCCACCTGGTGGAGGTAACTTGGTTTTTCCACTGTAAGCCACGAATACCTGGTTATCACCTGTTAAGGAGTCAACTATTTGACTCGGCTGCATGACATCTTTGTGTTTACACATGTGAGACTTGGTCTGGAGGTGAGCGTTCATTTCACAGAGGGGAGCACTCTTTTTCATCTATAGGATAAATCTGTGGATTGCTCAAGTGTACCACTTGAGAAGCATCATCCTGTCTATTCTTCTATTGACGTCCTATGAACTGTCTATACATTGGGACTATTTAAGGATTGCACCTTGGCACTAGCACTTTGTAACTGCTGGCTTTGCACATTTTTTTTAGCACATTTATTTATTGCATTGTATGTTCACATTCGCTGATATTCTATTTATTTAGTGTTATTCTATTCATTTTAGAAGCACTTCCACAATTCTTATATTTTACTTACCTTTTTAAGCTATTAGGCACCCATGTGTTGAATATCTTTGACATATTTCAGTTGGTTTAGGTTAGTATATCCAATAATTCCAAGATTTTTTACATTTTTGAAATTGTATTTTTTTCAGTAGAAGCATTTATACTTGGCGATTTCATTGATCACATTATATTTTCAAAAGTTTAATGTATTTTTCTTATGAAATTATCTGAATATGTTTCTCTGACATATTTTTTTGCTTTATTATATTTTAGCCATTATCTTCATTATCTTTTGTCGCTGTTATTATTCAAATGAACCATATTTTGTGCATGCAAATTGATAAGAGAAAACGCATAGAAATTGAAAAGCGTGTAAATCTTTGCTTTCTTGCTTATTTCTTCTCTTATTTTTCATACTTTTGTTTGCTTTGTTAGGGATCCAGCGTAACGGACACATGCAGTGAGATGTTAATGCATGGTTTCCTTCAGAAGATTTCATCTGGGAATATCCAAGAGCGGATCTTCTTCCTCTTTGATAACCTTCTAGTATATTGCAAAAGAAAACAACGGTAAGAGTCAGAGAATTCATTTTATACTGTATGTCAATGGAATTGATATAATGTATGCACTGGTATGAATGTGTTTTTTATTTTTACTTGACTTGATTTTATTGCATTATATGTAATTGTATATGCAGGGAGCCATGTCTGTACAGTACATATACATAAATACTGTACATCAATGCAACCCAGAATGGGAAATATACCAGTTACAGCAGTGACTGGTAGATTTCCTGCGCCAGGTGGACTTGATGTGTTTTCGTATATGTTGATACCAGTGCCAGGACAAGATCATTCAGTATCCAGAGAGCGAAGATTGTTAACTTTGCCTCTCCATGGGTGAAGTAAGAGGCAGGACGAATAGCAGATCACGTAGCTTGCTGTGCCAAAAAGGAACTAATGTCCTGCAGTAAAATAAGGAGCTAATTCTGAAAAAAGAAAGAAAAGCCCCAGGATCAATGTGAGGAAAATATTTCCCATATAGCCAAGAATTCCCCCTAAATTATGGGACTTTTAGGGCACAGATAATAATATCAACCATGTAAAAAAATACAATTTATTACAAATAGCAAAGTACAAAAGTTTAAAATGATACAACCATATAACATATATGGCCCACGTTGTATAGAAAAGCAGGGTTTGTAGCAAGGCTGAATTTTCTTGTCAACTTTATGCAATTCTTGTCAGATGGCCCGACATGTTTCAGGATACACAGTTCCATTCTTCAGGAGCATTCATTTACAAAAGACAAGATCTATGCTGAAAGATATACACACATATTAATGGATTAACCCCAAAAGGGCACATATATTTCCGTGGATACACAAACTCAAAGTAGTATATGGCTAAGCATTACTCCTGCAGTGTTAATACAGAATAAGATTACCTTATTAGGCCATGCTCCATAACCATCTGGGTAGATGTTAACCCCGCAGAAAACACCACCAGAGGATAGCTGGTGCGCAAGCCAACCTGGGATGGTGTGCCAGGGGGATGGACGAATGAGAGCCCGGCGCCCCACTGAACTCCCGAAACAGACCCGCGGCGGTCGTGCGGAACAGAACGGGCACCGGCAATCCCCGATTGGCAGCCGCCCTGTGTGCCAGTGAATCTGTATGAAAGATTCATAAAACAATATAATAGTAACTCAAAGAATGAAAAATTAGGACGTACCCAATTTACTAATATACATGGGATTTTTTTGTGTAATGCCTGCATATTGTTATTGCATATAGTTAGGCTATGACAATGCCGGCCTAGAGAAATGGTAGAATAATTTAGCCATACATATTTTTAGAAGCGGTAACTCAATGATTTGGCCTGCTAAGGGTCAACCAAAAGGGCTTGCCACCGGATGACCAAAGACAACATAAGAAATAAAAACCATGGTGCCGATGCGGCAAACATAGACCAAAAAAGGCATGTCAGAAACAATCCCAAAGGCCGGGGATAATGCCCTGGGGAGTGTGCAAGAAACAATACCAGTGCGTTTCCTTAAAAACAGGGTGCTATAATCTGATGAATAAACTTGTTTTTTGGATATGTATTATAGCAGAAAGTAAAAAATATTGGTTTTTTTTTCAAAATTGTTGGTCTTTTTTAATTCATAACGCAAAAAATCCCGCAGAGGTGATCAAATACCACTAAAAGAAGGCGCAAATTGTGGGAAAAAAGGACATAGATTTTATTTGGGTACAACGTCGCACGACCGTACCATTGTCACTTAAATTAACGCAGTGCCGTATTGCAGAAAATTGCCTGGTCATTAAGGGGGTAAATCCTTCTGGGCCTGCAGTGGTTAATCAGCACAGTATTCATCCAAAAAAATCAGAAGACCAAGACCACGCATGCTTAGAAACTATGCAATTCAATAAATCACATTACATCCGAAGTTGTATTCTGTTGTATGAGAATTTTCGTAACTTGGTAACCTATTGGTTTTCGATATGAGACTAGCATGCAAAAAAAAATGGACAATCATTCATCCGATATACTCATCGTGTGTATGAGGCTTTACGAAGGCAGGGTAGCTGAAGGTCTTTGAAGGAGGTAGGGTGGCTGTAAGAGGGAAGCTCTTGGGCTGAGTTGCTTACCCTACCCTCTGTGTACTTGCACTGCAGACCTCCTTCTCATAGTGATACCTACCAGGGAACACAGCTTCTACTTCTTCCCCTCTTCTCTGATCATGTAATCTGTCATATGACAATGGGACGCAAAGAAGGGCAGCCTGCCCTTTCTCCCCGTGAGTGCCTGTACTGAGACAGAGGTCTGTGCCCCATTGCCTGCTCTTTTTTGCCCATAGTAGGCTATATATTGGAGGGAGGAGAGAGTAGTCTCTGTTCTTCACTCCATTTTACCTGTTCATTGACAACAGCATCACTCCTGTCATTAGGCAACTGGAGAATGGAGCGCTGGTAAATGCTCACACCCCCTTTCCAAATAAAACAAAATGCACAGTCTGATGGGACTGCTGATACCACAACTAAGATGGTGGCGCCCATCAGCAGTCTCAGGGCTTTTGAATATCAATATAAGGGAGTCCTTTATAGGTGAATAACATGCCTAAAATATGGTCAAGCAACAGGGTCTGTTTAATGTGACCCTCCTAAAGTAAAGTAAAGGGATTTATTTACTAAAGGCAAATAGACTGTGTACTAGGCAATGTGCAGTTGCCCTCTGCAAGTGCAGTTGCCCTCTACAAGTTCAGTTGCTCCAGGGCTCAGTAAAGGAGGTAAGGCTTCAATTTGCAAAGAGTACCCAATCACATGCAAGGAAAATAAAAAGACTGAATTTTTGCTTGCACATGATTGGATGATGGAAGTCAGCAGAGCTTTTGCTCGTTTACTAAGCTCTGGAGCAAATGCACTTGCAGAGTACAACTGCACTTTGCAAAGTGTTCACTCTATTTGTCTTTAGTAAATCACCCCAAAATGTCTACAATCCATACCTTTGAGAGTAAACAGTCACCACCTCCTGCGATGCATGCTGCCAAATGCTGCTCATTATAAAGAAATCTTCCTCTGCAGTCTGTGGAGATCCTGACACTATTGGGAGCGTTGATCCTTTGTGTTCCCTGCTGCACTCAGTGGTTCTTCCCACTGTCCTCTATAACACTACACAACACAGCACTGACATGAAGGTCAGTAGGAGGAACCACTAAGTGCTGCAGAGAACATAGGCGATCGACACTCCTGGAAGTGTCAGTTTTTCTGCAGATTTCAGAGGAAGATTTCTGTGCAAATGAGACTTGTTCAGCAGCATGGGCAACAGGAGAGGTTATCATTTACTCTTTTCTCTTGCAGGGACAGCTTTGCAGACAATTTTTTTACCCAATAGACAGACACGAGTCTGCAGTCTGCCTCCCTGCTATCTTTATTTTCGCGTGTTGTCTCTCTACTAATGCTTTTCGAATCTAGACCCTGGTGTCTAAAAAAAAAATCATGTCTTAACACGAGGACCCTATTTAGACTGCACACGTTTTTTTGGTTGTTTTCTTCATTTTGTTAAAAGCTATAGTTCCAAATATAGTGGTTTTCTAACCATGCGATGCTTGAGGAAGTCTTGTGGAAGTCTCTTAAAGTTATGTAAATTGTTTGCATTTGTGCATTTGGCCCTCCACTTCTCTTTAGATAAATAATCTCTTACATTCCTGTATTTCCTCTGGGAAATGGGATATTGATGGTCAGAGAACTTGCTGACAGCAGTGTTCAAACAATATCAAACATGAAGTCCCCTCTATGGCTATAAATACAATCCACAATGACAAGTTGCTAAACTGTAGTATAGAAGTAAGCATGTCCCAAACATAGTGTTCAACACACAAAGGTATAAATAAAATAACAACTTAATTTCATTGCCAGTTCTTCCAAATAACAATCAAAAGAAAGAGCAGTATATAGTACATAATACATTAACTTACACTTTAAACTGGACCTTGCATTAAAAAAAAGCAAAGTCTGATCATGAATTCAGGCTTCCTTAATGAAGTAAATGAAAAAAAAAAAGAAAAAAGTTACTAACTACATTTACCCTACCCCCAGATTCTTTTTGCTGTTCCTAAACAAGGATTGTGAAATACTCCTTATGGCAAGATTCTGGGGAATGCTGAGTAACCCCCATGTAATGAGATGATGGCCCAGCACAGTTCAGAAGCTTTGCCTCTTGAAATTTGAATACTTAGCATTCCCCTGGATCTTGCCAGAAGGATGGCAATGCCATCCTCTGCACTGTAGAAGCAGAAGGTAAGGTGAGTAAATGTACAGTATTTTTTCCCCACTGCATTTTTTTTTAGTTTACTGCAGTGATTGGTCATGGGAGAAATCCTAAATAAATAAGCAGACCTTAATTGGTAGTGCAAGGTGCTGGTGATCCCACCAGTAAAACATATCTTGTCCTAGGGTGACAACATCTTCACCCGGTCTTCTTTCAGATTTGGCATCTTTGGCTATCTTGATTGGCTGGCCTAGGATCCCAGCACTAAGGCAGGCTGAAAATGTAAACTGAGCTGCATATGTGCAAGACATAGTTCATTCTAATGCCCCGTTCATACGGGCTGTCTGATTAGGGCCACCTGTCAGTCCACTGACACCCACCACCATCCGATCCTGTCTGCCACAAACCGACATATGGTGGTCCTATTCTCCATCCGTCCAGTGGTTTGGATGGCATCGGACGAGAATGGACAGGCGGTCCGTTTCCATCCGATTGCCCCATATAGGAGAATAGGACTGTATCTGTGTCCCCAGAGGAGCGGAGTGGACACGGACCTGTCATCCCCCGCTGAGCAAGTGGATTTTGCTTAGCGGAGGTGCCCGTGTGAAAGGGGCCATGAGGTATTTGTAAATAGAATGATAAGAATCTTTTTATTACAGAAGAAATGTAGTCTCCTCTGCAATCATAAACCTTCCTGCTCGCAGTTCTATTTTAAAACTGGACACAACAGATTTTACATTTTGTGGAATTGTAAGTGTACTCTCTGCATTATTTTTACAGTCTTTATGTTCTCAGTAAACTCACCACACCCAAATGAATGTGATATGGCTTACAGCAGGGGTGTCCAACCTGTGACCCCAGACAGATATGAATGCGGCCCAACACCAAATTGTAAACTTACCGGTACTTAAAATGTTGATTTTTTGGGATTTTTTTTGTAAAAATGCATTTACACTTAGAGAACACATGTGGCTAAAGAAAAAAAATGACAGTGTCCCTATACTGGACTTTTATCAATTTTATCTTCCCAAAGAAAAATGTCCCACTCGTCACAATCACACTTTATTCATGTCTTCATTTTTCAACAGCACCTATGTTTGTGAGCAACTATCTTAAAGTACACAAAGGGCAAAATTAGATCCAAAATGTCTAATGAGCACCTTGATGATTCATTGAGAATTGCTGCTACATCCATTGAACCAGATATTGATTAGTTTGTTTAATTTTTTATTTTTTTATTTATTTCAGGTACTTCTATAGCGCCATCAATTTACGCAGCGCTTTACATATATATTGTGCATTCACATAAGTCCCTACCCTCAAGGAGCTTACAATCTAAGGTCCCTAACTCACATTCATACATACACATACTAGGGACAATTTAGAAAGGATCCAATTAACCTACCAGCATGTTTTTGGAGTGTGGGAGGAAACCGGAGTACCCAGAGGAAACCCAAGCAGGCACAGGGAGAACATGCAAACTCCAGGCAGGTAGTGTCGTGGTTGGGATTCGTACTAGTGACCCTTTTGTTGCCAGGCGAAATTGCTATCCACTACACCACTGTGCCGCCCATATCAAAAACAGTGTCATATATCGCACTTATTTTATGTTGCCCTCTTTTACTTTTATTGTGACCTGCCCAACTTTTTCTGCTCATCAGCTATCCTTATTGTTAGTGTATTTTATGTGTGGCCCAAGACAGTGCCTCTTCTTCCAATATGGTCCAGGAAGGTCAAAAGGTTGGATACCCCTGGCTCAAAGTGATATTAAAGGACAATTAAAAAACCCGCTTAGGTGAAGACACACCAGACATGCTTCCTCTGGTTGTTCAGAATTTCTGCTTTCCTCCTGCTTCAGCTGCACCTCCTGGTGTTGGTCATGATAGTCAGATTCCTGTGGAGATATCCTTACACACACACTCATAGGCAGGACTGGTGCTGAATAGACATGCATCTATTTATATGAGGGACCCGGAGCCAGCAGTGGTGAAGAGGACTGAATAAGTGTTTGTGCCCACATACCATGCATGTTAAAGAGGAAGTAAACTCCCCTGGTGTTTTTGTACCTATAGGTAAGCCTATAATAACATAACCTTAGGTCATTAATACAATTAACACATACAGCAGCACTAAATGCTTTCTAAACTGCCCAAAAGCTTCAGTGTTGAAAATCCTCCACGTGAATGTCTAAAACACTTCCACAAGTCCCAGTAGCAGTGAGAGAAGGTAACAAGTCCACAGGTGTTAGTGATAGAATACACTGACAGGTGTCTGTAATTCCCACATATTCCACCTCGTGCTCAGGAACACAGTGACTCCCTTCACCCACAGTTGGACTCTTACCATGATCCAGCGCTTGGCATTCTCATGCACAAGCTTGTTAGGCTTTTAGTGCAACCCAGGCACTGTAATACACTGGCAGCCTTGTCCCTCTCGCAGGCCAGCAGACAGAGCAAGTACATGAAAAGTGCAAAAGATCACAATAGCGTGATATCGCTTAAAACAATGTTATTCAAAAAATAGCATAAAAAAATGTCATAAAGGAAAAACAAGAGGTCGCCCCCTAGGTATTCTCCTTACCAGATCTTAGATAACACACGGCATAACGTATATCCATATATAAATATGAGCCAGACTCCGGCCATTCACAGAGCCGCTGCAGACACTGTATTGGCACACAAAACTGTTAACCCCGACCAGCAGGGAATCTACGGCACTGGCATTCGACCCACCTGTAGCTACCATACAGTCCCAGACGCGTTTCATCAGATTGACTTCTGCTAGTGAGTGGCTGTATCATACAGCCACTATTGTGATCTCTTGCACTTTTCTCATTGCTACTGGGACTTGTGGAAGTGTTTTAGACATTCACATGGAGGATTTTCAACATTGAAACTTTTGGACAGTTTAGAAAGCATTTAGCGCTGCTGTATGTGTTAATTGTATTATTGACCTATGGTTATGTGATTTTTAGTTTTAACAGCAGCAGCTTGCTACAAATATATGATATCTTAATATAACCTTTATACATGCTTAACCATCTATGGCACAGGTTTAGAGGTTCTATAAGTGAGAGCCCCTTCTTTCTTTGTTCGGATCTCTAGTTTATGCTATAATAAGGCTTAACTATAGGTACTGTAAAGATCTCCTAAATTTGCACCATTTAGGAGATATTGACTGTATACTGCGCCGATTACATCATAGGCGCATGCGCTCTGAAGAAACGGCCGCTCGTGTCATTTCTTCAGGGCCGTGCCATGATCGGTGGCTCCCGCGCGCATGCGATGCATACTAGCTCATTATGCCTTTGACTTGCAGGTTTTTTTTTTTTTTTTGGAGGTTTACATCCTCTTCAAGTAATAGGGTTGTTTACCACACTGCTTAGCATGCATGGATAAAAAAAACAAACCTTTAGCAGAACATTTTTTTTTATATCAATCGTATTTTATTAAATTTTAACTGCTTCCCGACCGCGCGCCGTCTTTTCACGGCGGCAGTCGGGGAGCTGGGCGCGAATCGCCGTAAATAAACGGCGATTCGCATTTTGGCCACCAGGGGGCGCGCACCCGCCGCACTCCTGAGGAGTGTGCCCGCGGCTAGGGCGGACCCGATGTCCACCGGCGAGCCGCGATGAGCAGCTACAGGGAAAAGAAGGGGAACCGCCGATGTAAACACGGCGGTTTCCCGCCCTGTCAGTGGGGCATGGGTGATCTACTGATCCCTGTCACTGGGATCAGTTAGATCTCTCATGCCCATGTTAGCCCAACCCCCCACAGTAAGAACACACCCAGGGAACACAGTTAACCCCTAGCTCTCCCCCCCAGGTTAACCCCTTCACTGCCAATGACATTTATACAGTAATCAGTGGACATTTAAATTTCTGATCGCTGAATAAATGTCATTGGTCCCAAAAAAGTGTCAAAAATGTCCGACATGTCCGCTGCAATATCGCAGTACCGCTAAAAATCGCAGATCGCCGCCATTACTATTAAAAAATAAAAAAAAAATAAAAACCCCAGAAATGAATTCTCATCATCCGTAAACGCGGCCACTTTTGCGCAAACCAATCAATAAACGCCGATTGCGATTTTTTTTATCGCAAATATGAGGAAGAATATAAATCGGCCAAAAACGGTGAAAAAAAATGTTTTTTTATATTTTTTTTTTTGGATTTGAATTTTAGCAAAAAGTAAGAAATTTGTTTTTTTTTGCAAAATGGTCGCTCTTCTTTTGTTTATAGCGGCGATCAGAAATGACGCAGAGGCGATCAAATACCACCAAAAGAAAGCTCTATTTGTGGGAAAAAAAGGACGCAAATTTTGTTTGGGTACAACGTCGCACGACCGCGCAATTGTCCGTTAAAGCGACGCAGTGCCGAATCGCAAAAAGTGCTCTGGTCCTAAAGCTGCAAAACCTTCCGGGGCTGAAGTGGTTAAGGTGCATAAACAAGTATTGTCAACACAATTTCGCTACAGATGAGCAAAGAACATAGATTTCAAATAGTAAAATTCCAAGAATTGGTATCCAATCTTAGACATATGGTAATTTTTTTAACACTTTGACATGGAAAGAATTTTTTTTTTAACATTTTGACATGGAAAGAAAAAGAGAACGAAGATAATGATCCAAACATTCTGTAGGGTGTAGTTCAGTATGTCAAGCTCTTTTAGGCTGTTCAGGTGTATAAAGGGTTATATAGTAGCAGGTGTGCAAGAGAATAGATATATAAATGCAATAACTGGTTTTAATGACTCTAGGGTGAAGAACCCAGCCGGGTACTTTTAAAAGAGGGGCAATCTGAAAAGATAGGCTTGGAAAACATAAAGCATGGCCTCCCAGTGAAACATTGGGTGTTATCGTGCCATGATTATGGACGTGCTGTGCAGGACGGGTGTTGACCATTGAGACCAGAAGGATTGACCTTCACCATTCTTGATGGAGAACATAAGTTCAAATTGAGACTGAGTGTTGAGATTATCTGTAAATGAGGAGAGATCAGGAGGTTCTGCTTGCTTCCATTTAGATGTGATAGATCTCCTGGCTGTGATCATGCAATGTATGATGAAAGGGAGGTGCCGTTTGGGTTCATATTTTAGGAGGAGAAGGAGAAGTGCTAATGCAGGGTCTCGATCCAGTTTCAAACCAATTACTGAGAAGATGAATTGACAAACTCTGATCCAGAACAGAAATAGTTTAGGACACTGCCACCACTTGTGCAGCAGGAATCCTTGTTCTCCCGTTAGCAGCACTTTTATTTACTAACGGACTAAAAGGCCATAAAATCTGTTTTGGTTTCAGACCCCCACCCCCAATAAAAAATAATATATGTCTATACTTTTTGCAAATTAACTCATGTTCCTTAGCCTAAACTATGAGAATAATAATACATGTCTTTGTACTAGGGTCAGCGATACAGTTGTAGATTATTTTTAATGGTTGTCTAGTATTTCAGAAACATCAGAATGAATTTATAATTTAGTGCCCAATAATTGGTAGAACAATGGTAAGTCCTGCTGTAAATATATTGGAATAATGGTTCATCCTCCAAATACATCAAAGACTTGCAACTCTTGGATTAAAATAAATGTGACAGAGATCTAAGGTGAACTTTGTAACACTACCATGATATATATCAGACTGTCAGCTGCAAAAATCTAATTAGCTACAGTGTATTCATTATACTAGTAGTACGAATAACATGTATAATGTATTACTTTGCTGCTTTTACTTACATCGAAATCGAGTCAGACGACATTTGTTAAAACAATGCAATGCTAATTATGATAAACAGTTGAGTTGTAAGTTGTACTCTGCTATGTGTCATGAAAAGTTCATATGTAACTGATACCGCCAAAGGCATAGAGATTGTTTTCTAGAAACCAGTTTTTATTTAGATATGAGTGCCCACAGATGTAAATTGATCTATAACAGATCTCTGTATGAGCCTTCTCAGAAGAACAATTCATTAGCTGGGTTTGATTTCCTAATCTGGAAGAACTGATTGACTGGGTTTGATTTCTCAGCCAGGGAATATTTGATTGGCTGGGTTTTATTTCCTGGCCAATCACTGTTCATCAGTTGTGGCTTAAAATGACACTGAACTCACTTTTTTTAATACAAAAAACTGCAATATATCTAAATATAATTAGACTATACCATCTACCTCTCTTTTCCTTTGTTTCATGTCCCAAATGCAAGCTTCTTTTCTACAGTTCTTAGACTTCCTGTTTTAGGGTGGCTACGCTCATTCTCCATGCCCCCTTGTGTATGTGAATGTAGCCACCCTTTCCTGATCCCCCCGAGACGGACTACACATCTTTGTGCAGACTCATTCAGCTAAATGGAATTTGTAGTGTGTGACCAGAAATTAAAGCACTGATTGCTCTATATTGGTAGCAGTGGGGTGCACCAATGAAGGATGGGGAGCATGAACAGGACAAACAAAGAAGCCTGAAAACAATAGTAAGAGATTTTTTTTAAACAAAACAAAAAAAAAGAAAAAAACAGAGTCATGTTATACTAGATATTTTGGAACAATTGATGTAAAAAAAAAATGATTTTGGTGTCACTTTAACCACTTGCTTACTGGGCACTTAAACCCCCCTCCTGCCCAGACCAATTTTCAGCTTTCAGTGCTCTCACACTTTGAATGACAATTACTCAGTCATGCAACACTGTACCCATATGAAATTTGCGTCCTTTTTTTCACACAAATAGAGCTTTCTTTTGGTGGTATTTAATCACCGCTGGGGTTTTTTATGTTTGCGCTATAAATTAAAAAAGACAGAAAATTTTGAAAAAAAACACATTTTTCTTCGTTTTAGTTATAAAATTTTTCAAATTAGTAATTTTTCTTCATAAATTTTGGCCACAATTTATACTGTTGCATATCTTTGGTAAAAATAACCCAAATTAGTGGATATTATTTGGTCTTTGTGAAAGTTATAGCGTCTACAAGCTATGGTGCTAATCATTGAAAATTGATCACACCCGATGTACCGACAGCCTATCTCATTTCTT
>BLSH010117941.1:2200843-2223558 GCA_018402905.1 Glandirana rugosa | reverse complement strand
CCCCCCCCCGTCCCCTTTTTTACAATCCACAGGTATTATCCTACGTGTATTCACGAACGTCGTCGAAGTCTTATTTAGATATTTTTTCACATGTTATTTTTATTTCAGTTATACGTCACACACTACGACGAACGTATATTTTATGTTGGGCACTGTGAACTAACCCTGCCATCCTTTTCCTTTTCTTCATTCACACACAGTTTCTATTGACCTCCCGGTATGTGGTTTCTTTGTTCTTTCTCTCACATCGGATTATTCATCTCAACTCGCTTGTGGACCTTCAAGCCCAAGACGACCAGGCAGGCTTGAAGCCCTGTTTCAGGTGCGATCGTTCGGGTTCCGTCCGGACCCGGACCCGGACTTTGTCCCGAAGTTCGGACGGACCAGCAGAACCCGAACTTCCAGGTGTTCGCTCAACTCTACTTATTAGGCTACACTCTCTTTCTTGTTTCTTTGGTGTATGGCCCTCCAGTTATCTTTGACACACACTTACTTCTTTTCCTTTTCCTACCGTCCCAATCAAGTGTCACGGGTTGTATTTTATATGCAAGCAGCATCACACACTGCATATTGACTTTATTTTTATTGTACACTTTTTTATAGATTTATTCTGAAGCTGCTGCAAGCACTTATGTGCATCCTATTATGGACACCTAACATTTTTTCCCCTGCCCCCCCCCTTCAAATGTGGTGTGTGACTCACCCTGGTTGTCCCCGGGATATGCCCCCTCAGCTCCCGGCAGGGACGTTTATTCAGCCTTCCTTGACTTTTGGCTCCTAGCATCTTATGATCTATCTTAAAGCTGATATGTAAGTAATTTAAGGGTGTCCAGTTTCTCTTTTCCCCTTTTACTTCCATCATATTATTATTGAATCTCTCATATACATATATATTTCTTGCAGACACACATTCTGTGTTTGCTCCTGAAGAAGTGGAATTTTGTCCACGAAACGTGTTGAGCTTTTTTTAATGCAGTATTGCATGCAATCATTCATTTATACTCAGATCATATATATGAATTATTTAAATGTGAAATCATGTATTTATCTATTGTCAACTGTATGCATATCAACTTTTTATTATCTGCATTATATGTATAATGTTCTTTTATGTGTACCTCCATGAATAAACTTTAATGCCATTGTGCACCATTTTATAATCTGTGTATTACATGTCTCATTTAAAGTCTCAACCCCTCTCTTCTCTTCTCAATTAAACAGGGATGGAGGTGCATGTGTTGTTATACCATGATCCTCATTTAAAGTCCCATATTATCCCTTTTTCTTTTCACATTAAAATAAAGTTTGCCAATACATAGTATTTATCTGTAAGTATTGTGAAGAGAAGATCCAAATTTTAGTGTACAACATAAAATAGAAAAAATGTCTGTATACATTAAAGTGTTTCATAACAGCCAGAGGCATTGTAATGTGATGGCAGACATTGTGCCTCTGGGTTCTGGAATGTGGTTACACAATAGAGCAGACAATTGTGCATTTTTCTCCCTGGAAACATACAAACACACATCTGCCTGGGAACAGGCAAGCGGCATGGAGATGGAATATTTAGTCATCCGCTTCCTGATGGACTTAATAATAAATTGTAGAGAAGAGGAAGCTGACATTTCCCAGCTTGTGTGCACAACACTTGGCCCCATTTTGACTTGTCTGCACTGTAAAAAAAAAAAATCAAGGCTATATTTATAAATGGGCTGGTGAATCCAGGTCTACATTTGCTTGTACATCCAACATATGTCACAGTTTTAATGCGATGCATATTCTCAACCTGGAAGATATTTAAAATACAGAAGTAAAGGTATTGCCTACACTCTCTTTTGTGCTAAATGTGTGTTTTTGGCAGCAGCTCAGCATTTGGAGGGTTCACTTTAAACGTTTTTACTTTAAATATGAATAAAAAGGTGCGATTCCAGTGGCAAGAGGGTAATGGGCAGCATGTGACCCCCACCCTCCTACCATGTTGATACCAGCTTACATGCTCTTTAGTATTGGCCAGGATGAGGTAGGCTTGGACTGCATGAGGAACACAAATTGTGTTTTCTACATAGTATACTTTAGTACTTGGAAGCACTTTGCTGTACAAAGTGAAATGCCACCATCCACAATTATTCTGCCATGACAACCACATTCCACCCTACAGGTAAATGGTTGTCATACAGGAAAACACTGTAACTGATTTCTGCTACACTATTAAAACACAATAAATAAATAAATTAATAATGTTGTATAGTATACTCTAAAGCCTCATACACACGGGTCGACGATCGTACCTCCGAACGGCTCAAATCGTATGTTGGCTGTTGTATCTAGCATACTGACATGCACTAAGCGAGCATACGACCAAGCTGAACGCAGTGACGTGTTATGAACGTATAATGAGAAAGTTCAGGTGCATGTAATTTGTGTCCGGCCGTTCATGACTTCTGAGCATGCGTGTTTTGCACAATACAACTTGTTGGACCAACTTCTCTGTACACACGATACAACGGTCGTACCACCGCTTGTTGGCACTACCAACGTTTTCTAGTCTGCTCATACAACTTCTGTTGTACGACCGTTGTACGTAGGCTGTCCTAATCGCGCGTACTAATGGTCAATTTAGCATACAGCGGTCGTTCGTACAACTTGTTGTATACGATCATCGACCCGTGTGTACGAGGCTTAAGGCTTCATACACACGGATGTTTTTACCGCTGTGTTTTTTGCAACTCTCCATGTTTTTCAATGGCCCCATACAAACGCTGAAGTTTTTGAGCTGTAGATGGCGTTGGCGTCCTTAAGCTTTTTGACACTAAGCCGGCAAAACTATAAGTAACGCGAATTAACGCCGTAGCGACGTTAACCAGCGCTTTTAGCGCTGGTGTTTTCAGGTTCAAAAATAGCAGAAGAATGTTTTTTTTCAACAAAACGCGACATAGCACTGACGCTCATTAACACACATTCACGCCGATGCAAAACGCAGACGAAATCACGCTTTTGACACAGATTTATTCCTGACGTTGGTCCCGAAGTTTTGTTAATATGCCCGTGTGTATGAGGCCTAATAAAAGTCTTATCAATCTACTACATTTCTGTTATGTTTTTCTGTAAATCTATTGTACAGTACTAGTGTCTTTAAAGTGTTTATAAAGGTTGGATTTTTTCATAAAAATAAACTTGTTATACTTACCTGCTCTGTGCAAGGGTTTTGCACAGAGCAGCCCTGATCCGCTTCTTCTGGGGTGCCCCGTCGGCACTCCTGGCTCTTCCCCTTCATCGGGTGCCCCCACATAAAGCTGCTTTCCGTGGGGGCACCCGTGCGGGCTTGCTTCCGAGTCCTGCTGCAGCATCTATTGACACAGACCGCGTGACTTGGCCCCACCCCCAGCTCCTGTGTCATAGGATTTGATTGACAGCAGTGGAAGCCAATGACTTCTGCTGCTATCAATCTGACCAATGAGAAGAGAGACAGGGACTGGAGCTGCTGGGCTTTTACACATCACTGGATCGGATCGGCTCAGGTAAGAAAAAGGGGGTCTGGGGGGCAGCTGCAGCTCTGAAGGTTTTCATCTTACTGCATAGCATGCATTAGCCCCAGGTCACATAGGTGCGATGCGTGAACCCTGCAAATCCACTGCGGGTTCCCACATCGCAGCAGTTCACACTCCCTATGAAAACTGAAGGGAGGTATCAATACATTGTTAACGACACCCCCTTTTCAGCTCGCATATCTCAGTGCGATCTGCGAACTCGCACTGGAATCGGATCACATGGGTATGAACACCCATGCAATTCGATTCTGGTGCGGACCAAAAAAAGGGTCCTTTTTTAAGTTTGGTCTGAATGCAATGCGATATCCGCCATACTATCTGTATGGCTGAAATCCCATTGCACGGACATCGTGTATGATTTGCACTGCAGTGCCGTGCAAATTCATATGCGACCTCGCAGAGTGCACTGGTGTGAACCAGGGCTTAAGCTGAAAAACCTTGAGACTTTAAACCATTTTAATAGAAATAAGTTCTGTAGGACCAAATAATAATGTTGTTACTGATAATGTAGTAAATTGTATAATAGAAGTATATTAATCTCTTTTCTTTTTAATGCAGATTTGCAAAGTTCAGCGATTTCCTGAATAGGCTGTGAATTATTAGCTGTTTTTTTCTGATCTTAGCATTTTCTCTCAGAAGACTTGCCTATTAGCTTAATAGCTAATTAGAATGTCTTATAAATAAAATGAGCACTCTCTGCAAGAAATGGTCACTTCCCTGTTCTCAGGCCCTTACCATGAACTGTTTTAATTAGCATCATTTTCACAGTGGCCCTTTTCTCCCTGACTACAAATGATTCTGATTGAAAATTACTTTGTCCATACATCTAATATTTTATTATTACCATATATCCACAATGTATCATTATTATTGTTAATAGTAGTAATGATAATAAACCACCACTTGTAAAAATCAGGTTATTAAGATTCTGTTAGTTTCCATATAAATAGACAGGTTAGCTATATTAGAATTATCATTTGCTGCCCAGTGTTAATTTCTTTCTGGGAATTCCATAATACTACCATTGATGCAAACTGGCAGACAGACATAATGCTGAATTCCCAAAGCTAACACTCAAGAAATGCTATCCATATTTTCAAAAGAGTATAAGTTGAATAATAATAAAAAAAAAAATACAGTCACATGGCTAAATATAGAGTGTTGAACCTTGCTAAAGTGTATGTAAAGTCACAAACAAAAAGCTCCTTCCTGCGCTCGAAGGGAAGGCATCTTCCACCCGATACTTCGATTCTTATTATGTATAGGACTTGAGATAATGTGCCGCCTTGCTGCCACTGGTGAACTAGGGGTAGTTCAAATACACTGTAGCAAAGACAAAAGAACAATGGCGCACTGGCCTACCGCATTATCTTCAGATAAAATCCATTTATTAAAAAGTTAAAAACATGCTCACAAACGAGCCGTGAAATAGAGCATATCAAGCATTTGTGGAGTCCTTCCAATGCATACCTCTTCTTCAGAGCTTGAGGCTCTGAAGAAGAGGTGGAAACCTCAAAACGCGTTAGCCTTGTTTGTGTGAGATACCAGCCGCGCAGTATACGGCTATGCATTGGAAGGACTCCACAAATGCTTGATATGCTCTATTTCACGGCTCGTTTGTGAGTATGTTTTTAACTTTTTAATCAAAGGATTGTATCTGAAGATAATGTGCTAGGCCAGTGCGCCATTGTTCTTTTGTCTTTGCTAAAGTGTATGTAAACCCTAACGTCTAATACTTGTTCTTTGTTCATCATTAAATATAAAGTTGGAAGCTTTTTGTTATAAGAAGATATAAAAAAAGAATGTTGCTCTTGTGACAAAATTGGACCTGCCCTGTTTCTGTTGCATACTTCTTGTGTTATCTTAACCACTTGCCGACCGCCAACCGCAGGTTGACGGCGACAAGGTGGTTCGTTATTGCAAATCGCCGTCATACGACGGCGGCTGCGATAACGCACACTGTGAGCGCGCGCGCTCCGCCGGAGCCGCGCCCGCGCGCTCACTGTGTTCGGGGAGGGCCAGGGAGCGGGTGCGGCGGCTTCGATTGCTGCTGGCTACCCGCGATGGCCCCCCCAGAGCGAAGGAACGGAGGTCCGTGTATGTAAACACGGACCTCCGTTCTGTGTGAGGGGGAAGGGATGTGATCACAGCTTTCCTGTATAGGAAGGCTGTGACCACTTCCCTTCCCCAGCTAGGATAGTCCCCATACAGTTAGAACACGCCCAGGGAACATAGTTAACCCTTAGAGCGCCCCCTGCAGGTTAACCCCTTCACTGCCAATGACATTTACACAGTAATCAGTGCATTTTTATAGCACTGATCGCTGTATAAATGCCAATGGTCCCAAAAAAGTGTCAAAATAGTCCGACATGTCCGCTGAAATATCGCAGTACCGCTAAAAATCGCAGATCGCCGCCATTACTAGTAAAAAAAAAAAAAAAAAAAAACCCAAAAATGAATTCTCATCATCCGTAAACGCGACCACTTTTGCGCAAACCAATCAATAAACGCCGATTGCGATTTTTTTTATCGCAAATATGAGGAAGAATGTAAATCAGCCAAAAACGGTGAAAAAAAATGTTTTTTTATATTTTTTTTTTGGATTTGTATTTTAGCAAAAAGTAAGAAATTTGGGGTTTTTTTTTGCAAAATTGTCGCTCTTCTTTTGTTTATAGCGGTGATCAGAAATGACACAGCGGTGATCAAATACCACCAAAAGAAAGCTCTATTTGTGGGAAAAAAAGGACGCAAATTTTGTTTGGGTACAACGTCGCACGACCGCGCAATTTTCAGTTAAAGCGACGCAGCGCCGAATCGCAAAAAGGGCTCCGGTCCTAAAGCTGGAAATCCTTCCGGGGCTGAAGTGGTTAAAGAGCCTTCCTAGTTCTTGGACTACAGAATGATTAGCCTTTATGTTGCTGAGATCTGAGAGTGGTAGTGATGGGATGGTTTGGCAAATAAACTCTGGACAGGACTGACAACACTCAAGAGAAATGCTGTGCTGTCAAAACAGGGCTTAAGACCTGAGTGAATTTCTGGCAAATCAGTGTGTATTTTTCTGTACTTGTTGGGTCAGGTCTTTAAAGGAGAAGTACAACCAAATCTTGTTTGGCTGTACTTCTCCTATGGATCACAGGAGTGCAGCTCGTTTTGCACTCCTGTGACCCTTTTTTAGCAGAGAACGGGCTGAAGTCCGCTCTCTGCTGATGTCACAGAGTCGGGCCAGGCTCCGCGTCATCATGACATTGGAAGTGGGGATCTGCTCAGATCCCTGGACCGACACCCAGCTCAGCCTCTCAGCGAGCCACTGGGAGCCTGAGCCGGCCGCCCCCTCCATAGTCCAGCTCTCCAGTGAGAGAGAAGGGGGCAGAGCAGAGAGTTGTAACTGACTGTCACCAGCTCTCTGCTCACAGAGCTGTAAGAAATGAGTGATGGGTGATGTACAATGGCTCGGTTCTCAGTGTTAGAGGCAGCGGGGGACAGATGCAGCATCACACCAATGCTGCATCCACCTAGGTAAGTATGAATAAAAAAAAACCTCTGTTAAATAGATAAATTGTGGGAAAAGTGCATTTATTGTCGAGGTGTTTTGCATGTCTTTTTTAAATTTTTTTTATCTTGCTTTGACATACACTTTAATTGAGCCTACAGAGACTGGCCAACGCTGATCACACATACTGGAGATACTGCCTAAAGAAATACATCAATAAACAGATACTTCTGTATGCAGATGGACAGATATTGACAGACACAAACTGATCAGATTGACAGTCATTTACAGAGGAGTACCCCTCTTATTGATCCTGATGGGCTACAATAAAGTGGAACTTCACTCTCTTAATCAACGTGGGCTATTTTTAATCCTTATGCTGCTAGCATCAGTAAATAGATAGGAAAGTATATTGTATTTATTTGTTCTAAACCTTTTTTACGTTTCTTCAGTTACTTCCTGGTTTCCATGCCTAGGCAAATGATGTCATACACCCCGGTCTTCAGGAGAAGAGGGAGGGTTTTCAGCACAGCCTATGCCTGAGTCAGGGGCAGATGGATTACAGGAAGTAAATGATACATGTATCATCTGCCCTTACTGAAAATGGCCACGACCAGAAATGTCAGGGGTGTTTTTCAAAATGATTTCTCAGCAAAATAAAGCATGGAAACATGGATGGATGGGGGAGATTTCTTTGAATAATACAAATTAATTAAATAGCATTTTTGGTTTGTGGTGCTCAGATGCAGCGCAGTTCATCTTTAAAAACACAGCTTATAGGCGTGGGACAGATATAGAAAAATGTGTGTAAATAGATTTTTAATAGGTATAGCTTAGTGGTTTATGTACTGTCTTCAATTTTCAGTAATTTGCAGAGTTTGATTTCTGCATTGTTTAGGAGCTCCAGTGGGGGGCTTTGGTGAAATATCAGGGTTTTAAACAGACCCCTAATGTTTCACTTTTGAGAGAGAGAAAGGGACTGAGGGCAGAGATTCCCTAGTCCCTTTCTCTGCAGCAAAGCAGCAGGGGGAATCTGCGCAGCACAGGGTGATTAGGGTGTGCCCAGGCACACCTGGCACACCCTGTGCGAACGCCTATGTTTTTGTCATTGGGCCTCCTGCTCCTCTTTCAAGCTTGCTGTGTCCATCTCACTCTGCTCTATTGCTCAGCGTCCCCCACTCTCCTGTGCTTCACGCTTGTTCCCTGCGTCCTCCCCCTTAGTGTCCCTTCTTAGCTTGCTGCAGTAGTCTTCCTTGGTCCCTTGTATCCTGTATATATCCTGTGTCTTTCCAGTGTGCTATTTGCTGCACTGTGTCTGCACAGGTGTGTTAGAGAGCCACAATCTGGGGGCTGCCTCGCAGTGCAATATCCACACCTAAAGTGGCTCTGGTGAAGACCAGGCGGCTCCTTCAATCCTGTGACTCTGACACAACTCCATTTGCGTGCAGTCACACTGCTCCTGCATCTGCTAGGACTGATACCCAGGTATACCTGTTTTACAGTCCCAGGTGGTCCAGGCCTCAGGTCATGACAATATCCCTCTATAGTGTGTACTTGTCTCATTTAAGAGCACTAAGTGCCATTTCTATCTGCAGCTTCATTCCTCTGCTATCAGCATGAATCACTTCTGACAAGTTTTCCTGTAAAAAAAAAAGGGGAGGGGAGGAATCTCCAGGGGATTGACAACCTCATCTCTGTTCCTGTGTGCTGTGTGAGAGGGGTGTGTCCCTTCCCTCCAATCAGGTCTCTGAGCTCTCCTCCGCAGTGTAATTTCAGCTCTCCACCCCCTGTTTTCTGAAAGCTCAGACAAACTGTATAAATACTGTACTTTGAACAGATGTAGAGAAGAGAAGACTGCAGCTAAACAGGTAAAAAATATGTAGGAGGATTTGTTTCATCTCTGTGTATCACGTGAGGCTAGTCCATTTACTGGGTATTTGTAAGGGTTTACAACCACTTCAAATCTGGGACTGGGAAAGGGAGAGGTTGGCAAAGGAACTCTAAATCCAGAGCTTATCACAGAATACATTGCAACAGTTCCAAAATGAAATAAAAATGTTAATCCAACATTTCCTGCTTGTGATGTTCCAACAGTTTTTACAACTTACAACTGGTGTAGGCAATAATATAATACGAATAATACAATTCTCTTCTGGTAGGAGCTTGGGGCACAGGTCAGACTGAAAATAGTATAGACACAGCAAAATACAATCCAGTAGAGCCGGTTCACACAGGGGAGATGCGACTTGCGGGGTGACTTTGCTAGGCGATTTGAAAGCACCTTCAGCGGGAAACTTATAGGGCGACTTGAGGCAACTTACTACACGACTTCATGCCAGGCAACTTTGCTGTGGCCAATCAGGGAAGGGAGGGAGGGGGTTGCCCTAAAATAAATTCTATTCTTTTCACTGTGAAGTCCCTTCTGTTTAGATGGGGGATCCGACTTGGAGGCGACTTCGATTGATTTCTATGGGCACAAGTCGGATAGAAGTCACCTCAAAGTAGTACAGGAACCTTTTCTGAAGTTGGAGCGACTTCAGTAGTGTACATTTAGTCCGCTCACATTCGTTTCTATGGGATTTCACTTGGCAAGCGACTTGGGGCGATTGTTGCCTCCCAAGTCGCTGTAGTGTGAACCGGCTCTTAAAGAACTCTTTGAGAAACGTGAAAATTCTCCCTTGCAGTAGGGATGCACCACGCTGAAAGGGTAAACTGCTCATTCAGGTCCAGGGGGAATACAAAAGAAGACTTACCCAATCTTCTGCTCCTCTGCTAGACCTCTCCCTGTAACAACTTCTCCCCCATGCTCCAGCAGTCTAAGTTCTTGTTGTCATCAACAGGGCCGGATTAAGAGCATCATGGGCCTGGTGCTGAGGATTTTGATGGGCCTCCTTATGGAAATAAATAAAATGAAAACACAATTTTTTGTTAAAACAAATTCAATATTTTAAACAAGCGCCAATCTCCCCCTATGGCTCTCCATAAAACAGCTGAAAGCCACAAGAGGGAGAGGAGGAGGAGCAGCTTTCAGATGCTTCATGGAGAGCCATAGAGGGAGATCGGTGCTTGAATTCCACCCCCCCCCCACATGATCACCCCCGGCTTTGATTCCCCCTGCTGCAGGAGGTACAGCTTCTCATGCAGGGCAGTATCCAAAAGGTCAGTCTGTCCCTGCTGGGCCTATATTAAGGTAGGGGCCTGGAGCTGCAGCTCCAATAGCCCCTACATTAATCTGGCCCTGGTCATCAAAGGCTAATGCAATGTCAGCAGCCATGATGGTGCCAAGGGACAGTTCACCCCTGGAGCATGGTGGAGTGCCATCTTCTGGGGGAGCCAGGGGGGTGGAGTATCAGGTAAGTAAATGTGCTTTTACTCTCCTCTAGTATAAATGAGCAGTTAACCCTTGCAGTAAGAGCACAGGCCCACTGCAAGTGAGCATTTTCAAATTTCCTGGAGTTGGGCTCTAGAGTCACATTCCTCCAGATGTGCTTGTTATCTCCTGTTCACTGCCCTCTGGCCTGCTTATAAATTTCTTTAAGCTGCTTTTGGCATGGGAAGAAAAGTGATTCTGACATAAAACACACAAGCTCTAAAGCTGGCAATACACTGAGTACATTTTGGTTAAATCCTAATGAATTGGCCAAAATGAAATCAATGGGTGGCCCTCTCAGTACGCCTCTGCCTGACATCCTTTAAATGAAAAATCGAAAGAGCTGGGTGCAAAATTGTTGAGCGAACAGTGCCTGGATCCAATCCGATGCTGGCAGTATTCTGGTTTTCTGAAAGCTATCGGCACTGCTTTTGGAGTACAATAGCTGCAGCAGGAGGTTTGCTCATTTGTGCTGTCTCATGTAGATGGAGGAATCTGTTAGACTTCTTTCATTCACCTCTTGGGCTAAACAGAGAAATTCTACGGGTGCCTGGCCAGCTGTACATTGTTTAGCGCGTATAAACAGTACGTTTTAAATTCAAGCAATGCGTGTTTGATAGGCACCAGAAACACCAGGATTCAAACACCATATGGGCGAAAGATAAACCTGCTTTGATGGGAAATTTTTGTTCCTCATAAAAATAAAATAAGAAGCTGAACATGTTAGAATAAAACTCCATTATGAGCTCATCTAAGAGAGAGCAAGAACGCATTCAGTTTAAAGAATGTTTCTTCTTGTCTGAAAAAAGAAATTTGTTGCTGATAATGAGCAATTAGATACAAACTTAAAGTGAGCCTGTGCCCAGATCATACAGACTAAAGTATTTAGAAATTCTGAACAGGTGGCAAAAGCACTTTAACCACTTATGGACCGGAAGGATTTCCAGCTTTAGGACCGGAGCCCTTTTTGCGATTTGGCACTGCGTCGCTTTTACTGAAAATTGCGCGGTCGTGCGACGTTGTACCCAAACGAAATTTGCGTCCTTTTTTTCCCACAAATAGAGCTTTCTTTTGGTGGTATTTGATCACCGCTGCATCATTTCTGATCGCCGCTATAAACAAAAGAAGAGCGACAATTTTGCAAAAAAAAACAAATTTCTTACTTTTTTTCTAAAATACAAATAAAAAAAAAAAATAAAAAAAACATTTTTTTTCATCGGTTTTGGCCGATTTATATTCTTCCTCATATTTGTGATAAAAAAAATCGCAATCAGTGTTTATTGATTGGTTTGCGCAAAAGTGGTCGCGTTTACGGATGATGAGAATTCATTTTTGGGGTTTTTATTTTTTTTTTATTTTTTACTAGTAATGGCGGCGATCTGCGATTTTTAGCGGTACTGCGATATTTCAGCGAACATGTCGGAACATTTTGACACTTTTTTGGGACCATTGGCATTTATACAGCGATCGGTGCTATAAAAATGCACTGATTACTGTGTAAATGCCGTTGGCAGTGAAGGGGTTAACCTGCAGGGGGCGCTCTAAGGGTTAACTATGTTCCCTGGGCGTGTTCTAACTGTGTGGGGACTGCCCTAGCTGGGGAAGGGAAGTGGTCACAGCTTCCATGTAGAGAAAGGCTGTGATCACAGCCCTACCCCCTCTCACAGAACAGAGGTCCGTGTTTACTTACACGGACCTCCGTTCTTTCACTCTGGGGGGGGGCATCGCGGGTGGCCGGCGGAGATCGACTCCGCCGCACCCGCTCCCTGGCCCTCCCCGAACACAGTGAGCGTGCAGGCGCGCCTCCGGCGGTGCGGGCATGCCTCCGGCGGTGCGCGTGCGCTCACTGGGCGCGATCTTGCGGCCGCCGTCATATGACGGCGATCCGCGTTATCGAACCCCCTTGCTGCCGTCAGATGCCGATCGGCGGTCGGCAAGTGGTTAAAACAGGGCCTTCTTCATCTCTGTAGGTAAAACTTATTTGTATGGAGTGTGAAAGATTTAGAACCCCTGTCCCTGATTGGGAAGTTCAGCATCTCTCTAATGACCAATGACAATGAGACTTAACCACTTGTGGACTGCCCACCATACATTTACCGCGCCAGATCACGTAGCTAATATCCGATCTGACACTTCCGGGCACCCACTCCGCCTGATTCCAACAGTGCGTATCATAGACTCCATGTCCGCTGGCACCCACCAATTGACAATCTGCCTGTGTAAACAAATCATATTGTCATTTTGTCAGAAGGGAAGGCACTGATTCTGTGTTTCTGCTAAGCAGGAACATGGATCTTTGCCTTCCCCTAATCAAAGCACCTCCCCCACAGTGAGTAAGCACAACGTAGGCACACAGTTAACCTTTTGATTGCCCCTGATGTTAACCCCTTCCCTGCCAGTGTCATTAGTACAGTGACAGTGCATATTTTTTAGCACTGATCACTGTATTAGTGTCAGTGGTCCCCAAAAATGTCAGTTAGGTGTCTGATGTGTCTGTCACAATATCGCAGTCCCACTATAAATCAGTGATCACTGCCATTACTAGTAAAAAAAAATAATAAAAGAAAAATGAATAAAAATATCCTATATTTGTAGATGCTATAACTGTTTCGCAAACCAATCAATATGCGCTTATTGGGATTTTTTACCAAAAATATGTAGCAGAATACATATTGGCCTAAAATGATGAAAAAAATTAGATTTTTTTACATTTTTTTATTGGGTGAGGTTTATAGCAGAAAGTGAATAATATTCAGTTTTTTCCAAAATTGTCAATCTTTTTTGCTTATAGTGTAAAAAATAAAAAACACAGACGCGATCAAATACCACAAAAATAAAGCTCTATTTGTGGGAAAAAAACACAAAAATCTTATTTGGGTACAGTGTCGCACGACAGCGCAATTATCTGTTAAAGTAGCACAGTGCCACATTGCAAAAAATGGCCTGGTCAGGAAGGGGGTAAAACCTTCTGGAGGTGGAGTGGTTGAAATGAAGGAAAATATGACATTTTGCCACCAGTACAGGAATAGTGGGGAAAACTTGAATTGGTGATATTAGCTACAGTGACAACTGTTTACCTCACTTTTGAGAGATTTCCACTCACTTCCTGTTGTGTCTACAGGATAGGAAATGTAGAAAAATATCTTGAACAGGACAAAGATGGCAAAAGAATATTGACAGAAGTTTTAATAATTTCCTGCTCAACCAAAAAAGAAAAACCATGTTTTGGCTGTGGATGTACTTTCATTTTCAAAGTTCATAGTGCAGGAGTTGGTGTTTTTTAATGAGAAAAGAAATAATTTTTCTGCCTGCAAGAACTTCAGGCTAGGGTCACACCAATGCGGCTGCGCTTTCTGTGTTTTTTCCCGGTTCTTAATCACGTTTTTACCGCATTTTAAACGCGTTTTTAACCGCGATTTTGCCGCGATTTGCATTTTATTTATTTTTTTTTTGGAGGGGGGGATTTGTTGCTAGGCAGATTTAAAAATGCAAAACTCAAATTGCGGCAAAATCGTGGTAAAAACTAATCAAAAACACAACACTTGCATTTCTGGTGCAGCTCTATTGAAGTCTATTGCATGCAAAATGCAAACTGAGGTGAGAAAACAAGTCCCTGGCCCTTTCCAAAAAATGCAAAAACGCACAGATGTGAACTACATACATAGAAAAACCATGTTAAATGGACTGTAGTGCATTTCTGCAAACTGCAAAATGCGGTAAAAAACGCATAGGTGTGAATCTAGGGTCAATGTAAACAGCAGATGTTTCTGAGCTGTTAAAAACCACTAAAACCTGATTAGAGTCGTTGTTGTGATCTTCGAGGATATCAGAAAGAATAACTTCACATTAACCTGAGCTAAAGAGGTCAGCGATGTGTTTAACAGTGTGTTTCCACCTTTGCAGTCAAAATTGAGAGACCCTTGCTATATGTTTATGCGTTCCCATGCACACGGCATGCCTAAAAAAAAGTTTCAAAATGATTTCCTACCCTTTTAGTTTTCCTTGGAGCTTAGGATTAGGGCTGTTTCTCCTATACATGAGTCAGGTTTTTTTTTCTTTGAGAATAGGTGCAGGTAACCCCCTCCCCCCCCAAAAAAAAATCAGTTTTGGGGTTTGCATAAATGAAAATTAAATTGTAAGCAGCTGCTCTTAAATATTTTTGTTAAGTTATGCTATATGAATGGGGACATGTAACAAATAGGGATGGGCCGACCCCCCCCCCACCCTATTATAATCTATGGGACGCGAACATCAAAAATCAAAAGTGCTCATTTTAAAGGGTAATATGCACGTTATTGCCATAAAAAGTGTATGGGGACCTGGGTACTGCCTATTTATCAATGCAAAAAATGTTTTTTAAAACAATCATTTTTTCAGGAGCAGTGACTTTAATAATGCTGAAAGTGAAACAATAAAAATGAAATATTCCTTTAAATATCGTGCCTGGGGGGTCCCCTAGTCTGCCTGTACAGTGGCGCATCTGTGTGATGTTTAGAACAGCGCCGCAGCAAGATTACATTTCTAAAGAAAAAAAGCAATTCAAAATTGCTTGCGGCTGTAATGTATTGCCGGCTCCCGGCAATATAGATAAAAAAATCACAGAAAAAAATTGTGTGGGCCCCCCCCCCCCAGTCCATACCCAGGCCCTTCTGGTCCCCACCAAAATCCATACCAGACCCTTATCCGAGCATGCAGCCTGGCCGGGCAGGTTGGAGGGGACAAGCGAGCGCCCCCCCTTCCTGAACCGTACCAGCATACATGCCCTCAACATGGGGGGGTGGGTGCTTTGGGGCGGGGGGGCTCTGCACCCCCCCACCCCAAAGCACCTTGTCTCCATGTTGATGGGGACAAGAGTCTCTTCCCGACCACCCTGGGCTGTGGTGGTCGGAATCTGTAAGCCCCCTTTCCTGGTCCCCCCTATGTGAATGGGTATCGGGTACATTGTACCCCTACCCATTCACCAAAAAAGTGTCAAAAAAGTAAAAACGACAGGAGACAGTTTGGGACAAGTCTTTTATTAAAAAATAAAAAAGTGTCCCGCAATGTAATCCACGTCAATCACGGCCAGACGGACCTGGAGAAAAAAATGAAAGACGCATCCGCCTCTTTCAGAGGCGACTCGCCGAATAGGCTGTCTTTAATTTGATAGCGCTTATATAGGCAAGGGCGGAGCCACCCGGTGATGTAAGCGATCTCGCAGTGCATTATGGGGAGCTCCGCGGAGGGTGATATCACTGCTAGAGTCCCATAATATTCACTATTCGGAGAATGCCTGATGTTCTAGGGATACTAGGGATTGGACCAATCCCTAATAACAAATGTAAAGTAGAAGTTATCCGAACTGGGTTGCAAAACTGGAATTGCACTGTACTGCATTTTCACTGCTTGCTAAGCATATGTAAGTCATTTAATGTCCATAGTCTGGGCACAGGTGCAATTTAATGTGCATCTTTAATGTGCATGTAATAAATTGCAACTTACCATGCCTTAGATGTGGTGACTGCATCTATTCATTTTTTTAACTAGTGATTATATCAGTAACTCATTTCTTGCCCTAGGGTGATAATGTGCACTGTACTTTTTCTATAGATAAGCTGCACTATCACCCTAGGCTGTTCTTCTGTTTGGGACTATAGACAACTTTTCCTTTCCTCTTCTCCTTTACATACAGAAGAGTTGTCCTGTAGTTCATATAGGATAGTAGGTAAGACAGATAGATAATATTGTTTTATTTTCTTGTTCAGTCCACAGTAAAGCTGACCATGGTTGGATCATTTTTTTTTTCTATCATCATTACCCCATCCACATTCACAGTGGATGGGTGAATGCTTTCCGCTGCACCATTCTATTCTGACAATGGGTAGACTCCCCCCCTGTCAGAATACACAGATCGAGTGGCTTTTATCCAACAGGGCAGTTACACAGAGGCCAGTTGACTTCTGTTCAACTGCGGTGGCCACATATGGATCAAAATTTGGCTAGTCCCTGCTGGTCACATTTCAATCCATCTAAGGTCTCCATAAATTACAAGAATACTAGCTTTACAGCTGATTCAGCAGATTTGTGCTTGCAAAAAATGTTCTTAGCCTGAAAAAAGAAAAAAAGATGCAATCACAACATCTATTCTAATCTATCACATTTAGTCTAATTAATAATTTAGTGTTGGGTTTAGTTATAATTTGAAATTTGATTGTTGCTTTGTAAAATACATGCAATTCTTATTTCCTAATTGAAGTACATCTGCCCTATGTGTAGTTTCCAGCTTAATAGATACCCGGGAACCAAAGTTTTATTTAAATTTTTTCAATGAGATTTATGTGATTTTTTTTGTCTCTTGCAGCGGACTTTCACAGCAGTGGTAATACTGTTACACATGGCTGGAAGATACACAACACTGCCAAAAACAAGTGGTTTGTGTGCATGGCGAAGACGGCTGAGGAGAAGCAAGAGTGGCTGGAAGCCATATTGAAAGAGAAGGAGAGAAGAAAGTGTGAGTTCACATGTAAAGTGATAGTTCAAGAGTTGGTAAAATTTAAATTCTATACATTAAATGAAATTAATTATTTATTTGAAAACTGCCCCCCCCCCCCAAAAAAAAATAAAATACAATCTATAAATAATACAAAAAAAGAAGAGTTTTTGGAACAGTAGTGTTTCCATGAACAGTTTCCTGACCAGTGAAACCACTTTCCAACAGCAAAACTATCAAACCTGTGTGACTAAATCATTTCACAGAAATTGCTATACTCATCCCTGATTGTTGGCCAATGTCTGTTGGGTAACTTCCCCCTTATTTCTTGGCCTGCTAGTGTGTGTCCAGGACACAGAGTGAGGGGAAATCTGATTATTGGGGACAACAGTAAAATAACACAGGTTCTGACCCTTCCCAATTCTATCCAAAAATAAAAGGATAATCTGGAATCTAACTGAGACCTCATTCACATGGGGGCACTCGTCCAGGAGCTACATTTGGTGCAGTCTGTCTGCATTCTGAGCTGGGATTTGCACTCAAGGATGCGTGTTAAGATACATGAAGATTTGTGTAGCTATTTGTCTGCCATTGATTTGAATAGGCTGGCCATATTCAGCTTCATGGACCACCTGTGCCTCCTGGGTGGGTAAACACGGTCCATACACAAGTGTTCTGATGAGCGTACCCATGTATATGATGCCTAACTGTTCCTTAAATATCTTTGTGCTTGTTTATATCACAGCAAATCATGAACATAATGTTAACTGACACCAAAGCTGGCCCTACATGACTCGAATTTCGGACAATTTCTTCAATCGGCCAAAATTCGAACCATGGGTGGCTCTGATAACATCTGCCAGCTAGACAGACTTTGACTGAAAAATTGAATAAGTTGGGCTGAGACGTCGGATGAACAATCAACTGCAGTCACTATTTGGCTATTCTGGCAGAAACGGGTGATTAAAATACAAGTAGCTGGCAGCAGGAAATTCATCCATTCCCATTGTTTAGCATAAATGAGGGAATATATGGATTTCTTTTTATGAGTATACATAGGTGTGCACAGCCTATTGCATTAGGATGTGCACCTCAGAGCTCAAAAACATATATGTGTGTGTGTGTGTGTGTGTGTGTGTGTGTATATATATATATATATATATATATATATATATATATACTGATGGTGTCAGTAGAGCAGTGGATGGTGTCAGTCGTTTCTATTTGTATTATTTTATTTTTTACAACTTTATTTATTTATTTTAGGAGCCTCATAAGGAGGTGAAATATTGGGGGTTTAAAGAGGGAGAATCTGCACCATACAGGGTGATTAGGGTGTGCCAAGGCACACCTGGCACATCCTGTGCACACGCCTAGGTGTATGACTGTATGGCAGATTAAGATTATGGGGTTAAATTACTAAATCAGTAGAGAATTTGCAAAATGTGTATACATATATCTAACTGAATAAAGCAAAATAAATAAAAGCAAATTAAGCATTTTTAATTTCTCTTGCAGATGGTTGAATATTTCAAATGATCCTAGTTTCATCTTATTCTGCTAAATTACATTTATTTTACTAAGTAAATATTCTTTAATTTACCATTGTCAGTTATCTAAACACTTTTTGCCATAATGTCATAGCATTTGCATAAAAAGCTTCAGAACAAATTTCCACATTTTTCTAAACATACTTTTTTAATTCAAGTAACTGAAATAAAAAATGTAAATGTCAAATTGCAATGGAATGAAAGTGAATATGGGCATTATCCAAGAAGTCGGGTTCAATAACCTACAAGTAAAAGAAATTGTGGTTAAGTTCAAGAATATATTTTTGGCAACTTGCCTCTCCTTTAAATGGCAGCATTATTAGGACAACGTTTTCTCAGAATCGATACTTAGCTGAATTAACAGACAACTAGAAAAAGCATGTTTCTTCCCATGGTTAAGTGGTTTTGGTCTCTAAACACTATGAACATTCCTCTTGTGGTTAAGAGAAAAGACAATATGCCATGTACTGTAGATAAGGCTAGCTAGACAACCAAAATAATTTGTTGTATGAGCCAATTTTACCTAGAAGAGAACCAGTGTTAATTGGGCTTATGCAAAATGTGGAATATGCAGTTTTAAAGTTCCTAAAATGTATTTAGACCAAAAAACAAAATTGTAAATATATCTCAGCTTATCAATCCTTAGATTCTGAATCCTAGAATCTAGATCCTAAATTACATAGTTTTATTTTTTTGTAATTTGTCCTTTATTTTGACCTAGTAATGCTGAAAAACACACTTCCAGTCCCTTCATGTATACACATACTTCTCCATGGTATCTAGAGAAGGAGCCATGGTTGTCACACCAGCTAAACTATAAGGGCATGTAAGGCGGTATGCCACTCAGATAACTATGTTTCTGCAGCAGGTATGGACAGGTGTTTGCAAAACAATGACCCCTGCGCAATAGTATGATGGGGGATGAGTGCTTCCCAGGGATGATAGAGTTGGCCTTGTTGCCTTCCGGGGATAGGGGTGTCCCAGATGCCACTATATATTAGAAGAAAAAGAAGGTGCACTGGCCTAGTGCATTATCCCAGGGTAAAATGTATAAAAAAAAACCACTCACAAACATATGATGATAATACGCATGAAGCCCCTAACATGGGGTAAATGGACATATCTTGGCGAAAGTCCTGGACCATGATGGAGAGGACGTGAGAGCTGCACCAGCTAACATGTTTTGAAGAGCTCAGAGCAGTATTTTTAATATAATTTTTAATAAATTTTACCCTGGGATAATGCACTAGGCCAGTGTGCCTGCTTTTTATTCTAATATATATGGACAGGTGTTTGTTAAGCTGTGGCTGCTTAGCCTATGTAAATGAATGGCAGGTTGACAGCGTCTGTAGCTGTCCGTGTCAGTTTGCATGTATTTGCACATGGGACAGATGAGTGGCACTGCTTGCAAACTGTCTGTGTTTAGGGCTGTTCATCTTTCCTTGACCACATGTAATACCACCCATGTATAATTACATATAAACAGCTGCGGCCACTGTCAGTCTGTCATTTGTATAGGCTCAGGAACAGGCTATCTTGGCAGGGTATGGCCCCGCACACCCCAGTCATTGAGCCCTTAACAAGTCTGCTTTTGTTCATCTCCATTACATGGTGTATTAATGGGACTAGAAAGGGAGAGTGACCCCTAGAAGTCACACATATAAGGTGTCCTACTGCAATGAATGGAGTGGCAACCTCAGCCTGGACTCCAACCAGGCTGCTCCCCAAACAAATTTCACTCCACCCCCCAGAGCTTAGTCATGGGGATATTAATGGGTATTAATGGGACTAGTGGGTTACAAAAAATAGATAACATTGTTTGTGCAGTCTTTTCAACTCACAGTAAGTGGCAAGAACACTGCATTTATGGCAAGATCATTGGATATTTTACTATATTTTCTAAAAAAGTTCTTATCCTGGAAAAAAGCTGCTACTAGATCTAAGGATTAGTAAGCTGTAATATATATTTTTTGGGGGGAGAGGGGGTTAAACACACTTTGAATGTGCAGGTTTGCTTATGAAAGATTTATTTTTACCTCATTATTTAGCATAATGGGGGTGACTTTGAGAGCTAAAGCCCATTGTAGTGAGGGTTGTTGACTGACTCCATGCTGCCTCCTAGCACTTGAGTGTGGATAACACTATCAAGTTTTGTTCTTTAGCTAATGGGGATGTTATCAACTAAATGTATTTTAGATCTGAGAGATCATGTGTTATTAGCATGATGTCAGACAGATGAAAAAAGTAAAGGGGCCTCTCAGAGCTCTGCTGTAGTTCTAGGACTACCTTTCGTCCAGGGCAAGGCCCATAAAAATATGGATGAGCGAGTTTGGGGTGGAGGAACTTGACTATCTTGCACAGAGCCCTGACCTCAACCTTAAAGAACCACCTTTGGGATGAATTAGAGCGGAGACTGCGAGCCAGACCATCTCGTCCAACATCAGTGCCTGACCTCACAAATATATATGGTCAAACATTCCCATATACATACTCCTAAACCTTGTGGACAGCCTTCCCAGAAGAGTTGAAGCTGTTATAGGGTAGATGAACTCATTATTGAACCCTATGGACTAAGACTGCAATAACATTAAAGTACAGGTGCGTGTAAAGGCAGACATCCCAATACTTTTGGTAATATAGTGTATGTTGCAATCCCCTGGGGATCCAAGCTTTAAAGGAACAGTTGATTAAGCATGTTAAAATAGATAGTAACCCAATCACTAAAATCTCATCTAAGCTTTAACATGTTTAACATGTTAATTCCATTTGTCTTCAGTCTTTTCAAACCTGCAGGTTCCATTGCAATAATACCTGGTTATGCTTGCATAGTTGTCCTTGTTCAGGCTCTTCCTTTGACATCTGGCTGCCAATAATGCTCCATCATGTCATATACAAACCTGATACAGGCGCCTGGGCTGACACACATTGCACAGGCGTGTTCTACTGTAGTCATCAGTAATGGATGCCGATTAAGAAAAATAATGTTCAGTTGTCAGTGGAGTACATGTAGACAGGAAGAGGCTAAGCAAGTTTGGAGAAGATCAGCCGCCCTGAGAACAGTATTTTATGAAAAAAAGAACACCTGCAGTTGTTTATAATATATGATGATTGAGCAAACTAAATGTTATCCATTTAGAATTTAGATCTACTTTAAAATGTTAGTTCACCTTTTCCCACAAATATGCCTCAGCATTACAACGTCCTCACTCCTCAGTAAATTATTATGCAATCTGCTCATTCCATTGCCCTCTCTTCTCTGTCCTGCAGATTGCATGGTGTATTGAGCATTAAATGCAGGGCCTAAGAAACTCACTTAGCTTTGTTCCCTACCCTCACATGTGCAGTCTGCTCTCTTTCACCCTCACAGAACACCGAGAGCTTTTTTTTCCACTCTCCATTGACTAACATGAAGCCAAATGATCAAACCTGGGAGGGTGCTGCCCTATTCTGGTGCATGCATGTCTGACTGCCCTGTTTAGTCTGTAGGTACCCTTTTTGGGTATGATTCTGTTGTGTTCCTGTAATCTCTATTTTTAGGCTGTTTTTAATGTGTCTCATTCAGTACAGGATACACCGTGACTCACTGCTAAAAAAGCCACTTGTAAATAGAATAACAGCTGTAAACGGTCTCCTTAGATTAGCTATGTTCCATGCAACACCAGACTACGTTACCTCGCACATTCTGCATTGTTAATCCTTAATCATCTTTACAGTGGCCTGTAAACAATGTGCGTAACAACTCTGACCAAACAATGAGGGCGATATTCCATGAATGGCCATGCAGAACTGGACACCGACCTGATGGCAAAACAATGATTTAATAATGTTGAAAGCATACATGCTATAATAATGGAAATATATTGGGATCCACTTTGTCCATTTGAAAAAATACCAAATTTAGAGTGTCATTCCAATGGTCGTGAAAATAAATGGTAGTGCTTTTGAGCTTTTTCCATTAATTTAAAACTTACAGAATTTTACATATATTTTTTCATGGTTGTCCTGCCATGGTTAGTGAATGTGAATTTTAATCTCTGGTGAAGTCTTGTTACTGTGAACCTTAAATTTGCTTACTTTGGGTAACCAATGATTCCTGATTTGCTCCAGGTTTTATTAAAGTAGAACTATAGACAAAACTTTTTTTTCCCATTTTGGTTTCCATTTGGTTTGGTTGGTCTTGTTTTTTTTTTGCCATCTGTGAGGAGATTTCCTTGCACTTCCAGTCCCATAGCCAAAACAGTAAGTGAGAGGAAATCCTTGCAAATCAAGGGAATCACTTGGGGGGGGG
>BLSH010117941.1:2174438-2200833 GCA_018402905.1 Glandirana rugosa | reverse complement strand
TTTGACGAACGACGGTAGAGATATTACGTCTTCATTGAAACCAGATGACGACACTACGGTGGACAAGGTTGACCGCAATGAGAATTATATAGTGACGTCTTATGTTGTGTTGAGTGACGAAGCGATTTCTTGAACACGATTTATGACTTAGTAAAAGTATTTATCTTTGACAACCTCCCTGTTGGAAATTTTTTTCTGGATTAGCGCTGCAGTCAGAATACAAAGACACAGGGGAGGATTCTCCCATCCACCTTGAATGTGTAGATATGGGAAATAAGTCAGTTTTTTTTCGTTCAACCAAAAACTGACTCATCTATGTGCTACCTTTACGGGAAGCAGATGGTGTTTTTTTTTATATTAAATTCCATAATTATGTTTCTATTTATGAAAATGATTCAGTATTTAGCACAAGTTCTTTAGCGAAGCAGTGAGTTGTGTTGTATTCTGCAGTGATATATTAAGAGTAACGCCAGTTGGAACAGGTGGCATCACAGCAGTAGACCAAAGTTACTTCTGCATTATAGAGATGGCAGCAAGCAGTTTGCAAAGAAAGGAAGGCACAAAACATAAACATAGACCATTGGAAATAAGGAAACCGGGGGAGGGAGAACAGAGAAGCAGAGTAGCATCAGATCAAGGCAGGAGGAGAAAGGAATGGTATACAGTGGGTATAAAAAAGAATTTTGTTGCTTTGCAGCCTGAAATGAATACACACACAGTTTTTGTTTTATCCAGCTTTATTACAACTTATAACATATAAGAGAAAGAGATAACACCAACATGTCTGAGAAAAAATCAAAATCAAAAACAGAATCACTGAGTTGGAAAAGGGATCACCCTCTTGTGTCAGTATTTTGTTGAACCACCTTTCACTTTAATTACAGCCTTTAGTCTGTTGGGATATGTCTCTGCTAACTCTGCAATATTTGCACACTCTTCTTTGCAGAATTGCTCAAGTTCAGTTAAATTTGATAGTCTTCCACAGATTATGAATGAGGTTTAAGTCTGGGCTCTGGCTAAGCCATGCAAGGACATTCACCTTTTTCTCCAATCACTGTGTGGTCATGTTTGCTGTGTGCTTTGGGTCACTGTCATGTTGGAAGGTAAACCTTCTTTACATTGACAACTTTCTGGAAGAGGGCAGCAGATTTTCCCCAAGAATGTGATGGTATTTTGCCCAATCAATTTTTCCTTTTATCCTGACAAGTGCTCCAGTCTCTGCTGCAGAGAAACACCCATACACTATGAGATACTTTCTTCCTCTTGCCCAATATTGAGCTTTATATATCACGTGGATTGTTACGGCCGGTGGGATGAGTTACATCTGACACCTGGGGTCATCATCCATCCATCCCTGTGGGTTCTCACCCAATGTTCAGACAGGCCTCCTTCTTTGAGGTCTTATAATCTGGTAAGCAGCTTGTGAGTGGCGGTGCACACCTGGTTGAAGAGTGTCATTTACTTTGCTGGATAATTGGGATTTATTTATGACCTTTGCACTGAGCACTTTTTTGATTATGTGGGAGTTATTTTGATCTTTTGAGCACTTATATGGAATGTTTATTGATTTACATTTTGATCACTTATATGTATGTATGTATTTGTGTTGCAATCTTCAATTGATGTATTTTTTTATATTTATTTATGCAGTTGCGCTTTAATTGTTGAATAGTGCAACACATACAGAATGTTTTTATACCAAAAATAATTGGTTATCCTCAAAGAAAGGAACCTCCCTCTTCTACAATTTGCTACAGGATAAACTCACGTTAACTAAACACCCATATATTTTAAAATGGGAAACCGAAATGAATGAGATCTACTCTCCATCACAATGGCAAGCCGCAATACAATCAATTCACAAACATTCACACTGCACAAACCATTGGGAAATGATGTTAAAGATCTCAATGAGATGATACTATACTCCATCAAAACTGTCCAAGTTTTTCCCGACTGCATCAGCACTGTGCTGCTGCAGCTGCGGTAAAACAGGGAACCTATCTCACATTCTATGGGATTGCCCCAGTCTAACAAGTTTTTAGAAACAGTTTTTCAATCTCATAGCCTCGGTGACCGGTTTCCTTTCACCCCCAGCGAGAGGACTAGCCATCCTTAACCTAGGAATAGAAAGATACCCTCCACCCTTCAGACCAATAGTAACATACATCCTATTAGCAGCCAGAAATACCATTGTAAAAAAATGGAAGTCCCTGGATTCCCCAAACCTCTCAGAGGTGATAGCTACAGTAAACCATAACTATACATGTTAAAGCCTACTAGCAATCAATTCACTGAAAGGCCCCAAGTTCGATAATATGTGGTCAATATGGTCTAATAATTACAGTATCTCACAAAAGTTAATACACCCCTCACATTTTTGTAAATATTTTACTATATCTTTTCATGTGACAACACCGAAGAAATTACACTTTGCCACAATGTAAAGTAGTGAGTGTACAGCTTGTATAAAAGTGTAAATTTGCTGTCCCCTCAAAATAACTCAACACACAGCCATTAATGTCTAAACCGTTGGCAACAAAAGTGAGTACACACCTAAGTGAAAATGTCCAAATTGGGCCCAAAGTGTCAATATTTTGTGTGGTCACCATTATTTTCCAGTACTGCCTTAACCCTCTTGGGCATGGAGTTCACCAGAGCTTCACAGGTTGCCACTGGAGTCCTCTTCCACTGACGACATCACGGAGCTGGTTAGAGACCTTGCGCTCCTCCACCTTTTGTTTGAGGATGAACCACAGATGCTCAATAGGGTTTAGGTCTGGAGACATGCTTGGCCAGTCCATCACCTTTGCCCTCAGCTTCTTTAGCAAGACAGTGGTCGTCTTGGAGATGTGTTTGGGGTTGTTATCATGTTGGAGTACTGCCCTGTGGCCCATTCTCCGAAGGGAGGGGATCATGCTCTGCTTCAGTATGTCACAGTACATGTTGGCATTCATGGTTCCCTCAATGAACTGTAGCTCCCGAGTGCTGGCAGCACTCATGCAGCCCCAGTCCATGACACTCCCACCACCATGCTTGACTGTAGGCAAGACACACTTGTCTTTGTACTCCTCACCTGGTTGCCGCCACACACACATACGCTTGACACCATCTGAACCAAATAAATTTATCTTGGTCTCATCAGACCACAGGACATGGTTCAAGTAATCCATGTCCTTAGTCTGCTTGCCTTCAGCAAACTGTTTGCGGGCTTTCTTGTGCATTATCTTTAGAAGAGGCTTCCTTCTAGGACAACAGCCATGCAGGCCAATTTGATGCAGTGTGAGGCGTATGGTCTGAGCTCTGATGGACTGACCCCCACCTCTTCAACCTCTGCAGCAATGCTGGCAGCACTCATAGGTCTATTTTCCAAAGACAACCTCTGGATATGACGCTGAGCACATGCACTCAACTTCTTTGGTCGACCATGGCAAGGCCTGTTCTGAGTGGAACCTGTCCTGTTAAACTGCTGTATGGTCTTGGTCACCATGCTGCAGCTCACTTTCAGGGTCTTGGAAGTCTTCTTATAGCCTAGGCCATCTTTATGTAGAGCAAAAATTCTATTTTTCAGATCCTCAGAGAGTTCTTTGTCATGAGGTGCCATGTTGAACTTCCAGTGACCAGTATGAGAGAGTGAGACAGATAACACCAACTTTAACACACCCGCTCCCCATTCACACCTGAGACCTTGTAACACTAACGAGGGAAAATGGCTAATTGGGCCCAATTTAGACATTTTCAATTAGGGGTGTACTCACTTTTGTTGCCAGCGGTTTAGACATTAATGCTTGTGTGTTGAGATATTTTGAGGGAACAGCAAATTTACACTGTTATACAAGCTGTACACTCACTACTTTACATTGTAGCAAAGTGTAATTTCTTCAGTGTTGTCCCATGAAAAGATATAATATAATATTTACAAAAATGTGAGGGGTGTACTCACTTTTGTGAGATACTGTGTATCAAGAGCTGATAGATTTATTTATATTTATAACTACTGAAAACCCTGTACTTCCAACATACATTATATATTGTATCCATCATCTGTACCTCCATCCAGTGTATACCAAAGTTATTTACTTTCTTTTTGGTATGCTTGACCAAAACCTAATAAAAATCATGTGAAAAAATAAATAAATAAATAATTGGTTATATGCAGGTTTTTTCCACCATTACTTTGTCTTTATACCGGCTTTTTAAAATCACAAACAAGAAAATTATGAGATAGGATTAAGGTTTGATGCCAAATAACACTTTTAGTAGTGGAATAGTCCATCTTCATAGATATCTGTAAATCAGACCAAGAGGGACAATTGAGGAAGAAAGAGAGGTACAGAGAGATTGGCTTCCAAAAATAGGGACATGCTTTGAAACCCAACCCCCCGCTCCCTATTTCCTCCTGTTTTTTGATCTTATGTACAGATATCTATGAAAAGTGCTGATCCTGTTAGTATTCCAGCAAGCATGTAAATTTCAGTGCACTCTGTCTATCCTGCATTGAACTGGCTGATAACACTGAGAGCAGTGTTTTCCACCCTAGCCAGTTCACCTCTAACTTATGGAAATGAGGAGATGGGGAGGTGTTCTTTAGTAAAAATAAATTTCCTGTTCCTTCATAGATACAGTAGAGAAAGCAAGCATTGTCACCATAGGACAGGAAGTGTATTATTCAAAGGGGGAAAAAAGCATAAAAAGAGAGTTTTTGTTCTTGGGTTTAGATACGTTTTAATGTAGATCATATATATCACAGTCGGGTAAGCCTACTGAGAATATGGGTTTTTGTCAACTGGCACCAAAAAAATAAAACACTGAACTTTGAATGTTTTACTGGCTCTCTAGGTTTGACTTTGGGAATGGAGCAGGACACCTGGATGATGATATCAGAACAGGGGGAAAGACTTTATAAAATGATGTGCAAACATGGAAATCTAATCAAAGACAGAAAGAAGAAGCTGACCACGTTCCCAAAGTGTTTCCTTGGAAGGTACAGTGGACAGGTTTTATAGCTTTGTTAATGGATGTATGAAGATAAGGGTTTTATCATTTAAAAAAATCAGCAAGTAACTTTTTAATGTAATACAGTATATCTGATACTTATAGTTTAAAGTTATTCTTTCATATTTAAACAGAGAGCTGTTTTACCTGCCAAAGGTTTTTGTATTTTTGTCCATCCAGTCCCGAGATTGACAAAGCTCTTTCAAACAGCACGGTCCTGTCCGGCAGGGGGGAAGATCTGATTATTACTATTGCAGTTTTACTTTCACTTAGAGATCTTCTCCCCTTCCCCACCTTGTCATTAGACAGGATAATGAGAAGCAGCACATTATTGAGCACATCTCTCTGTCATGCTGCTCTCTACTCCTATCAGCATGCCCCTTGCATTGCACACCTAATTGCCTTCTTGTGCTACATCTTCCTTCCCCCTTTCTAAACTGTGCTGACTACAAGAGGCTGATACCAGATCAGGGTCAGGTACTTAAACTTCTTGCATTTAAAAAAAATACATATGTATAAGGGCCCATTTACATGTGTGCAGTGGATTAATGAACGTGGGTTAACGTGTGTTATGTCACACAATGATGTGCATTGCGTTAAGGCAGCCTACAGAAATCAATGGGCTTCCAACGCACCAAAATGTTCTAAAAACCAGTTGTGTCACAGAATGTTTGCTACAATGCACTATGGTGTGTTGCCATCCGTTGCAGTCTGTTGCAATGTATATACAGTTTGTTGCCTTTGTGTATTGGGCAACTATTCAGAATGAATGGCACCACAATGTGTCAACACATGTAATGTGTGCTGCCACACGTTGTGGTCATGCACATGCTAATGCATGCATTCTCATAACACATTGGCCCTTAGTGATTAAAGAGCTGCTTTTATTTGTACCTTTTATATCTATTGGTACTAGGTTTCACCATTCTACGTCAAGGGTCTGATTGGTAGAATGGCTTGATGTTGGAATAGTTGCTCCTGTTAGTGAACTGTTTCTGGTATTTTACAGTGAATTTGTGGAATGGTTACTTGAAATTGGAGAAATTCATAGACCTGAAGAGGGTGTGAATCTTGGCCAAGCTTTACTGGAGAATGGAATCATCCATCATGGTAAAGTATCATCGTTAATTTTGGCTTTCTCTTTAAATCTAACATGTTAAAGTGATACTAGTTTGTAATAAAAAAACAAAAAACAAACATGTTATATTTACCTGCTTTGTGCAATGTTTTTTTACAGAGCAACCCTGATCCTATTCTATTTGGGCCCCTGCCGGCGGTCTTGGCTCCCCCACCTGCCGAGTGCCCCCAATAGCAAGCCTCTTGCTATGGGGGCACTTGAGCAGGCTCCCACTCTCCTGTGAATGGACATTGTCCATTCACACACAAAGTATGACTCGACTCCGCTCTCTCCTCATTGGCTCAGTGGCTGTGATTGTCAGCAACAAGAGTCAAGGGCTCTTCCTACTGTGTAGCCAATGAGGGGAGAGAGACCCAGGAAAGCTGCTGCTCTGATGCACATTGCTGGATCGAGATGGGGAGCAGGTAAGTATAAGAAGGCGGCTGGGGGGCTGGGGGGGGGGGGGATCTACACCCAGGAGGTATTTTACCTTAATGCATAAAAACATGCTGCCTTTGAGACCACTTTAAGTCTGAGTCTGTAGCAAGTCAGTATGAAGAGTAGGATGCAAGGTTTAGCTTTCCATATCGGCCTTCGTAGTTTATTTGACTGTAGTTCTGGAAAGAAATGCCTTCTGATTTAGACCCCTTTCACACAATCGGACCGATTGGGCCACCCATTGACTTCTATGGGGAGGCGGATGTCAGCAGATATGTGTCCTCTGACACCCACCTGGCATCCAATCCATCAAGATCCACTGAAAACAGACATATGGTAATGGAGGAGAGCGGGACTCTGACAGGTCCTTTTCGAAACAGTGAATGGGGACGGACCTGTCATCCCGCTGAGCAAGCGGAGCCCGTCAAAACGGATCAGCCCTGTGTCAAAGGGACTTGGGGTGCATTCACATTTGCAAATGCACTCTGTCTGAGATCAACTGCAAGAACACCAGCAAGGGTTCTTATGATTAGCTGTAAGTAGTCAGCATCATTGAAAGCATGGGAGGCTACCGGCTCTTGCAGCTTATCGCGCCCACTCGCATGTAGTCAATCATGCAGTGATCACATGTGATTGATAGACCCTGAATGCAGACTGCCTGTGTCCAGGGCTGATAACTCGCATACAATCACTGTTTGAGTGACTACATGCATGTGAGAGGGCATGATTAGCTGTGAGAATCGGAAGCCTCTCAGGCTGCCTACTCGCTGGGATTCTCGCAAGTGTAAATGCATACTTACTACTATGTGTCATCATGCTTTGTAATTCCCCATTACTCTTTTTACTGCTTTCATAAATCATCCTAATTTTGTTAGTGTGAAGAGCAGTGATGATGTGCAAAAATGTGCTGACCAATCAGATTTCATTTTTTGTCAGATCAGTTAAGAGATGATTTTGATCATCTCTTTTTGTTCCCCATCTGGAATAAATTGTTGAGTGTAGCATTATTGAAGATCAGCATCAGCAAGAAGAGATATCCATTGCTTCTTTCTATAAATGTGTTCTTTTACCATTCTGCCAAAAATCATCAGACTGTTGGATGAGCTTTTGGGTGGCATAAACGTGCCGTGCATATCTATGCACCTATCTAAAATGAAAAAAAAACACTGTTTGACGGTGTCTAGCTTTACCCTTATTTTAGTCTTGATTTATTGGTATCAAGGTGTAGCCAAATCTTCTTTATATCAGATATACAGTGTGTAGCATATACAGTAATTTTCTAACATTTTCTTGCTTCGCATTAAAGCCTAAGTGCAGCCAAATTCAAAATGAAACATCAAAACAAAACATCAGCAGAAGGGACATAACTTGCAGTCAGTAGGATGTGTCCCCTGTGCTGATTCCTATTCTGTTAAAAAACTTACTTTCTTCCTCCATCCTGACCCCCCCCCCCCCCACTGCTATAATCTTCCAGTGCAGTGGTGGAGCCCTACCCAGCTCTGCCATTCAAAGAAGCTATACTACAGCTTCTATTAATGAAACTGGATCTATGGATAGATGGGGCATCAATCATCCACCCATCCTCCTTTCGTAAATCACTTTCCATTCATAGAAGCTGTAGTACAGCTTCTATGAATGGCACATCTGGGAGGAAAGGGCAGGCATAGTCAGGTTTTCTTGATGAGAGCCTGTGACAGCCCATTAGTTGTATTAACCCCCACCATCTTCTGGTGCATTAAGGGTTAATACCACTAATGGGCTGCCACAGGAAGGGTTAGGATGGAGGAAGATTTTCACTAACAGAAGAGGAATCAGCACTTACTGACTGTAAGTTATGTCCCTTGTGCTGATTTTTCTGTTTGTGATTTTGGCTGCACTTAGGCAGTAGGGTCATGTTATTTTGTGCTTTTTATAACAGTGCATTTCATTTATATCTACTCATTTTATATAATTGTTTCAAATATGTAAATAAGGTTTAATATTGTTATTCAGTTGTTTATCACAGTTTTATCCTGCCTGAGTGATGTTTTCGGGAACATTGTATGCAGCTATCTTGTAATGAAATTGTTTGTGTCTGTAGCTTGATGCACTCTACTGAAGTGAAGCTAATAGCACTTTTGTTTCAGCTCAGAAATTGTAATTAATGCTGTTGTTTCCTGGAATGGTTCTTCAGTGCTCCGGTCTATTCTTCATCCTAGAATGTCACTGAACAAGCTCACATGACAGAACAAAAATTAAGATGTTATTAATGTTTCCTTAAATGTTTGGGTTTTAGTTATCGAAAAATAATTGGTCATAAATACCAGTTAGGCTCAGGCATAAAGACTGATGGAACTTTGTGTTTCTTATAATAAGCATACAAATTCAACAAAATGAAAGCAAGTATGTCATTGTGATGGGTATGCTTTTTTTCTCTTCAGCTTTTATACAGAAAAGTGGAGCAATTACACACAGAAAACAATTAGATTTGAGAAACTCAGACAGTGCCCAAAATTGAAAGTTATCTGTTTGAAAATCTATCTTCCATGTTAGCTCAATCGTTTGTATTTTGATGTATACAGGCAGTCCTCAGGTTACAAACGAGGTTCTGTAGTTTTGCTCTTAAAGAGGAGATCTGCTGCCCCCCCCAAATTAAATCAGCAGCTACAACTAGCAGAGCCCATCAACAAGGAGCCCATAGCGAGTGCTTAAGCTACAGAGGTCTGTGACCCCACTGTCCACGTAGCCCCAACACCGTCGACAATGTAACCTCCTATTTTTCTTTCCTGACAAGTTCACTTTAATTATTTGTCCAGTAAATTAGAGGACAACATGTGAATTCTTTCTACAAAATATGAAAAGCATTTCACATATCTACATTGTCACTTCCAATCCATCACAAGCTGCCAGCCTGTAAATGCTGATGTGTAATTGTTTTATGGATTCATTACTATAGATTTCCAGAACAGAATGATTAACTAAACTCATAAAGTAGCAGTAATTCCATGAGAGCCAGTGCATAGGCAAAACAGTCGTTTCATTAACGACTGTCTGCAGCTGTCTTCTACTGAAAATAGAATTTGTGAAACGCATCAACATAAACCATCTGTTTCTAGCCAAGTACATTTTTGGTAGCATGATACAGTGGATACATTATTCTGGATTCCCTTTGAGTCAGTTCAGTAAGTTATGAGTCTCAATGCAGAAGACCTTGTTGCTGCAGATCTATACCTAAGCTACATGATGCCAACAGCTGGAAGAAAAGAAACTGTTGTAGGTCATCCAGTTGAAATCAGTTTGAGGAAAGCAGTCAGTGCATACCTTTTTGTAGTTCATTTGCTGGTTTATTTTGGGTAAGGTGCTGGTAAGATTTGGGATACTGCAAACTAGCAGAAAGATAATGGAGGACACTTCTAACTGGCTCTAGCCAATTTATACAAACCTCAGACCCCTACTGACCATTCTTCTTGCCAGGGATTGGCTGAGTCTACATGAATATGCAGGTTCTGCCATCTCTACTCACAAAATCTTGGAACCTACCAGAATTCAAGGAAAAGCAGCAGAGCCTGCAACCAGCAGAACCCAGAACAACCAAAAGCAATTAAACTTTGCTCCCTTGGCTACAGGGGAGCAAAAAAAAAATTAAATTTGCCTCAAATTGTTAGCAACCTAGCTAGGGTGCATATATATATATATATATATATATATATATATATAAAAAAGAAAATTGCCAAACCGGGGTTGTGGGACTTTAAATGAGGGCCATGACAGTATCATTGTGGGTATCCTACATCCCTAAATTTTGCGACAAAGGAGAGAAAGGGTTTGTGACTTTGAATGAAGCATGCATTCTAGGAGACATATATGATGCAAGTATATGTGTCAGTGGTTTTATTGGTATTCACAGTATAAAAACCAGTTAAATCACAATCATCATCATGACATGACACTCCTGGCCCCCCCCTCGGCAACTGCCACCACCGTTCATGGTTACTGTGTAGTTCTACTCACTGACCATTTATATGCCAATAGATATTCCCTACGAACTGCTCCTGATGAGTGGTAGTGACCACAAAACAAGTTGAGCCTGTGACACCATCTTCATGCGTACAATACAAAGAAATTGATTTTTGGACCTTCAGGTCTTTGCTGTGCAACTTCTACTCGAATATATGTATTTTCATGATAACCTACTGCATACAATTTTTACCTCTCATCCTAAAATCTGTGCCCTGCCATGCATTGTATATATGAATTTATTTTGTACGCATAGATTTATGATTATTGTGACCTAATGGACTTTTATACTCTGAATGAAGATTATTGTGATTTACATGGGTAACTGTTTTCTATACAGTGAATACCAGTTGACACATATACTTGCATCATATATGTCTCCAGGAATGCATGCTTCATTAAAGGTCCCAAACCCTTTCTCTCCTTTGTCGTATATAACATTTTCATTCGTTTTTCATTTTGTATAGAGTACTGGAGCATTTAACCCCTATTGAATTTCCCTCCAAAGTGAGGATAATCCCTGGTAGTCACCTGGGTCACCAGAACTAATGTCCCCATTGGAAGATTTCTCCTCTAATCCTGTTCCGGTTACCACTCAAAATTTGAAATTCTTTTTTTGCCAAAGTTGGTTTCACAGGAGACTTTACAACTCTCCCTTAACACAGACATAGGGGCAGATCAATATGGCAGTGCTACTATACACGTTAAATGATGTAGTGTGCCCTCACTACACTACAAGTTCCAGCGCTGTATATGGCACTGTCATGTTGGGGGAGCTCTGTTAATGTTTCTGTGTGGTGCAAGAGAAAGTTAGTAATTATAGTAAGTTTAGTAGCCTTAGCATACAGCAGCTTTGTCATTGCTAAGAAGCCACATTGCCCCAGTGAAGTTCCCATTACATGAATTGATTGTCTATAGTCAGTATAATGTCCAGAAATTACAGGGGACGGATTTGGTTTAACTGGGCTGCAGACCAACTGCTTTAGTGTCCATAGCCACCCCAAAAACAGTAAGGGTCTGAAATAAATATGGGGAGATTTTGGATTTCCCCTATTTATTATAAATATGTATTATCTTGTCTATTCCTATAGTTTGCTAGTCTATCAAAGCTCTGATAAGGTTAATAGCAATGTTAGCTATAGAAAAAAACGCAATGCTTAAATAAGCAAATATCTCATTTATTTACAAAGAAAGTAGAAAAGCGAACTTAAAACACTAAAAGAATACTACAAAGCAGATAAATCAAAAAGAAAACAGATGATACTTTACGTAAGGTTGTCCTCAATATTTGGTGCTTCTCGGCTGGGCTCAATGGGAAACAAAAGAGTCCCATCATTTGCTCTCACTTTTTAAAGCACACTCAGACACCACCCACACAAACACCCTCTGCCTGCCCATGTAGCCCTCTATCCAATAAGAAGCTATAAGAGGCTGTTCTTTCTAATCATCAGGAAGTATGTTATACCCCCGAACATCTTCCAGGAAGCATGCTGTTGTCTCCACTAGGTGGATCTGCTATATCACTTCTCGACCCAGGTCAGCATTCCAGCAACAGCTGGCCTTTTGATGTTTCGATTGCAGGCAAGGCAATTAGGCACTTTCATTTTCCCATCACCAGGAGGTCTGAAACAAAGCTGTCCTATTCCCATACCCCACCACCAGGGGGTGTGCGTGAAATCTTTTTCCACATGAAGATTCTGATACATATTCTTCTGCTATACACACCCTGCTGGGTAATCTTGTTCTGCTGACATTTCAGGCTAGATGTAATCAGGTTTCAAAAGTCTAGAAACATCTGATATAAAAAAACATGTTGCTTCCAACAGGGTCTAATCATATTTATGCATGGCTATTTTAGCAGTGAAACTCAGTTTATTGTACCACTGATATTGATACTACTGAATAGAACTATGGTCATCTGGATCAACTGCTTGGGCTTGCTCTCTGAGAATCTGACAAACTGCAGTTTGTCATTGCATAGTTTTTAGCTTTTATATGCTATGTCTTTAATCATGCATAAAGAAAAACATCATATTTTGTCTGTGTTACCTGAGATATACAGCCTATCTGCTTCAATTTTTATGTTGGCATTCACCTTGTTTAGCTGAATGCTCCCCTCACTAAATCTCTGTAACCTATGCTTATTTTTCTATTCTTCATTCAGTTACAGATAAGCACCAGTTTAAATCAGAACAGATGTTATATCGGTTTCGTTATGATGATGGGACCTACTATCCAAGAAATGAAATGCAGGATTTAATATCAAAGGTGATTATCATCAACAAACATCAAACACAGCTCACTGTTGCCTGTTTGATTGCTGCTTCTGATGGTGTAGAAAAATACTGCATTTAATACATTTTCAGTGTATGGAACATACAGTATACATCAAGGTTACCCATCTACCAAAATAGAGATCCTTTTTTTAAATGCACTTAACCTGTGTTCAGGAGTAAAGATGGGCAAATCCCCCAAGCTTATGATTCAACCCTGATTGGGCAAACCCGAAGTTGTTGAGTATTGGCAAAAATAAACTGCTGTGTCAGATGATCTATAGAGTCCTCTCTGGCAGTACATTCCTTTTTTTGCATTAAATTGAATTTAAGATGCTAAGTGGCTATAGGGCTTTGGACATATGGGTTCTTGTTCTAGTTTATACCAGTCCCCATGCCCCGGGGCACTGGCTTCACCTTTTGAAACACCAGCCTGCTGCTAACCTTCATCATGCTCTTCTGCAGGTTCAGTACACATGTTGGAGGGGAATTAAACTTACCTTTTTCCCTTAAAGGTCTACCTTTCAGTAGGAAAAATCCCATTAGAGATTAAAGATTAGGGAGCAAAAGCTGCCTCAATTTTACAGCGTGGTTCTCAGCAGCAGTTGAATAAATCTCAGTTGAGATTCTTTGTAACATTTTAAGATTTGTCCAGTTCTCACACGTCTTCCATGCAAGGTTCACTTATTAAAGAGTAAAAATAAACCAAAAGTAGTAAATGGAAAAAAATACCTTGGATTTCAGCTTCCCACCTCTTCCTAAAGGCACTGGTGACGTCACTGTGCCTTACCGCTGCCTCCTAGCAGAACTGAGTGCAGTGCAGGGGAGCATTCTCATGGATGCTTGAGTACTCATTATTCCCAGGAGACAGCAGTGAGGCACCGTGATGTCACCAATACTTTCGAGCAGTGACTGGATGCCAGCGTCCAAGGCAAGTTATTTTATTGCCTTAGCTTTCAATGAGCGTTTTATTATTTGGGGGAGGGGGTCTCCCAGATAAGCAGAACTTGCATTTTCATGCAAGGTCTTCTTTAAAGGAAAATCAAAAACTCTGCTGCAGTCCGTCCCCAGAGGCCCAATTAAACATTCATGCAAAATGTTGATATACTATATGCATACAGGAAAATATATATTCATGATTGGCACTATAAGGAATCGGCAAAAAAATCTGTTGCCCATGACAACCATTCCAGGGGATGCATTAATATTTTCTGTTGCAGGTTAGAAAATGAAAGATGATCTATCACAACAGGTATCAATAATTAAATCAAGAAAATTGCTGATTTGCTTGCTTTTTGTTGCACCTGGATGTTTATGCACACTTATATTTCATCTGCAGCGATTCAGACTTTTCAAATAAGGCAAATGTGAATCATCAAATGTGTAAATTGTTTCAGGCTGAAAAATTTGCATAGATATTTATACAGTAAAATAAAAACATTTGCTATTTGTGGATTTGCCTGTTTTACAAATCAGTTTGCTCGTCGCCTTCTATTGGTAACATACTTCCCTTCACCCCAGATGTATAAGTCAGACAGCGCTAGGCATTTATAGACATGACAAAGCAACTGACAGTTTTTCTGTTTAGTAAAACCACACATTAAGTCCAGCTCCAGGCAATGCTATTTTTATGTTCTTTTCAATCTTTAATACTTACAATAATACTGTCAATATGTTATTGCTTCAGGAGCTCTCTAAGTGCTACTAAGTGCAGCTGATATGTACAGTAGGCGCCTTATTTCCCGCTCCCTGCGACATTAAAACTGGGGTTTATGAATTAAACCAGTCCTCCTTACTCTTCTGTGCTTCAAAAAGCACAGCATAAGCATCATCACTGTCCAATGCTTTGTAAATAGCAACATGAGCGTTGTCACTCTAGGACAGGAAGTGTGTTACTGGCAACATTAATGGGAAACAAATCCTTAAATAAAGAAAACTAATGCAGCCACCGCATCTATGGTTGGAAAGCAGCGGTATATTAATTTTTTGGTTTAGAAACACTTTGAGGTGTTTCGTGAGATGCAATGGGAGCATTAAATGGTTACCGAGGCCTAGGAAAGCTGCTCTCCAACTATTCTGGACTTGCTCTTGGACTTGCTGGCTATTCTGGACTTGCTCTTGCTCTGGACTTGCTCTTTTCCCCCCCCAGACAAAGTAAAAAAAAAAAAAACAGACAGTGGAATGAGAACAAAACAAAAGCTTAAGGCTCCATTCAAACGGACGACCCGACTTCAACGCGACTTTGCTAAGGGATTTCAGCGCGGCTTTCAGGGCGAGTTCAGCGCGACTTCAGGCGACTTACAACACGACTTATGCCAGGACGACTTTGCCTGTGGCCAATCAGAGAAAGGAGGGAGGGGGCTGCCCCAAATAAATTCTATTCTTTCACACTGTAAAGTCGCTTGCATTAGTATGGGGGATCCAACTTGGAGGCAACTTCAATTGAATTCTATGGGCACAGGTCGGATAGCAGTCACCTCCAAGTAGTACAGGAACCTTTTTTGAAGTCGAAGCGACTTCAGACAGCTCCCATTCACTTCAATTGGATTTCACTTGTCAAGCGACTTGGGGCGACTCAAGTTGGAGCGCAAGTCGTCCCTCTGTGAATGGGCAGTTAAAGAAAATTTAAAGCGAAATAAGTAAAAACAAGCAACAGAAAAACACAAATACAAAGAAATACATTTAAAAAACTACTTTAAACAGTGCGCCCCCCCCCCTTTTTTTTTAATAAGCAGATTTTATCTAGACAGCTTAATATGTTTCAGCTTTGGTGAAGTTGCAGAAATAGCTCTAACACTTACAAGCTTTATCCCAAACAAAACAAGGAAGTTTGGGCTGCAGAAAAATGTCCATATATTTTTGTAGAAAATATGAAAAGCACAGATATTGCATGAATTTGTGTCTTTGTGAATTCTGTAAGTGTTCACCAAGTGACCTATGAGAGTGCTGAGCAGTAGAGAAATAATTAAATGATTTTCATAGAGATGAAAATGTATATCCAAAATCATTTCCTGTGATACTGTTCCAATCAACCAAGCTATGCTACATTTCTACTAAAACAAAGTTATGAAGTTGGATTATACAATACTGCCTTGCATTTTAATAAGTATTACAAAGTAAGAATGTATTATAACATTGAGAAAAAGAATGAATTCTGTTAGCAAGTAATCTGTTTAAATACCCACGACACTTCCATGGAAAAGGAAAAAAATGTAAACAAATTTCCTAATCCAGGATTTGTCACTGAGTTTTGGGGGCACTTGGCAGCTATTGATATAGGGGTGTAAACTGGCAAAATAGGATCAGCCATGCAAACAAAAAAGATCAAAATCAAAGCTATTAATCAGTGTCTTAAAAGGAAAATATATTGATTTAGTATACACAGTAGTTCTCTTCTTTGTTATTAATTTCATTATTGCTTTTCAGACAGCTAAATATGAATTCTTGCATATTATTTTGTAGTTTCATATGCAGCCAGCAGATGGGGCTCTAGGCTCCATTTCACATGTTAAGTATTGTATCACTCTTGGCTATGTATAAAGAAGCCATTTTACAGAATTTAACAGAGTTGATTTGCTAAAGAGGTAGAGACTGATCACTAAGCAAAGTAAGTAATATAAGGTGAACCTTTTTTCACTTCAATCATTAAAGCACGTGCAAGAACAATTTGTTTTCTTTTCTTTTTCCTTGCATTACTGGGTATTCAAGGCTTCACCTTATTCACTAATATATGTAAACATTCACTTTTCAAACTGACATTTACATTAAGGGCCCGTTTACACCAGAAACTGCACATAACTGCACATTTTTAACTGCATGTTTATATGCATTTGAAACACACTTGAAGCGCGTCTGACGCATGCTTGAGTGTGTTTTGTATGCATTTTGCTGCATTTGCAGAGCGTTTTTCTATACGTTTTTTGGGCTAAAGGGGCACAGTGCAGTGCTTTTGAAGTGTGTTTGAAGCATGTTCCCTCCATTTGTAGTGCAGAAAAATGCAGCATGCTCTACTTTTTTGACTGCGCTGAACTGCACTGCAATGATGTGAACTATGCCCATAGGATTAACTTGATTTTGGGCTGTTTTTGCAGTTGGAGTGCAGTTTAAATTGCATCCAATTGCAGCCAACTGCATTCGGCGTGAAAGGGCCCTAAAGGCCATGGATTGTTCATGTATAGGCAAGGTGGTTCTACAGATCGACTTCTGCACAACCACCCTGCCAGATTTTTGCCCTTCGATCAGGGCAGCCAGCTATAGGCGGAAGCCCTGATCAATGTATTCTGAAGGCTGTCAGAATATAATGGCCCAGTAAGGAGCATTGCCCCATCCACATCGAGTGTGTGGATGGAGGAATCAAGTCAGTTTTTTTTTTTTCAACCCCTTGGTTGAACGAAAAACACTGACTTGTATATCAGCTGCCTTAGTGAACAGACTCTACTCCCTTAGCAAATCAACCCCATTGAGTCATCACAGTAGTTACTTATCCACTATCATACAGCTCTTTCTCAGGTTTCAGTAAGAAACAGAGAGCCTTTAAGGCAGAATGCTTTAACTCTTTGCTTATTATGCTGTATAAATTGCCATTGTTTGTCTCTTCTAGGGTGTTAGACTATACTGCCGTCTTCATAGCCTGTTTACTCCAGTAATTAGGTATGTATTTCAGAACTGATCAGTAACTCACCTGGGACATGAAGAACAGTTTGTTCCTTTTGTTCAAAGTTTTTACTTTTTAGATGCTTTTTTCTGTGTAGCTTTTAGTAAGTGGTAGTAGATAATTGAATTTTTGTTCCCGTATGTGGAATTTTGGTTCCCATGGCTAATTATATTTTATTCCAATGCAACATGAGATTCTTCTTTTCAGTCTTTTGTAAGCTGTGTTGTCAGTAAGCATTATGTAGTAGAAAGAAAGTGCAAAATTGCAGATTTTTGAGGGTGTTGGATATTGGGTAAGTCACTGCCCCCAGCTCTCAGTTTATTTGTTAAGGCTTTATGAATATTTATATTTTCTCCATTATTTATCTTATGTTTTGTTTGAGCCTGATACTTCTTCACTGTCAGGGGTCATCATCAGAAGTCTGTTGATGCCATGTCAACTGATTGCACTCCCTCACTGTCTCTCAGCTATAGAGAAAGCATGACCATGTCAAATAACAAAAATTGGAATGCAGACAGCTACAGTGTTATGCAGTCCAGAGTTGAAAGGTAGTGTGTGTGAGCTCAGGCATTTGAAAGACAGCAACATTTAGGGCCCGTTCACCCCTTTGAGGTATGATGCAGTAACACACGTTCATTTTAAATACTACACAACACAAGCAGATTGGGCACTAAAAGACTCTCTCTCCATCATAGTGTCATGATGACAGCTGAAGCACAGGAGTTGGTAATAGGCAGAAAAAAAAAGCACAGCAGCCACAATGTGTCCCCAGGGATGGCAGGGAAAGAAATTGTACACAACCAAACCACTGCCAGACACTCATGCTATAATGCACCAGAATTTAAACTGTCCATAGGCCATATGTGTCGGAAGTCAGATAAAACACAGTTTATTCCTGTTTCCCTTTTTAATTTTTTTTTTAATTTTCCTTTTTTGTTTTGTTTTTTTTATGCCGCCCTCGGTCCTTCTGTACTATTGTGTGAACCTAGGCCCCTGGACCGAGGGCATTTTTGTTGAGTTTTTCTCCCTGGGCAGTTCTACTGGATAAGCTCCCTTCTCCCTCTCCACTTCTAGTTATCTATTCTGACCCCAATAGACCTATACGCACCTTTCCCCTTGACGTAAACTAGTGTACCTCGAGCCCACATGTAGACCTACGGCTTGCACCCCTAGGTCACTCAGTAGACATTTATTCCTCAAAATGTAACTGCTCATATGTTTTCTTGCCCATGTCTTGATGTTATGTCTGGTACCTTGTTCCCCTGTGGGTGAACTGTTGTTTTACTGTCATGATTCTTTTTTTACTACAATAAAAATTATTTTACCAAAAACACAGTCTATTCCAAGAATGAAGCAGCAATAAAAAAAGCAAGAAGCTGAATGTGGAAAAGCATTACCAGAGATGGATCCGATCCCTTCCTGCAGCAGCAGAGGATGATGAGGGGAAACCTGTGTATACTGGGAAATCTGGATGAAGGGCAGATCCTGTGTGAGAAAGCTAGTAAGAAGCTAGTAAGAACCCCTGTTTGCATATTGTTAGACAGGTCAATTTGGTTGGCCTCTGGGTGGTTGATAAGTTTGAGCTTGGAAATTTTATTTGTTTGACATACGTCGCCCTTCCAGAGCTCCTTGCTGCAAAGACCAGTTATAGGTGGGGGCAGTGGCCACTTGTTTGTATGTGAGAAAGCTGTGAGCCTTGGCTGAACAGTGGGGAAGCACGTCACCGGAAACTACGTGGCTGGAACACAGGGATCAGCTGATCTCTGTGTTCCAGCCATGCTGTTTCTGGTAACCTGTGCTTCCCCCGCTGTTCGGCCACGGCGGGCAGCTTTCTCACACAGGATCTGCCCTCCATCCAGATTTCCCAGTATACACAGCTTTCCCCTCATCATCCTCTGCTGCTGCAGGACGGGATCGGATGCACCTCTGGTAATGCTTTTCCACATTTAGCTCTGGCTTCTTGCTGTTTTTATTGCTGCTTCATTGTTGGAATAAACTGTGTTTTATGTGACCTCCGGCTACTTATGTTACTGGGCTCTGGACTTCCAGTCATCACTATCATTAGCCCCATACATATGGCCCATGGACAGTTTACATTCTGGTGCATTATAGCATAAGCACCTGGCAGTGGTTTGCCTGTGTACAATTAATTTTAAATAGCACACCAATACTTAGGGGCAGTACAGCTCCAAGGCATGTGCAGTGCAGTGCACCACAATGCATACATGCACTATCATGTATTGTAGTGCCCTGCTTTGCCAAAAATGTACATTTTTTTAGGATATTGCCAGTTCATTTGTTAATGCAATGCACTGCATGACAAAGGTGTGACTGAGTCCTTAACCTCTTGCCAACTGCATAATGCATGTGTGTGGTGGCAAGAAAGCCTGGCTTTAATGTCCAGCCACTGAACATATGCATCCACGGTGGAATAAGGTATTTGTGCTGAGAGCACACTCACTGCAGGTTCCAAGCACACTGACCAAGCTGTCACTGGCAGCTCTCAGTCAAGGTTTCTGACTGGGATTCAGTGGGATGAGGTCTCAATCTTGCTGTCTGTCAAGCATTTAAGTCCAGCTAAAGCACCACTGAGAGCTAGCGTTAAGGGGTTAAACTTCAGCTTCCAGGGGTCCAAGGTATCAGTAGTGTACACCCGTGTGAAGGCCGTGTTATATATATATTCTGTACATCCCCATCCAGGCATTCCCATTTATGTCCGTGGGGATGCAGGGGCTGCATGGACACCATGTGTTATCCATGTTGGTGCAGGTGTGTGGCCCCAAACACAGACAGTGCGTATTCAGCTTGAGTGCATAGAACACCCATGCATCCCCAGTAAACATGTATGCTCTAGTAGACCCATATGAATGAGGACTAAGTATCAGGCTCAGATAAAGGGAATAAAGCTATATAAGGGTTCAGTTCAGTTTTGACTGGTTCACTGCAAACAAATATGAAATTAACAGCGTTAGACAACTTTTTACATTTTGTACCTGTTTGTTGATATTTTGGTTTAGTAGTTAAAAGATATTAGAAAAAAAGAAAAAGAGAAAATCCCTCATGACGTTTGACCTGGGACAAATACAAATGGCCGCTCAGTAAGTGAATTAGCAGGAGGTTTGTGCAGACAGTCTGTATCTCCCATTGGCATGCCATTGTGTTGAACAATTCTGATGAATCATAAATAAGGATGGGCCCGATGTTTGAGTCAAACTTAAGTTTGACTCGAACATCGGGTGTTCACCCGTTAAGCGAACAGCAAATTTTGTGGGGCGTGCGCGGCGAGTTTGCCCCCGCTGAGCTCCCCATAATGCACTGCGTGGTCCTGGGGAAATGCTGCCCACTGATTGACCAAAGCATGCCCATGAACTGCATGCTTTGGCCAATCACGACATGCTCTGATATGAGAGCCATGATTGGCCAAAGGCAGGGTGCCATTGGTCAATCATGGCTCAGGGGGCTAAGTCCACGCCCCACACTATATAAGGCCGCTTACACAGCGGCCGTATATAGTGCATAATAATGGAGATAGAGCGAGGTTAGGCGGTTTAGTTAGTGGCGTGTAGGCAGTATAGTATACAATGTAGATAGAGTATATACAGGCAGTGTAGTTTACAGTGTACAGTGTAGATAGCGTATATACAGGTAGTGTAGTATACAGTATTCAGTGTAGTTAGAGTATGTGCAGGCAGTGTAGTATACAGCGTAGATAGAGTATGTGCAGGCAGTGTAGTATACAGTGTAGATATATATATATATATATAGATAAATATATATAGACACTGCATTCAGTGTAGACTATATACAGTCAGTGCAGGCAGTGTAAGAATATATATATATATATATATATATATATATATATATATATATATATACACGCTGCATTCAGTGTAGACTATATACAGTGCATGCTCGGTGTGGGGTTCCCCCCCAACATCCATACCAGACCCTTATCCGAGCATGCAGCCTGGCAGGGCAGGACAAGCGAGCGCCTCCCCCCCTCCGAACTGTACCAGGCCACATGCCCTCAACATGGGGAGGGTGCTTTGGGGTCCCCCCCAAAGCACCTTGTCCCCATGTTGATGGGGAGAAGGGCCTCATCCCCACACCCCTTGCCGGTGGTTGTGGGGGTTTGCGTGCGGGAGGCTTATCGGAATCTGGAAGCCCCTTTTAATAAGGGTGCTCCCAGATCCCGGCCCCTCCTATGTGAATAGGTATGGGGTACATTGTACCTCTACTATTCACCAAAAAAGTGTCAAAAAAGAAAAAAACACAAGAGACAATTAGGGACAAGACCTTTATTAAAAGAAGAGAAAAAAAAAGTGTCCCCTGTTGTAATCCATCGTCAATCATGGCGCCAACGACACAAAGAAAAAAAAAAACGAAACCGCTCCTCCCTAATGGGAGGGCTCCCGCCGACTGCTATCTTTTGTAATTTGACAGCTCTTATAAAGGCTAGGGCGGGGCCACCCCATGACATAAGCGGATGGCCCCGCCCCTTCTGATGTCATGTGATGTCAGAGGGGGGTGGGGTCTCCCACTTACATCACCGGCTGGCCCCGTCCTTGAGTATAAATTGTCAAGCAAAAATAGGTCAGTCGGTGGGAGCCCTCCCATTAGGGAGGAGCTGTTTTGTTTTTCTCTTCGGGTCATCGGGTGCCGTGATTGACAATAGATTACAATGGGGGGACACTTTTTTTTCTTTTTAAATAAAGGACTTATCCCTAATTGTCTCCTGTGCTTTTTTATTTTTTGAAACTTTTTTGGTGAATGGGTAGGGGTAAAATGTACCTGATGCCCATACACATGGGGGGGGTCAAGATCCAGATTCCAATAAGCCCCCCGCCAGCAGACCCCAACAATCACAGCCCAGGGTTGTCGAGAAGAGGGTCTTGTCCCTATCAACATGGGGAGAAGGTGCTTTGGGGTGGGGGGCTCAGAGCTCCCCCCTGCCCCAAAGCACCCACCCCCCCATGTTGAGGGCATGTAGCCTGGTATGGGTCACCCACCCTCCCCATCCTGTCCGGCCAGGTTGCATGTTTGGATAAGGGTCTGGTATGGATTTTGGGGGGGACCCCACATCAATTTTTTTTTTAAGTTTGCCATGGAGTTCCCCTTAATCACTTCAGCCCCGGAAGGATTTCGCACTTTAGGACCAGAGCACTTTTTGTGATTCGGCAGTGCATCGCTTTTTTGAGACCACTGGCATTTATACAGCGATCAGTGCTATAAAAATGCACTGATTACTGTGTAAATGCCATTGGCAGTGAAGGGGTTAACCTGGAGGGGCGCTCTAAGGTTTAACTATGTTCCCTAGGCGTGTTCTAACTGTATGGGAGCTGGGCTGGCAGGGGGAGGGGAGTGATCATGGCTTCCATATACAGGAAGCCTGTGATCACAGCCCTTCCCCCTCTGTCAGAACGGATATCCGTGTTCACACACATACACGGACCTCCGTTCTGTCGATCCGGGGGGGGGGATCGCGGGTAGCCAGCGGCGATGGAGTCCGCCCTACCCTCACCTGCCCCCCCCCCGGCAACGCGTGCACGTTCACAATGCTAGTTATCGCAGCCGCCTTCGGGTGACGGCGGTTTGCGATAACGAGCCACTCTGCCGTCGTCATGCTGCGGCGGGCAGTTGGCAAGTGGTTAAAATCCATACCAGACCTGAAGGGCCTGGTATGGACTGGGAGGGGGCCCCACGCAATTTTTTTCAGTGATTTTTATCTATATTGCCAGGAGCCGGCAATACATTACAGCCGCGAGCGATTTTAAATTACTTTTTTTCTTTAGAAATGTCATTATGCTGTGGCACTGTTCTAAACACCACACAGATGCGCCACTTTACAGGTAGACTAAGGGGGCCCACCCAGGCATGATATTTTAAAGGAATATTTCATTTTTATTTTTTCACCTTAATCATTATTAAAATCACTGCTACTGAAAAAACGATTGATTTAAAAACCGTACCTGGGTCCCCATACACTTTTATGGCAATAACTTGCATATACGCCTTTAAAATGAGTACTTTTGATTTTTCATGTTCGGGTCCCATATACTTTAATAGGGTTTGAATGTTCGCACAAATGTATTGCCTGTTCGCATGTTCTGGTGTAAGCTGAACCGTGGGGTGTTCGGCCCATTCCTAATTATAAAGAACATCAGCACATTGAAGAAAATCCACTTCATATTGCATTACTGTGACTGTAAGCCTTAAATGATTTCTCACCTCATTATTCTATGTATAGATTATAATTATCCCTGACAATGAGCCAAGGGCAGTATTTAATAAATGATACCTAGGTATGTAGTTAGAATTTCAGTAGCCTTGCTGATTAGATAGATTATGAAGATTATCAACAGGAGTTTAGCCTAAGCTTAATATAAATTGAACGTGTCATATATAAAGAAAGATTACAGTTGTAAAGCAGACGGACATAGAAGAAACTAATTTTACATTAATTCTGCCATTGCCCAGGAGTCAGCAGTGAAAAATTAATTATTTGGGTATTTTTTATTTAAATCTGTGATAATTTTGCAAAGAGTAGCCTGTCACTTGCACAGAGGCAGCATGGAGGTAGATGTCTCTTCTTTGTCCTGCAGAAAACAGAGGATTATTCAAAATGGCTGGACTCAATAGAATAAGGTAGTTTAGGCAGAATTTTCGAAACTTCAATACAAAGATAAGTCTTTTTTTTTTAACCATGCAACTGTATGTGAGCTTTTTTTTTAAGTGAATTACTGCACGTCCAGCCTCTCCTTTGCAGTCATTGCATTTATCCTTTTCACTGACATTATATTTTTTTACTCATTTTTAACTAAGGGAGTATGGTGGTTAAACAATATCTCCATCCCAGAGTGTTGTTTTTTTTTTTTTGATAGTCTAGATTTGATCTTGATTGTCAACCAGGATTCCTAAGGGTCCCTTGAGCTGGGGCTGATTGACCTCCCATCTGATGGTGCCTGCATAGATTCAGAACCATTGCCACTTGGCAAAGCCAACAGCATGGCACCAATTATCATTTTAGCTGTCTGCAGAGGTACCATTTTGCCCACCACTGCAAGGGTTGCATTCTTGCTACTGACCAACAATTTTAGTAAGGGTTCTCTGAGACCTAAAAACTACTTTAGAGGTTCATCTGGGTTAAAAAGCTTGAGAAAGGCCAGTCTAGATAGATTAAGGAAGGCTTGAATAACCAGACAAAAGCCTCCCCAGATTGAGAGGTTAACAGCACCAACAATACAGAAGCAAATCAAAACAGTTAATGACAAATATATTAAAAAATATTGGAAGTATACAGAAAAATATGAGACACAGACACCACCACCATTTCACCACAAGACAACATCTAGATACCCGTCACACCATCCACACATTTAATCACAGTTACATCACAGTTAATAGGAAATAACACAAGGCCCAAATGAATATTAAATATGCCAACTCTCAGGTTGCAGTCTATAAGGTGATAATAATCATTGAGAAAGGTGTATTCCTATGGTCATATTGCGTATACTGGTAACTAGTATGGTATGAAGGGAACAGACTACAAAAGAGCACTTTAACTGGGATTCCTATTATTAGGACACCTAGACCACACGCCTGTGGGGGTATGAATATGCAATACTCTTCAAAAATAAACTCAATTCCTACGTTCCTGTATTGTCCAGACCCCGCTATGCAGGATTAAAGATAGACTTATACAGGTTAGTATACCAGGTGTAAAAGAGGACCACACCTCGGATACCAAATAGTGGTGCTTCCAAGCAAAAGTACATATTTGCCTGACCCCACTATAGAGGATTAAAGTGCAATGATCTGCAGACTAAGGTACAACCAGATGGTTGAATAAATTGTATGCCACAAAACAAATGAGTCCATAAGGTATGATCTTGATTCTCGAATATGTATTAGCAGCGGGAAAAATTATGCAATGCTCTGCAGAAGGTATCAGCTCACAAAAGCTGTAAGGTATGGCCAGACTCTGTTATGCAAGGTAACAATATATTGAACACAGTCCAAAAAAGGTCCACACCCTGCTGCCCAGGATTAAAGTACAATGATCTGCAGACACAGTGATAGCAGATACTATTGGCTGGATTAAGTTGCACAAAGTATATAAGTTCATAAAGTGCAGTATTGTGCCTAAAAACACATGTAAGAAAGCATGTATTGAGCAAATATGTACGTATCACTGTACGGTTCGGTAAACAGGCTCCCAGTGTCTTTCTATAGGCTGCAAGTGGTATCCGCTCCTGACTGATGTTCAAAGTCCTGGAGATCACATATGGTGTACCATGCATGATTAGGATTAGAGTTGAGCGAACTCGGACTGTAAAGTTCGGGTCCGTACCGAACTTTGGGGTGTCCGGGACCGGGTTCGGGTCCGGTGTTCTGGTAATTTTAATGAAAAATCTTAAAAATGCTGTAAAAAAGCACAGGAAGGTCCTAGAGGTCTTCAAAAGGAAGGAAAATGTGGGTAAGGGTGGGACAAGTGCCCTACAAAGAAATGGGGACAGGGAAATAACTTTAAATATTTTTAAAAAAATAAAAACATAAAAATGCAAAAATGGAGATCATCTTCAAAATGGGTCTGAAAAGTATTAATTAACATTAGAGGCCATAGAACTGTTCTAAAATCATCTTCAAACTGTGTCCAAAAAGTATAAATAAGCTCGGAGTACCCATATCACTGTTCTGCAAAATGTGTGTATCACTTTAAATCAAACCGTCAATCATTGCACATCTTTTATTCACACTTCTTTTTAAAATGTGTGTATCACTTTAAATGAAACTGTCAAACATTGCACATCTCTTCTGCACAATTATTTCAAGTGTGTGTGTCACTTTAAATCAAACCATCAATCATTCCACATCTTTTATTCACACTTCTTTTTAAAATGTGTGTATCACTTTAAATGA
>BLSH010117941.1:2149035-2162961 GCA_018402905.1 Glandirana rugosa | reverse complement strand
ATAATCCTGGTGGCTCCAGATTGGCCTCGGCGCACTTGATACGCCGACGTGGTGCAAATGGTGGCAGACGCCCCTTGGCGGCTCCCGCTGTGAGACGATTTTCTGTCTCAGTGACCCATCTTGCACCCTGCCTTACCCTTGCCGGCTTTGACGGCTTGGCTATTGAGTCCCAGGTGCTAAGAGACAGGGGAGTCGCCGACTCCGTGATCCCTACTTTGTTAAAAGCTCGCAAGTGTACTTCTCGCAAGATTTATCACTGCACCTGGAAGGCTTATATAGCTTGGTGCAAGGTGGAGGGTCATAACCCTCGCTCTTATGTCGTGTCCAGGGTCCTGACTTTTTTGCAGCAGGGCCTGAGCAAAAAACTGGCTTTGAGTACCCTCAAGGGCCAGATATCGGCTCTGGCGATTCTCTTTCAGAGACCTTTGGCTTCGCACTCTTTGATTCGTACCTTTGTACAGGGTGTGCGACACATGGCGCCTCGGGTGAAGGCTCCAATGGCTCAGTGGTATCTGCATTTGGTGCTTTCTGTTCTTCAGAAACCGCCATATGAGTATATCAGGGAGATTTCCTTACAATTGCTGTCGCAGAAGGTGGCCTTTTTAGTTGCCATCACTTCCGCCAGACGGGTGTCTGAATTAGCAGCACTATCGTGCAAGTCTCCCTACTTAGTTATGCATAAGGATAATGCGGTCTTGCGACCCTCTCCTTCCTTCCTTCCGGAGGTGTTCTCTTCCTTTCACATTATGAAGATATTGTTCTTCTTTCATTGTGCCCTCGTCCATCGCACCCAAAGGAGTTTGAGTTGCATGCTTTGGACATAGTGAGGGCCTTACGAGGGTACTTGGCTGCTACAGCTTTTTTTTTCGAAAAGCTGATGCTTTGTTTGTGCTGCCAGAGGGTCCGCGCAAAGGGTTGGCGGCCTCGTTGGCTACGATTTCTCGTTGGATTAGAAAAACCGTGACCCATGCATATTCTGTTCGGGGCAAGGTTCCCCCTTTTCCGGTCACGGCTCATTCTACCCGGGCAGTTAGTACTTCCTGGGCTTTCAGACACTAGGCCTCGGTGTCACAGGTGTGCAAGGCGGCCACTTGGGCCTCGGTTCACACTTTCACTAAGTTTTGTAAAGCTGATGTGTTTGCATCTTCGGATGCTGCTTTGGGCCGCAAAGTTTTGCAGGTGGCAGTGTAGGCGCGTCTGGCGCCTCCCTAGAGGTTCAGTTGGGTACTGTTGTTAGTGTTTACCCACCCCTCTTTTTGACACAGCTTGGGGATGTCCCCACACGTAATGGAGAAGCTGCGTCTGTCAGTGAACGATAGGAGAAAATTGGATTTTATTAAAACTTACCGTAAAATCCTTTTCTCCAAGTTCACTGACAGATGCAGCACCCACCCCTCTGTGCTCTGTTCTTGTACGGCTTGTGTACGAACTGAAGAGCTATGCTATGAGGGGGTTTTATGTGGGAAGAGAGGACGGCCCCCATGGGAGGGGCCAGCTGTTTCTTTTCCCTGCCTAGTTAACTCCTAGTGAGACCAGCATAAAACCCCACACGTAATGGAGAAGCTGCGTCTGTCAGTGAACTCGGAGAAAAGGATTTTACGGTAAGTTTTAATAAAATCCCTTTTTTTTAACTAACTTCAGCTTTCAGAATTAAAAAAAATGAGGGCTTCAAAGGTTGCTTCTTGCCTTGTTCAGCATTCCATAACTGATCAGGTCTAAATAAGGGACTACAAAACGTGTCTTGCCATGGATCAGTGATGGCTGTCCTTTCTGTTTCTGCATGTGCCAATCATAATAACACAATGGTGAAGGTGAGAACAGAGATAGCGTGGCTTGGCTTCCATTCTTAGCGTGAATAGAAAAACACATTAGTCTGAGAGAATGCTTCAGTAGATGAGTTAATTTGCATTTAGGAGCCTTTCTGGCTGTAAAGTGTCAGTGGGTTATATCTAAAGGAAATCTTCAATTTTAGAGAAAACATATATATCCTATATAATTGCTACACACGCCATTTTGTAATTTTATATTTTTAAAAATACCTTTCCATTTCAATATTTGAGCAGCTTTGATTTTCTAAAAATGCCAACATGGATGTCACTTTGCATTATGGACTCTGGAGGCAGTCTTTACTCTGTGTATAGACCCCCACGCCCATTCTCAATTTGCTGCTCATATTCATATTTCATATTCATAAAGTAAACTACATAATGTGGCCTGCATAACTTTATAGGTCTCTTCAGTGCAAAATGTCCATAGGAAGAAATCAAGCAACAATTCCTGCAGCTCCTATGATTATGAGGGGTAATCCAGCTGGTACAAACAAGATGACAGAAAACAGGGAGCAGGAATGTGCAAAAACAAAAAAAAAATAATTTTAATGGAATAAATAAAACAATATCTCACTCACATCAAGGTAAGTATCTTAGAGCAATAGACGTGTCCACAGATTAAAGTGCCAATCAACCCCTGAGTTTGAAAATCACTGTCGGGCTGTGTCGGATTGAGTGATAAACCTGCTCTAGTGATGACAAATGCAGCGCCCGCAGCTGCTGTGAAACCTTGCAGTGGAAAGGAAATGTTGTGTAGTAGAAACAACAAGCAACAAGTTTCAGGGCCCCGCCACTTTGTCAAGCCTTCCTGCACCCTGTTTGCTCTTCTTGTTTGCAATTGCTTGTGCTATTGTCTCATTATTTTCCCAGAAATCTGTCCAGAGTCAAATTATAGCTATCCCTTCTGTAGGAGTTTGCTTTTTGGTGAGATATTTCCAAGCTAAAAGAGATGTGTTCTTATTGTATTACAAGAGTTAGACTGCTTTTGTGTATATAATAATGATAGAGCTGCCCATTGAGTAATCAGTTTGAAAATGGTAAGGTTTATATCAGTTTCTTGAGAACAGAAAGGTAAGATTTCACGATACAGTTTTCTAGAAGCCTTGCGATGTATACAGTTCACTTGGAAAGATATTTTTTTTATTGATTTATTTATTTTTTATTAAAAAATAAAATAAAACACTTAAAAATGTTAACAATTCTGTCCTGTGGAACGTTTTTCGTTAGAATGAAATCTTCCTAAAGTTTGTCAATGTTTGTGCTGTAATAAATAATTATGATAATTATATATAATTCTACACATTATTCATAATTGCAAATAATTACAATATAATTATAATTTGGTTTGAATTTAAAAAATGCATAAAATATTACATTAAACAATGACATAACTAAAAATGTGTTTCTTTTGTAGAGATAAAGACTACCATCTGCGAACATATAAATCAGTGGTTATGGCAAACAAGCTGATAGACTGGCTTATAGCTCAGGTAAGAAGTGTTTATATATGACTACGACCTTCATTTATCAATACAATTTATAACACAGAAACAAAACTAAATTGGTTTTAATCACAAAGCAGAATTAGGTCATGGTAAGTTACTGCATATCATTTTTCTAACTATGGTATTAATATTCTTTGTAATAACAATCTAGCAGCTGACCCTAAATTGTATGTAAAAACCTGTTTTTTTAGTTTTGGATAGAGCAGGGGGAGGGTTAGACATTTTGTCAAGTTTTTATTGCTGCCTGTGTCACCACTAAGGCGATTCACCCCTCTCTTTGTCCTGGAGACCATTGTCACTGAGACAGAAAGTGATGAGAAATATTACCTTTTACCCTTGTCACCTGAGCAAAAAGTATGGGGAAATCTCCCAATGGGAACAAATGTTCCCATGATAACCGTCTATGATGGGAATTCATCTCAATTTGTGGAGACTTCCTCTTATTTCCTGTGGTGTATCCAGGACAAGAAGTGAAAGCAAATCCCAGTGGGATCAAAAAAACAACCTGATGAGGATTTTAACCCTTTCCTACTCTATCCAAAACTAAAAGAAAGAGTTTTGGCTATACAAACACTTTAACCTCTTCAATACTGGGCACTCTCTCTCCCTTCCTGGCCAAGCCAATTTTCAGCTTTCAGCGCTGTTACACTTTGAATGACAATTGCGCAGTCATTCTACACTGTAACCATGTGAAATTTTTATCATTTTCTTCACACAAATAGGGCTTTTTTGGTGATATTTAATCACTGCTGGGTTTTTTACTAAGGAAAAAAAAAAAAGACCAAGAATTTTTTTCCTTCACCAATGTGCGCTGATGAGGCGGCACTGATGGGCACTGATAGGCTGCACTGATGAGGTGGCACTTATGGGCACTGATGAGGCGGCACTTATGGGCACTGATTAGGAGGCACTAATATGCCACACATATGGACACTGATAGGTGGCACTGATGAGCACTGATAGGCGGTACTGATGGGTGGCACTAGTGGGCACTGATAGGTGGCAATCGTGGGCACTGATATGTGGCACTGACGGGCAGCACTGATGGGTGGGGCTGATGGGCAGCAATGATGGGCGTTGATGGGTGGCACTGATTGCCAGCACTGACTGGCATCACTAATGGACAGTGATTGGTGGCACGTGTGGGCACTGATTGCTGGCACTGGTGGGCACTGATTGCTGGCACTGGTGGGACTTTACATGTCTCAATGTCCCCTGCAAAGATATGCTGCTGATCAGCTCTCCTCACCACACACTATGTCAGTATGAGGCAATGAGAGCCGGTTACCAGAATTTCCGTGTTTACATGTGACCGACTGTAATTGGACACAGCCGATCACATGGTTTAAGGGCCTCGGCTCTTTACAGAGATCGGGGTCATGCCATGTCCTAGCAATTCGGCGAGGCGGCGATCGCTGTACTGCACACCCCTGCAGGCGTGCGTTATATGACGTACACCCAGAACGAGAGCCACACTGTCCCTCTGTCACTTGACGGTGGGCAGGCGGCAAGTGGTTAAACATGACTCAGGGCAGGGGTTTCCTTCCCTACAGTATGACACATACTGTAAGGCAGTGTAATAGAAGAGGCTGATAGGCACTTTGACTTGTGTCTTCATGCAGCTTTAACGCAGAATACCTTTGGATAGCAGATGTAAGTTTTGGACCCTCCGTTGGGTTCTTATTGATGTCTGTTTTGCCACTGATGATATTTCTCAATCGTTCATTGATGGACGCAGCCTCTATTCTTGACATGTGGGGTTTATGCACCTTTCACTAGGAGTGGACTCCACTCCTAGTGAAAGGTGCATAAACCCCACATGTCAAAAATAGAGGCTGTGTCCGTCAATGACCTCAGAGAAAAGGATTTTACGGTAAGTCAAAAAATCCTATTTTTCTTACTACACGCTCTGCCCATATATCAAGGATAACTTGCCACAAATTTATGGCAGTGTTGAATTGTAAGTCTTGCTAACTTGCTGCACATTTTCACTGGCAAGTTGTACACTTGCAGTGCACTTGAAGCACAAGTTCTAGTTTATACTTTCCCAATTTGTAGCAAATTTGCATGGCATCTAGCAAGAGCAAAATTGCAGTGGTGAGTCTACAGCAAGAGCTCTACAAGGCTATAAAATTAAAATTCAGCCATAGTGATCCCTGTGGTGGGAAGACTATTGTATAACATAATTGAACCAGAACTTGCAGCAGACTTGCAGAATGTCTGCAAAGAAAATTGTTCTGAAGTCATGCAATGCGGACTTGCTGCAGTTGTGCAACAAACTTGTAAAGCCTGGCAAGTCTAGCAATAGTTTAACAAGTCATTTTCAAACGTGCAGCACAATTACTTGCTATCTGGTTGTATGGTTACCAGAACAGTAAGGAAACACAGACAGTTAAAAAAATCCTTATTTATAGTAGCTTGAGAAAGGGTTAAAACCACTGCTTGTAAAGCATTGAAACCCAAACATTAAAGAGGTAATACATTGCAGTTTACCAGTCTTTAGATGAAGTATCTGCATTGGCTTTCTTTTTTTCAAGTTTTTTTTTCTCTTTTTTTCACTGGTAATTTTGCAAATAACACACTTCCTGTCCCTTCGCGTCAACACTATTTTCTCCATTTTATCTATAAGAGCAGCCATGGTTGTCACACAGGCTAGACATGTCTGACTTTGCTAATCTCTGTTACATGGTAGATTGATGGGGCTAGTAGAAAGATGAATGATTGTTCTTTCTTTTCAGCTCACTGAATTGACAAGGACACTGCATTTCCAGCAAGACCAATGGGTATTTCCTGTACTTGCTGAAAATGTTCTTAGTCTGTAAAAAGAAAAAGAATGCAGACACAACATCTAAGGACCAGGAAGCCGCAATATAATACAGGTTTTCTTTAAGATTTAGAATTAACCAATATTCACTGTTCTACCTATCATAGAATTGTGATTACAGGAATACATTTGTCTTAATGCATCTAGTAATATATGTCTCATACACAGGAGCTATTGCTCATGTGATATAAAATTGTTTTATTTTAACATTTTTAGATAACTGTATGCTAAATATATCAGTTTACAATAATTATGTATGAATTATTGTAGGGAGACTGCCGGACAAGAGAAGAAGCCATCATTCTTGGTGTGGCACTATGTGACAATGGATTCATGCATCATGGTATGATAATGGATTTATTCTCTTATATCGCAACTGTACAATGCAGGATGTGTACCAGCTGGATTATGAGGCAATACTGTACATGGATTAAAGCAGTGGTGGTGTGGCGGGGTACAAATTTACTAATAGATACAGTAGGCCTGTGTTTATAGGTGGCAGAGGCAAAGAAGGAAATTTTCTTTGTTGATACTGGTTATCTTTTTTTTCATTATCATCAGTAGAAATACAGTCATCTTATATAACTTTAAATATAAAACTCTCACAATATTCTAAGCCTTGTTAGGAACATTAAAAGAAAATGTTCTAAGATTAACCTTAAAGGAGGGTGCCAGAGGTTGTGTGTTTACAGGCTCTGGTAATGGAAACCCAGCCCTAAATGTGCTACAATGATGTTAATATATTTTCCTGTATGTCAGTAAATTTAGTGTACAAGGTAATAATTAAAGCAAGGTGTATAAATAATTACAAGTTGTCATTAAAGCAGATTATATAGTCTTAAAACAGAATGTTATGTTGGTTCTAATTTGTGGACTGCTCCAACATGGAAAGCTTTGGGGATAGAGATCGCCATCATAAATGGGGTAGCTGAAAACTTGGGGGTAAAAACATCTAAATGCACATGTTTTGTTGAATTTAAATTCTGTACATTCTGATTAGTAGTGTGCAGTAGTTTCAGATACGTGTGCAGTTTCAGATATAACAGTGTTCATAGGATACCTTTATATCTGGATGGATAAGATACATGTTCTAACTTTACCTTTAGTTTGAAAATATGCCACTGCTGGTCCACATCTTGGGAGGAAACAAAGGCTGCAAGAGATGAGAACCTCCATTGTTCAGTGACTGTGCCATTCCATTGGTACCATTTATGAAAACTAGCAAGAGAATAGTTTGCAATATCAGAAACTCCTAGAAGAATGGGTTTAAAGCAAGGGAGAATCAGAAGTGAGGATGACTCCTTACTATACGGAGCCCAGTCTCTATTAAAGCCATTTTGACACCTCTGGTTTTAACGCCTCTTTAATAGTGGAATACAAGGTATTACATTTTTGTGCCTCATGTCCCAATACCTGAAATGGGCAAACTAAAGGCCTGTACACACAGTACAACAATTGGTCAACAATGGTTGTCCATCAGCCTGTTGTCCGATAATTCAACCGTTGGTACGCACGATCCAACAGCCAATTTCAAATTGTTGGCCAACAGAAGTTGGCTGACAAGACTAGAAATATTTTGTTGGCCAACAAGGCATTGGCCAATTGTTGGCTTGTGTCTACAGAAGTTGGCCCAGCAAAAAGTTGGAAGTGCTACCTGCATGCTCGGAATCCAGGAAGTGTTCAGTTGTGTAAACCTGTGTTTGTAATTCACAATTCACATTCACTTGAACTTCCTCGTTATACGCACGTAACATGTCACTACGTTCAGCCTTGTTGGATGATTATTTGACTACCATCAGTACGCTAGATAAAACCTCCATCAGCCAATTTGGACAAAAGTTGGATGTTCGGTTGTCCAACAATCTGCGCGTGTGTACGAGGCTTTAGTGGTTATTTAAATAGACAGGCAAGGGTGTCCAACAAAATAGGTTTATATATCAAATTAAACTAAAATAAAACATTCTAATTGCAATGCATTGCTAAAAACAAATGATGTAACTGACAACCCAATAGAATATTAACGGCATAAGATTTCTTGTAGACCAACAAAAAAAAGAAAAAAACTGTGACAAACGTGATGGCCCATGATATAGAGACCCCAAATTTCTTCTCTTCTGCATTATTGCTGAAATGTAAGAATAAAAGGAGACCATATTTGACAATGTTTAGGATGGCTGTCTAAGCGGATTTAAAATAAAAATATAGGGTAAACTGCAGCCATCCTTCAGAAAATGCTGGTTGTCTGACTTTTTCTGGTTTTACTATTTTGTTACCAGAAGCATACGTGCCGCAAATGAAATCCGGACATCTGATCTCCATATTTATTCTGCTTCAGTGTGACTCAGAAAGTATTAAAGCCTTTGTTATCAGCATGACAGCCATGCTACCAGCATTTTCAAAAGAAGTCAGCAATTGAAGCCTTGCCATTTTCTTAATACTTAAAAGGGTATAGAAGATCTATGGCTATGTAGAGCTTCTACCTAGTTTTTGCGTTGAGGTGTTTTTGTGCGTCCATGTGTTTTTTCAGTGGTTCTTGTTTTTTTAATTAGGTCAAAATATGCTGAATATTTCTATTTAAATGTTATTCTACACAATTACTTTTTCACCTTTATGTTACACAGTGGCTACAGCTGTGTGAACTGCCTATGTTATTTTTCTTTTTAATTTCCCTGATCTGCGCCTGTTCAGTATTGGAGAAGAGTGAGTTCAAAGATGAGCCTCTTTTGTTTCGATTCTTCTCTGATGAGGAAATGGAGGGTTCCAATATGAAGCACAGACTCATGAAACATGACCTAAAGATTGTGGAGAACGTTATCGCTAAATCTCTCTTGGTAAGTACTCACATTGCAATCTGAGCTATTTGGTTTTAGTTGGGACAAGTTAGCAGTACATAGACGGTAAGTACATGATTCTAACACATGTTGAGGTGCAAATAAACAAGTGGATCAATAATATATTAAAGTGGTGTTAAACCCATAGTTTAATAACCTTAACTTTTCAGCAGTTGATTTAACCACTAACTGGGTATGCAGCTTCTTTACCCTTTAATCCATGTCCCTGCTAAAGCTAGTGCCATGGCCACTGCCCCATGGTTCCTGTTTCACAATGGCGTCTTTCTCTTGTAGAGTTATATGCAGTCACTCTTGCATGCAGGGACTTGTCTCCCTACATCGTGTCCATCAATAGAAACACAGTCTCGTAACCTAGGATGTCAAGGCTTTCCCTGCTCACTCTTTCCCCCTTGTGCTACTTACGTCTTTGACAACATCAGGGCACATAGGAAGCGTTTCCCAGTCAGGCTTTGCGATCACAAGACAGATAGCATTTTACAGGGCTGAGCAACACTGAGTTGCATGTCACTGGTAAATGGCCGACAGATTGTTGGACAAACAAAGCACAAACAGACAAACACAGCGTTATGCATTTATTAAGGTACTATTATTAAGTACATGTCTTATAAGGCTGTTTAATGTTCATTCTAGGGTGGCTGTATGCACATGGTGACTAGATGTGTGCATCTTGTCTGCTGGTAGCTTTACTATCTTCTATTACAATGATAACAATGAAATTTGTGGTTTTGCAGATAAAGCCCAGTGATGGAAGCTATGGCTTTGGCTTGGAGGATAAAAATAAAGTACCTATAGTAAAATACATTGAACGAGGATCTAATGCTGAGGTAACATGGTGCTTTCAAATATTTTACATTTCTATGGAATGTTTAATTCTTTGTTTGTTTGTAGTTTTGGTTACCCACAGAGTGAAATGTGTGTGGTCAGGTACAGTGGAGTCAGAGATGTATTTACAGCCCGCATTGTCCTAGCACTCATGAATGATGACTCTTGTTATATACAGGCTCCATCTTTTTCCTGTTACTGTAAGAAAAATGTAAAGCAGAAGGCTCAGTCTCCTTGTATGTTGATTTACTGTTGATCTGTCAAGAGAATGGAGAGAGAGAGCATAGGACTGCTTGCCATTTGAGTAACAGAGAGACTTGTCACTCTTATCAGCAAACTCGGAAGGCCAAATATTTCATAATTCAAAACAATTTATTTTACAGTGGCTGTAAACCCTCCATATACCCAGTGAAGGTAACAGCCTCAGAAGATACACAGAGATGACACAAACCTCCCTATACAAGTCTTACACATATATCTGCTGTCTTCCCTTTGATATACTGTTTAGAAAATGCACGTTCTGTTAGATTTTCCACTTCCTCATTCCTATCTGGGAGGGGTTGACAGCTAAATGTTGTGAGACACCGTGAGAGACTGTGTGAATGCTGATTGGAGGAAAGGCACACACCCCCTCCCCACACATGCAGAGCTCTGAAGTGTTTTGTTTAGCAGCCTGCTAATCTATTTTTAGCAACCTCCCACGACTCTAATTCTATGTCCCGACTAACCAGAATGAGTGAGAACTTATCAGGCTGATAACAGAGCTACTGAAGAAGAGACAGCTATGGGACATAGCTATTTGAAGAGAGAGAAAGAGAACATAACGCTACAGACAGATATGCCCGGCTCAAATTTAATGAATCCATCCACTTTAATTAAAATAATTAGTCACCTGCGACAATCATTAGAAAAAGAGTTCTAAAAAATATTTTGCAGTGCTCTTGTACAGTACTGCTTAAATCCCAATCAGTTAGAGGGTTTGTTCACACCAGTGAGCTGTACTAAACACAACTGGTACTGGTATGCGCTGGGACTGGGAGACACAATCGAGAGACGCATCGAAATGTTTTTGTTTTTTCACAGAAATTTGACCAGTGTCATTTCAATACAGTTCTATCTATCTTGGTGACATTGCAATATGTGATGTATTGGTAGCCATTCTAACTTCAGCTTGTTCAATTAAACTTTGTCAAAAAAAAAACAAACTGGAAGCTGATTGGTTTCTATGCAGAACTGCACCAGATTTCGCACTCTTCAGTTTTAGTAAGTCAAAGCTAAAGAAGTTTGCTTTGTCTGTGGGTAGGGGCAGCACTCAAAATTGCTGCCAGTGTAGCCCCAACACATCTCACACTAGCAGACCAATTGGGTCCACCTGTCAGTTTTTCAGGCAGATCTGATCGGACCCTCCAGTCTCCTCTATGGAGCAGCAGGATTAAATGGACATGTGTTCAATGACATGCTGACATCGGTTTTGATCCACTAAAAACAGACGGATGGGGATCTGTTCCCCACTTTCTGGTTCTGATGGCAGTCAGGTGTAAAGGACAGGAGGTCCTTTTACTGTAGATCTGACTTCCCATAAAGGAAAGTGGGCTGTGTCTGTGTCTGCTCTGCATACATGCAAACATGGACCAACCATCTGCCTGCTCATCGGGGATCAGAGGACAGATTTCCCATTAAGTAGGCATACTCCAACGAAGCCCACCCTGTGTGGAAGGGGACTAAACTAGACGCAGATGTTTGTCTGAGGAACCATTCTTAGTAAACAAAAACTGTCTACTATTTAGAGATTTCCATCTCAGAATAATTTACATCCTCTGAACATATAAACTAATCAGAAATGAATTTTACCAATTTTGTAAATGATTCATATTTTCCCGTTCAGTAGAAGCCAGCTATATTTCATCTTATCCAGCTTATCAGTTAAAATTTATTGCTCTGTTCAATAAGAGAAAAATCTTGAAGTGTAACAGCAATTATGTTGCTTAATGTAGCAGGGAATTCACAGCTGCAGTATTTTGTTGTTGTAACACATCGAACCCTTTTTTATTGTGAAGTAAGAGAACTATTTCTGTCCTCTTTGCTTCCAGTTGTCAGGAATGGCAATCGGGAAAAAAATCTACGCTGTGAACGGTGACCTTGTTTTCCTGAGGCCGTTCCATGAAGTGGATTGTTTTCTGAGGACTTGCTTAAACAGCAGAAAACCTCTGAGGATTCTCATGAGCACCAAACCCAGAGAGTAAGTCACCACCCATCTTTTCTATATTAAGACCAGACACACCTTGGATTTCCTTTGAAAGGTTATTTTAATGTATCTGTGCAAAATGTTAAATTAACCCGAGTAGAAATATGATTTAAAGGGGTTGTAAGGGCAGAAAGCTTTTCATCTTAATGCATTCAACACGGTAAGGTAAAAAAAACCTTCTCTGTCCAGTGCCCCGACCCCACCCCGCCCTTCTTTGTCCAGTACCCCACACCCCTCCCGGCTCTTCTTTGTCCAGTGCCTGACAGCCCCACCCCCCTCCTCCCCAGCCAACCTCCATCCCTTATACTTACCAGAGCTCAATCTCAATCCAGCGATGCACCCAAGAGCAGAGGCTTTCTCTGTTCTCTCCCTCTTTACTGGACACGGAGGCAACAGTGACACCCCCTCTCCTGGACCACTTTAAAGTGCAACTGAATATTAAAAGAATGCTAGGACATAGAGCTTTTTGTCAGAAAACAATCTGTATGTCTATTCTGCCATAAAAAACCCTTCCCCTTTTATCTAGTTTTTTTGGGGGGTGGGGGTGGAAGGAGCAGTGAGGGAGGGCAAACGTACAGGAAAATACATGCACATTAGGGAAAGAGTTTATCCCCCTTGCATCTGGCAGTTTAGTTCCACTTTAGGACATACACTATATTGTCAAAATTATTGGAATACCTGCTTTTACACGTACATGAACTTCAATGGCAGCCCAGTCTTAGTTCTTATTGTTCAATATTGAGTTGGCCCACCCTATGCAGCTATACCAGCTTCAACTCTTCTGGCAAGGCTGTCCACAAGGCTTATGGGAATGTTAGACCATTCTTCCAGAAGCGCATTAGTGAGGTCAGGCAACGAGGTTGGATGAGAACGCCTGGCTCACACTCAATTCATCCCAAAGGTGTTCAATCGGGTTTAGGTCAGAACTCTGTGCAGGCCAGTCAAGTTCCTCCATCCCAAACTCACTGATCCATGTCTTTAAACACACCATAATCCCCCCTTCAGCAAATCATTTTTACCAGTGCACAAAGCAAGGTCCTTAAAGACATGCATGAGACATTTTGGGGTGGAAGAACTTGACTGGCCTGCACAACCTGGTAGAACACCTTTGGGATGAATCAGAGTGGAGACTGCGAGCCAGGCCTTCTTGCCCAACATCCGTGCTCGACCTCACAAATGCGCTTCTGGAAGAATGGTCAAACATTACCATAGACACACTCCTAAACCTTGTGGACAGCATTCCCAGAAGAGTCGAAGCTGTTATAGCTGCAAAAGGTGGGTCAACTCAACATTGAATCCTACGGACTAAGACCAGGATGTTATTAAAGTTCATGTGTGGGTAAAGGCAGGTGTCCCAATACTTTTGACATTATAATGTAAGTGGACCCAGGGCAAAAATCCACAATACAACAAGTTCATTAGCAGTACATTGATTTTTCTATTTCAAACAACTTGGCATTAACCTTGTGAGACTAGCTTTTTCAAGAAAATATCATAGGTTCTTAGAGACTCATAATATTGTTAAATATTGATTTATGGTGTAAAACGTCTCTTATTTGCTCCCATTTGGTCTGGTAAATATACCACTGGAAGCATTTTGTTACATCTGTTTGTTAAGTGCAAAACAATGCCTTTTGATCTTGTCAGAAATTCAGAGCTGTCCTCAGAGTCTGATTATACCTTCCTGTTCTTATCATGGACTACAGAATGATTAGCCTTTATTTGTAGAGATCTGAGACTTGGGATGGTTGAGTAGTTGAGCAAAATACTCTGGGCAAGAGTGACACGAGTTGATGAGTTGGTAGGGTTCAGAGTCTAGAGATGTTTATTTCCGATTAGTAAGACATCA
>BLSH010117941.1:2115758-2140809 GCA_018402905.1 Glandirana rugosa | reverse complement strand
GTGGACACGGGTAGTTTATGTCGAAGTGGACACGGGTAGTTTATGTCGAAGTGGACACGGGTCACAGGTGAAGCTGTATTTGATGGGCACAGGTGAGTCTGTATTGATTGGCGCTGGTGAAGCTGTATTTGATGGGCACAGGTGAGTCTGTATTGATTGGCACTGGTGAAGCTATATTTGATGGGCACAGGTGAGGCTGTATTGATTGGCACTGGTGAAGCTGTATTTGATGGGCACAGGTGATGATGTATTGATTGGAGCTGGTGAAGCTGTATTTGATGGGTGCTGGTGAGGCTGCATTTGATTGGCGTTGATCAGGCTGCATTTGATTGGCGATGATCAGGCTGGGCAGGGGAAAGGGGGTGGAGTCAGGGGTGGAGCCACGGGGGCAGCAAAATGAGGTTTCGCCTAGGGTGTGAAAAAATCCTTGCACCAGCCCTGCTAACAGTAGCCCTGGTCACCAGGACACAACGAGATAGTCAATCTACAAAAAATACTATCTTTGTTGTGTGTAACCTGCTATCTGACCCTTTTTGCTTCCTTCAATTGACAGCGAGGAAATGATAGGTACAAACACTTTTATTATTGTGCTCACATAAGTGTGCATTAGAGAATTGATGTGACTACATAGTTTATTGCCATTTTTTAATGTTTTTTAGCATGTATTAATATATATGCACAGTCGATCTTATGTAAGAACCTGCTACTTTTTTTTTTATTCAACAGGACAGTAAAAATTCCAGATTCTCCAGAAGGACTTGGATTCCAGATTAGAGGATTTGGACCATCTGTTGTACATGCTGTGGGTAGAGGTACAGTTACGTTTTTAATCCTATGGTCTAACCTCCAAACACAATTGCATCATAATACATATTTAAAGAAGGCCAATAACATTGTACATTTTAACCGGTTCCCGACCGCGTAGCGACTATAAGCGGCAACAGTGTGGCTCTGTCCCGCGAATCGCTGCTTATAGTGGTCACTCGTGCGCCCGCCACACACTCACTGAGCAGGGCCATGGGTTGGGCGGACTCGATGTCCGCCAGTGACTTGCGACACCCTGTGAGAGAGCCAGAACGGGGAACCGCTGATGTAAACATGGCGATTCCCCATTTTGACAGGTGGCATGTCAGAGATCTACTGATCCCTGTACTTGGGATCAGTTAGATCTCTAATGCCCCTGGCACCCCAGCCCCCATACAGTTAGAACACACACAGGTAACACAGTTAACCCCTAGACCACCCCTGCAGGTTGACCCCTTCCCTGCCAATGACATTTACACAGTAATCAGTGGATATTTAAATTTCTGATCGGTGTATAAATGTTATTGATCCCAAAAAAGTGTCAAAAATGTCTGACATGTCGGCTGCAATATCGCAGTCCCAATAAAAATTGCAGATCGCCGCCATTACTAGTAAAAAAAGAAAAAAAAATGTAAAAACGCCAGAAATGAATTCTCATGGTTTGTAAATGTGGCAACTTTTGTGCAAACCAATCAACAAACGCCGATTGTGATTTTTTTTTTTACCAAAAATATGAGGAAGAATATAAATAGACCAAAACTGATGAATACATTTTTTTTTTAAATTGTTTTTTTTGGATTTGTATTTTAGCAAAAAGTAAAAAATATTGTTTTTTTTACAAAATTGTCGCTTTTTTTTGTTTATAGCGGTGATCAGAAGTGATGCAGAGGTGATCAAATACCACCAAAGGAAGCTCTATTTGTGGGGAAAAAAAGGACGCAAATTTCGCTTGGGTACAACGTCGCATGACTGCACAATGGTCAGTTAATGCGACGCAGTGCCGAATCGCAAAAAGTGCTCTGGTCCTAATGTGGGAAATCCTTCCGGTCCTTAAGTGGTTAAAAATTCAGTTAAATAAGCTATTTTTAATTTATTCACCTCACATTGACTTTTATTTACTGTAAGAGTGTGCCTTGGAGTATCATGCAGTACTCATATGTTTAGAGTTTGAAATAATCTTCTGGGTCATATGCTCATTTATTTAGCTATGATATGTACAAATATATGATTGTGTGCATATGATTATACATGAGTCATATGATTACAGTTGCAACTTTGTTGAGGATTATTAAGGATGCCAAGGTTCGTCATGGTCTGTAATGTTAAAGTAGGTACAGTAAAAGCAGGAATACGCGGTTAGAAAATTGCCCGATTGATCGACCGCCAACCAACAAAACAGCGGTTGGTTGTCAAAAACATTGCAGGAATACATGGGTAGAAAATGGGCCGATTGCTCGTCCGCCAAAAGGTTGGTGGTTGAAAACGTTCCGCTCATGTTTGATATGTTCAAGAGATTTTTTACTGCCAACCTTCACACCAACGCATAGAATATCGTTCATTCGCAAACGATACAACATAAATGTTCCATTTTTTCAATCGGTCTTTTTCGTACACGATATCGATATCGGGTATTACTTGCTGGGCATCAATGGTTAGAATATCGGCCGATGGTTCGCAGAATGGAAATTTTCAGCCGATATTTTTATTGTGTATTCCTGCCATGAGTCTTGATAAGAAGGCAAGGAGTCATTATGCTTATTTCTGGTCACTGATCCCCACAGACCTCACTTGTACACACATTTACCCCATATTTAAAAGTTTGTTTATTAGTTGAAAATTCTGTTGTTGCTATCACAGTCTAGACAATTGACTATTGTAGGTTAATTTATCACAACTGAAAATACACTATATTGTCAAAATTATTGGGACACCTGCCTTTACCCGCACATGAACTTTAATGGAATCCTAGTCTTAGTCTGTAGGGTTCAATATCGAGTTGGCCCACCCTTTGCAGCTATACCAGCTTCAAATCTTCTGAGAAGGCTGTCCACAAGGTTTAGGAGTGTGTCTATGGGAATGTTTGACCATTCTTCCAGAAGAGCATTTGTGAGGTCAGGCACTGATGTTGGATGAGAAGGCCTGGCTCGCATTCTCCATTCTAATTTATACCAAAGGTGTTCTATGGGGTTGAAATCAGGACTCTTGATTTATCCACTGGTCCTAATCATTTGGTGGAGGGGGATTATGGTGTGGGGTTGGTTTTCAGGGGTTGGGCTTGGCCCCTTAAGGCGTCATACTGGAAGAATGGTCAAACATTCCCATAGTCACACTCCTAAACCTTGTGGACAGCCTTCCCAGAAGAGTTGAAGCTGTTATAGCTGCAAAGGTTGGGCCAACTCAGTATTGAACCCTACAGACTAAAGCCTCGTATACATGGTGCAACGGTCGTACAACAACGGTCGTACAACAGCTTGTTGTACGATCATCCGACCATTAGTACGCACGATTACAACAGCGATGGTCGTACAACAGAAGTTGGATGAGCAGACTAAAAAACTTTTGTTGCACAACAAGGCGTCGTACGACTGTTGACTCATGTGTACAGAGAAGTTGGGCCCACAAAGCTGTACATGCAAAACACGCATGCTCAGAAGTCAGGAACGTCCGGAAGTGTCCGTTCATGTAAACCTACGTTCCTAATTCACAAATCACATTCACCTGAACTTCCTCTTCATAAGCTAGTAGCACGTCAACATACGATTTTGGACGTCCGGTCGTATGACCATCGCACCGTATGTACAAGGCTTTAGACTGGGATGAGATTAAAGTTCATATGCATGTAAAGGCAGACGTCCCAATACTTTTGACAATATAGTCTACATCTGCATGGAATAAACTGTCAAAGGTCTGCCACCCAGTAGCCGTTTCCACTGATAATGTAGAATGAAGAAAACGTGTATGTGGGCACAAATCAGAACACTGTGTTTTCTTCTATTAAGATTATGCACACAGTTTTGTGTATGTGATGCTTTATAAAAGCTATTTCTTTAATAAACCATCCAGTTATGCTGCATCAGTACTGAGCACATACATGCACCAGGCTGTGCAGGACTGAACATTTCTATACTACAGTTTATTGCTACAGATAAAAAATTGAAGAATTTCTTCTACTGCGCAGAGGACAGTTACAACTAAATGAAGATTGCTTTTGGTGAAATGATCCAATTACTCAGTGTCATCTGGGTTGCAAAACAGCCATTGCAGCACTTCTGATCTTACCCATACTACACTGGTTTAAAATATTTTTCTAAAGTGCTTAAATTGATATATCTCGTCAGCTTGTCATCTCTTCAAATTACTTTTCTCATCTTAAAACTCAGATATTCAACTTCATCAGCAGCTGGATTGTAAATCAGCAGTGGGATTGTCATTTTAATTGAAATTGGTAATTTTTTACATATTGGCCTGCAGGGACAGTGGCTGCGATTGCTGGTCTGCACCCAGGGCAGTGCATCATCAAAGTGAATGGGATCAATGTCAGTAAAGAAAGCCATGCAAGTGTCATTGCTCACGTGACTGCATGCCGGAAGTACCGGAGACCAATGCAGGTAAACGCATCATTGGATACTGCATACTGCTTAGCATTCGAACATTGTAGTATAAGTGTATGTGTTACAAGGACCATGTTTGTAAGATAACTAAATGTTTGTGGAATAAGTAAGCATTTAAAGCTGAGCTCTAGGCAGGTACAAAAGACACAGTTAAATGCAGCTCTATGATAATTAATACATAATTAAATTTTTCTCTATTAAAGGAGAAGTATAATCAAAGCTATTTCTAATTTGACTATACATCTCCTGGGGATCACAGGAGTGCAGTTCATTCTGCACTCCCGTGACCCGTTTTCAGCTGACAGCGGGCTACAGTATGCTGCCAGCTGACGTCACTTAGCCAAGCTAGGCTTGGGAGAGATCTCGACTTTACAGTTGGGATTCACCCAGATAACTGGACCAGCAGCTGGCTCATCCTCTCAGGAAGCTGCTGAGAGCCTGAGTCAGCTGCTATAGGCCCCTCCACAGTCCAGCGCTCTAGTGAGCACTGGAGGGGCAGACCAGAGAGTCAGTGACTGACAGTCATTGGCTGTCTGCTCACGGATGGTTGAAAACCAAGCGATCAGCAGTCTTTGATTGCTCGGTTATCAGTCTAAGGGCCAGCAGGGGACAGATGCAGCATTGGATTGATACTGCATCCATCTAGGTGAGTATAAATGTTTGGTTTTTTACAAGGCCATACTTCTCTTTTAAGTGCAAGCAGTGCAAGTACCTGAATCTGACTTAGTATCAGACTATTGGAGAGGGTAGAGCATTACAAGGAACAAACCATTGCAGTGCAAGGAGCACGATGATAATAGGAGAGATTAGAATAGGAGATAGATGAACTCATCAGTCTGCTGCTTCTCCTTTCAGTGTACAGTCACCGGCTGGGGGTGGTACAAGACTTGTACATTATACTGGGCTACAGCAGAGAATATTCAGGTTTTCTGCCCTGTGAGACCAGGCTGTCCAGTGTAGCAGGTCTGTGTAGATCTCAGACCATATAGACAGAAATACAAATCCTTTTGCAGGTAAAATGTATTTAATCTGTATCTTTAGCTTTAAAAATATCTCATCCAACAGAGTTCACAAGTTTTTGTGAAGTGAAAGCATGGCACATTGGCACAGTTTAGCAATAACTTGGCGTGTCCATTGCACTGTAATCTTTCCTTTGGCTGGAGCGCTGTAATCTTTCTTCTGATCTAATGCCACTTGCACCTTCTCTCTCCAATTGCCATCAGGTTTGGTTAGGGACACAGCTGGGTTGGTTAGGGACACATTTTGGAATTTCCTTCCCTAGCCTTTTATTTCAGAAAAACTATGGCCACGGAAACTGAGCTCAACCAAGCTGGATAAGTAGGAATTATTTTGCTCATAAGAATAAAGCACTATAGTTTATTGAATATGTTCATAAGCTTGGCATGGAAAAGTTTGTTGGCTGCAAAACAGTGCTAACAAACTGAATGTTAGAGTACCACAGTAAGCAGAGAAGTGGGATCAAAGAGTAAACCTGGAATGCTGGTCTTTGGCAGCTTTCTTTTATAACCAATCATTCTGTAGACCAATACAATTGTACATTTTTATTTTTCAACATAAAGTGTAATTAAAGGCAAACCTTTTTCTAACTTTTTTTTTTTTTACTTACCAACCTTTAAAAAAATCTTCCATCTGTCTGGAAGAACCACATCTTACACGTGTCATCTGAGAAGAATATGAGAACTATGAAAATCACAAATGTTCTTTTTTAATCACAGGTAGCAGATTTAACATGTGGACATAATAGTTTTGTAGCCTGTACTGCACAGGAGCCAAAAAGGACCCAGGGAGACCATCAGGAGAGCTATTTAGGGTGAAGGTGGTTAGGAAAGGACGATTACCTGCAAATCATTGAAGTGCCTTTTCAGAATGATCAGACTTTAAAGATAATGCCTTGAAGTGGGAGTAGACTCCCATGTATGATTTTCGATAATAAGGCATACCTATAGGTACAGTAAATATCTCCTAACCGTGCCGTCACCAGCACATGCACTGCGAAGGAACCCATGCCGTTCCTTCAGAGCCATGTTGTAAACAGAGAGTCCCGTGTGCATGCCCGGGAATGACGTCATTGCGGCTCAGCCATTCATATCAACGAAACCCATGAACCCAGTAGGAAGACCAGGTGAAGATAGAAGTGCCAGCGGTGCCAGCGTTCGGAGGGGTTCGTTTTCAGGTAACGCTGTCATAATGTGCTAGTATGTGATGCAGACTAGCACAATATGACTTAAACTGCCCAGTGCCTATTTTTTTTTTCTTTATTTGATACGGTTTACTACCGCTTTAAGGTGGACCTTTCCATAACTTTTTTGACATGACACAATATACAGCAATAGTGTAATTTTTCAAACAATCTGTGTCTTTTATCATTAAAAAACAGTTTGTATGTTCCAGTCAATTGACTGTGCATTGGCTGGAATACTGTCAGCTGTCTACTGCAGGACAGAGGAAGCATTTCCTCAGTCTTCTCTTCCTCGGTACTCAGATTGCAATGTGTGTCAGACATTTGTGAATACAGGCAAGAATTGTGCAAGCACCAGGATTATCATGATTGTATGATCTCTAAGCCAAAATCTCAGTCCAGAATTGAGATGTTGGCCCTAGATAATGTCTGAACAAGTATGGCACTGTCCTTCTAGAGAGAAAAGCAGCGAGGAGGGGAACTGTGATCTCTATCAGACTACTTTCACACTGAGGTGTTTGAAAAATGCGCACAAAACATCAAGCGTTTTTGCTGCGTTTTTCCCGTGTTAGCGCTATAATTAGCGCTAACGCCCAGGCATTTTTCAAGCGCTTTTGAAGCACTAGCATTAAATAGATAGCACAACCCCCTACATTACATCCTGTGTACTTCCTGATATTTTGACCTTTCCACAACCTCTGGGTGTTTTGCTGGCGCTTTTAACGCGCTTTTAAAGCGCTTTACATTCATTTCAATGTATATGGGTGTTTTTAATGCGCTATTTTTAGCGCTCAGAATAAGCACAAAAAATCATGCTTGCAGCACTTTTTTAAACGCGGCGCCAGCGCGACGCCCCAGTGTGAATAGGTACATTGGAATTAATGGGCAGCGTTTTAGAAGCGTTTTGGAAGTGCTATTTTTAGCACAAAAATGCTAGGAAAGCGCCTCAGTGTGAAAGGGGCCTCGGAGGTAACAATATGAAAAATTGTTATATTCACACATTATTAAATATGCAAGTGACATGAAAAATATATCTTATACTAGATCCACTTTTAGGCCTCACACACACAGGACCTTTTTTGACTGTTTTTCAGCAGCTGTTTTCAGCTCCAGACATTTTTTTCTACAGTCAATAAACCCTCCATCATGTTATCCTATGTGTTCATGCACACATAGGCTGTTATCAACTGTTTTTAGCAGCGAGTTTTTGAGCTGTAAAAAAAAGCCCAAGACCAGAGGGTTCTTTTGGAGGTTTTTCAGCTGTAAAAATGTTCAAATGCTCAAAAACGCACAAAAACACTCAAAAATGTCGATCCCCAACGTTTTTGGACATTTTAGATCAATTGGAAAAAAAAACAAAAATGCTGGCCCTTTAAAAATGCTAAAAACCGAAAAAACGGCATCAATATAACTCTGGTAAAAGCTGAAAACATCCCTGACAAGCTACTGACGTTTTTTGGACTTTTTTTAAATTCCTGTGTGCATGAAGCCTTAGGACTGGGGCATGAAATTTGGGTTGACTGGGTCTGGTGCTGTCTTAGAAGGCACTACTACTGAGGAAACAGCCAAACCAAACTGATTAGTGAATGAAGCATAGATAAAATAATCAGCTGAGATTGTCGACAAAGTATTTTATTTTTGACAAAGTCAAATCTTGCTAGAGACTCTAGCCAGGTACCATGGGAAAAGGGCAAGCATGTTGTATATGTAGCAAAAATGATGAATATCGTAGGAAGGTACAAACTGTTTATTTGTACAAGGGTTATCTACAGTCTTTGTCCAGCACTGCAGGTCTGAATAGATCAGTCTTTCATCCAGTCTTGTTTTCCTAAGGCTTTCGGCTTAATTTGCTTATACCTCATTTAACATATTTACAACTATTAAAGGCCATTTTGAAATTGCTAATAGTGTTCAAAAACGTCTGCCCATGTAAGGCCATCTTTAATACTGCCTGATAAGTAAGGCCATTAGACTACAGCAAAAAAATATTTTTAAAAAATAGTCCTTGTATAATGCAAGACAAGAGCTGGTATCTGGAATCATATATTTTAAGAAGTGATTTAACTGCATATACCGATTCAGGTAAGAGTATCTATGAAATTAATGTGATTTCCTATGTTTTCCATTAATAGCAAGATTCCATCCAGTGGATCTATGACAGCAATGAGAGTGCCAAGGAAGATATCATAAAATCTGCTCAACATCGGCCCTTAGGAGAAAATGAAGGGGATGGATTTGATTGCAGAGTTGAAGGTAGAATCAATTATTAGTTCTTGTTTTGTTACAGATCACCATTAGAATTTTCATTTACTCTTTTTATTCATTCCTGTGTGTTCTTCACTATAGAGGTTATTGACAAATTCAGCACCATGGCAATCATTGATGGAAAGAAGGATCATGTGAGCCTCAGTGTGGATAATGTTCACCTAGAATATGGTGTTATTTATGAGTATGACAGCACAGCAGGAATCAAGTGTCATGTAGTGGAGAAGATGGTTGAACCAAAGGGCTTCTTCAGCCTAAGTGCCAAGGTGAGAGATGTTCATCTTTTAGTACAAATGACCTGTTTTCCATGCTTAAAGCCTTTATAACTACAAAGACAATGGAGGTGATTTAAAGTGGTTGTTACCTCAAAATGGAATTCACTGCCAGCCCCTCTATTATATCTAGGCATACCACATTGTATAAGTGTTTTATTAAAACAAAGCTTGTAAATGCAGTTTTACAACTATCTTCAGGCCTTTCACATCACTCCCCAGTGGTTTCCTACTCCGATCCAGGCCTACAGCGGGAGGGGCCGAGATCTCCCTCTGACGTCAGCTGGGGAGGTCACGTGGCTGCTCAGCCCCTCCCGCTGTAGCCTGGATTGGAGCAGGAGACCGGCCGGAAGTCATATGACCAGCCTGAAGATAGTTGTAAAAAGGTATTTACAAGCTTCATTTTAATAAAACACTCATACAGTGTGGTATGCCTAGATATAATAGAGGGTCTGGCAGTGACGATTTGTAATATTTTTTTAATAGCGGCAGGAGGGGGTGGGGGTGGAGACAGAGACACAGACATGGAGCTGACAGGCAGGGAGGGAGGGGGTGAGGGAGACAGAGGAGAGCTGTGGATGTCAGAGGGACGTAAACTGACCACGGTGATCAGGGTTCAGCAGCCATGATTATCGTGGTCAGGACACAGAGGGGGGGGACACAGGAACTGGAAGGATCAGCCAGGTTTTTTACAGCTTAGAGAGGGGCAGATTAGACAGCACATACACTGTGCTGTTTAATCTGCTATAAGGGAACAGGAGCTCTTTTTTTTTTTTTGTTTACACACACTTTAATAAAACTGGAGCGCTCAGAATATGGTGCAGCTGTGCATGGTAGCCAATCAGCTTCTAACTTCAGCTTGGCCAATTAAAATGTTACTAAAGGTTATTTTTTTTAATTAAAGTAGCAAACGTTATGGCCCATACACACGGTACAATTATCGGCTGAAAACTGTCTTACAACAGCCTGTTGTACAATAATCCGACTGTTAGTACTCTCCATTCGACAGCCGATTTTCAATTATCGTCCAACAGAAGTTGTATGAGCAAACTAGAAAACTTTTGTCTGCCGACAAGGCGTCGTCCGATTTTCGGCTCGTGTGTAGTGAAGTTGGACAAACAAAAGTTGTAAGTACAAACACGCATGCTCGGAATCCAGGAAGTGTTTGGTTGTGTACAACTGCGACCGTAATTAACAATTCACCTGAAGTTCCTCATTATACGCTCGTAACATGCCGCTACGTTCGGCTTTGTTGAACGATAATTTGACTACCGTCAGTACGCTAGAGAAAATCACGGACAGCCAATTTTGGGAAAAGTTGGACGTGCGGTTGTACAGCAATCACATCATGTGTATGAGGCTTTATACTCACCTTATCTGTGTAATTATATTGCACAGAGTGGCCCCGATCCTCCTCTTCTCAGGTCCCCCGCCAGCGATTTTGGCTCCTCCTCCTCTTCTTCGTGTGTCCCCATGCTAGCACTGATTATATATAGTTTGGAAAAGACAGAGCCCATGAATTGGCACTCATATTGAAACGATTCTGCAAGATCTCTGTTCTCAGTGTTGATAGAAGCAGATTCAGATCTGCAATTATAACGTTTGGTAAAATCCCCACAATGAATATGGCTGACTTAGCGGGGATTGTTTCACTGTAAATTTTATTTCCAAGACTAATTGCGATGACCTATTTTCTGATTTCCCTCACAGGTATTAGATGCCTTTGCTAAAAGTGATGAACAGTTTGTGCAAAACTGCAGCAATCTGCATTCTTTACAAGAAGTCATTCCTCCAGAGCTTCAGAGTAAATTCACTATCATCTGTCGAGAGAAAATTGAACATATTTACAGGAGGATCACTAGTTACAGAAAGGTATTGCACTTTACTTCAATGTGTATCTGAACAACAAAATATGTAATCTGTAAGCAGCTTACTGGTGCTTGGATGTGGTGGCTGCATTTGCTTTTTTTTTTTCAGGTGTCCTCCCAATAAAATTAATTTTTAATTTAATTTTATTGGTAAATAGTGATAGTAACACACTGTCTTAAGATGATAGCGCTTAATTACTCTAAAGTATCTAAAGTGTCACTCTAGGGCAAGAAGTATGTTATGATTACAGAATTCAATGGAGATAAAGAGAGATGGAGGTTTCCTGTAGTTCATATAAACTGGGCAGATTTGATAAAAACAGTTATATCAGCTTAAACCAAACATATGGAGCACACTGCATTTCTGAAAGGACCAACAGGTGTCACATCCATAAATATATATATATATATATATACCGTGTATATATATATATATATATATATATATATATATATATATATATATATACACACTATATTACCAAAAGTATTGGGAGGGCACCTGTCTTTACACGCACATGAACTTTAATGGCATTTCAGTCTTAGCGTGTAGAGTTCAACATTGAGCTGGCCCACCCTTTGCAGCTATAACAGCTTCAACTCTTCTGGGAAGGCTGTCCATAAGGTTTAGGAATGTGTCTATGGGAAAGTTTGACCATTCTTCCAGTGCATTTGTGAGGTCAGGCACTGATGTGGAGGAGAATGCCTGGTTTGCAGTCTCCGCTCTAATGCATCCCAAAGGTGTTTTATCAAGTTGAGGCCAGGACTCTGTGCATGCCAGTCAAGTTCCTCCACCCCAAACTCGCCCATCCATGTCATTATGGGCCTTGCTTTGTTCACTGGTCCAAATCATTTAGTGGATGGGGGATTATGGTGTGGGGTTGTTTTTCTGGGGTTTGGCTTGGCCCCTTAGTTCCAGTGAAGGGAACTCTTAAGGCGTTAGCATATCAAGACATTTTGGACAATTCCATGCTCCCAACTTTGTGGGAACAATTTGGGGATGGCCCCTTCCTGTTCCAACATGACTGCACTCCAGTGCACAAAGCAGGGTCCATAAAGACACGGATGAGCGAGTTTGGGGTGGTGGAAATTCACTGGCCTGCACAAAGTCCTGACCTCAGCCCGAGTGGCATCCACATCAGTGACCTTTGGGATAAATTAGTGCTGAGACTGCGAGCCAGGCCTTCTCGTCCACATCAGTGGCTGACCTCACAAATGCGCTCCTGGAAGAATGGTCAAACATTCCCATACACGCACTCCTAAACCTTGTATACAGCCTTCCCTGAAGAGTTGAAGCTGTTATAGCTGCAATGGGTAAGCCAACTCAATATTGATCCCTATGGACTAAGACTGGGATGCCATTAATGTTCATGTGCGTGTAAAGGCAGGCGTCCTAATACGTTTGGTAATATAGTGTATATTTACAGTATATAATGAGATCTTTTTTTTTTACTTAAGGTGTACAAGGTTCACCGCGCTAGGTGTGAAAAATAGAAGACAAGCTGCCACACTACAACCAAAACTCAATTGTAAATTAAACAGATATAACAAAAAGTAGCGCTAAGTAAATGTGTTAATAAAATGAACTTATGTGCCGCTTAACGGGACACAGAAGATTCTTAAGGTGAAGCTATACAGCAAATATGTGACAAACCATATACAGATGTAAAGATATCAAATATGCAATCAATAGTCCATTGAGACTAATCAAGCGAAATCAAAAAATGTCCAATGTGAAATCAATAAGTGAAAATATGAAAACATTTAAAGTTGCAAGTATAAAGCAGGTAAGCAGTCCGTATAAACTATGGTGATCTTCAATGCAAATAATAATGATTATGGATGTGACTTCAAATACAATCAGGGTGTTGGCAGTAACAAAGACTTCGAAGCAGAAGAAATTGGTGGAACGTTGTAAGAAGAAATCAGGTAAATCCACAAATGGTAAAAATGAAGGCTTACCAGATGTTGTATATATTCAAGCAAGAATATATAGGTTTAAAGATGGGGGGATGCGTCCTTCTCCAGTCGCGGTACGTCACACACTCCGGGATGAGATGGGGGGGAGTACGTCAAAAAGCTCCGGTCCGAGTACGTCACACGTCCCTGGGAGTCCTCCAGCCCTCCAGGACTGAAGGAATGGATACTGACGTCCTCTAGTGTATGCGTCCGGTCACTAGTACATCATTATATTAGTGCTCAGGGTGGGCTCCAAAGTGTCATATAAATGAATGGAAAAAGCTTTTCGTGGCGTGAATACCCTCGATCACAGGGTGTATTTATTCATGATATGACATAAGTAAAAAGTCCAGGTAAAATACAAAACAATAAAATTCACAAGCTTGTAAACTCTAAAAGAGAGAGTAACGCAGCAAATTGGGGTCGGCAGGGCTTATGTCATATCATGAATAAATACACCCTGTGATCGAGGGTATTCACACCACGAAAAGCTTTTTCCATTCATTTATATGACACTTTGGAGCCCACCCTGAGCACTAGTATAAGGATGTACTAGTGACCGGACGCATACACTAGAGGACGTCAGTATCCATTCCTTCAGTCCTGGAGGGCTGGAGGACTCCCAGGGACGTGTGACGTACTCGGACCGGAGCTTTTTGACGTACTCCCCCCATCTCATCCCAGAGTGTGTGACGTACCGCGACTGAAGAAGGACGCATCCCCCCATCTTTAAACCTATATATTCTTGCTTGAATATATACAACATCTGTTAAGCCTTCATTTTTACCATTTGTGGATTTACCTGATTTCTTCTTACAACGTTCCACCAATTTCTTCTGCTTCGAAGTCTTTGTTACTGCCAACACCCTGATTGTATTTGAAGTCACATCCATAATCATTATTATTTGCATTGAAGATCACCATAGTTTATACGGACTGCTTACCTGTTTTTTTTTTTACTTGCAGTGTTTTTAAAGAGACAGAACATTGAAAAATGGGAATGTATAGGAGATATGTACTAAATATGTTTTTGATTTTTATCTTTTTATTTTTGTTCATACGTACACTTTAAGATAAGAATCATCAGTGTAAGCAGATATACATGATACATCTGGGTCAGAGGGAGGTAAACTGGAGTTATTAGTAGACATGACAAATAGAGCACAGAGCGCTGCTAGCGTGACCAAGCTGCAAGCTCTTTACCACTACCTGCATGTTCTGTCAACAATATCTGTGTTACTACTATAATCTTTGCTGGATTTCTGGGGTGTGAACTGTAGTTTACCAGAGAAAGAGGAGACACCGGTATCATGATTGAAGGTAAGCTTTCACTGCAAGCATTACCAGGAACAGAATTTAAAGCAATATGTAAACTGCCACTATTGAACTTTGAACTTTCAACACTTTTGAACACTTGAATCTTTTCGTACATGCTAGTTGCCTGACTGTTGATTCAGAGCAATATGCAGGTTAGAGTTCTGTTTGTTCCAGATTAGTCATTTAAAATATATTGAGGGCAGAGACAGCCAGGCAGCTTGCATTTTCAGAAAGTTACCGATGGCAGCCTCCATATTTTTCAGTACAGGTTTCTTTAGCTTGCATGTACAATTGATGGCACTCTTTGCAGACAGCAAAAAGCAGAACACAATCCTCCTCCTAAAGGCCATTGGACCTTGTGCCTCCTGAAAGTGTCAGAAAATTGAAGTACATCCAGTCTACTGCTTTTGCCTTTCTGCCAGTGCATAGCTGTACAGCTGTTGAAGACCCATAGACTGCCAAAGACTGGACAGAAAACTGAAACCATTTGCACTGACAAACATACTAACAAAGTGCAAGAATTCAGGCAGGATTGTATTTATTTTTTGTCCACTTAATCACATATTTCCTTATTATGGGGTTGTGTTGAAATAAACCACAGGAACAAGCTATAAATATTGTTTCCAGATTGAGCTTACATCCTCAGTAGTTATTTGTGAACCAGAGTATGATTTATACAATAAGCCCATGGGGCTACATTAACCACAGAAATCTGAACAGCCACAGACACCATATCCCCATCCATCATAATGTCTGGAGAAAGATCTGGACTTGTGCTCACACCAGCCCGACTTTTCCTTTCTGCACTTCCAGGATAGAAAATAAAAAAGTGAATCTTATTTTCTATGAGCAGCAAGACCATTTTATACATATACAAAATCTTAGTATCATTATTTAGTGGATTTAAAATATTTAATTGGTTTGTTGTAATTCCATTTTGGTCATACGTAATGCCCCGTACACACGGGTCGACGATCGTATACAACAGGTCATACGAACGACCGTTGTATGCTAAATCGACTGTTAGTACACGCGATTAGAACAGCCGCCGTACGACGGTCATAGAACAGAAGTTGTATGAGCAAACTAGAAAACTTTGGTAGTACCAACAAGCGGTCATACGACTGTTGTATTATGTGTACAGAGAAGTTGGTCCAACAAGTTGTATTGTGCAAAACACGCATGCTCAGAAGTCAGGAACGGCCAGACACTAATTACAGGCACCTGAACTTTCTCTTTTTACGTTCATAACACGTCACTACATTCAGCTTGGTCGTACGATCGCGTAGTGCATGTCAGTATGCTAGATACAACGGCCAACATATGATGCAGTGAGTATATGTCCACATGTGAAGTGAATGGGAGAATATAATGCTAGCAGCACAGAAGTGGCTTGCTCCCAGGTAATCACTAAATAGCTGTGTGCAGCGCTTCATGGCCATCAGTAGCTTAAGACTGCTTGTGCTCACTCCACCCATCCCTATTCATATTGGCAATTGTTCAGGCACCTTTTGGTAATTGCTGCTTCCTCAACATTTTGCCAGCCCAAAGCTGGATACACACTATACAATTTTCTGCAGATTTTTCCTTTAGATTTACTAAAACCATATAATATGAGGTCATAGTTTCAATTTCTATGCAATCAGGCAGGCCCTTACACTACAAGGTTTTGGTAAATCTAAAGGAAATCAGACAACAAAAGTTGTATAGTGTGTATGGGGTGTGTATTAGGCTGACTATAGATGGTTTGAACCTCGGCCAGTTTAGGCACTACCCAGGGGCCCCAAGTGCATGGGGGCCCCTGCAGTCCACCCTCCTGCAGTTTTTGGCACTTTCCTGGGGTTAAGGGAGAATCCTCGAGATGGAGCACCTTACTACGGCCACTGCTTGTGTGGGCAGGACGTGTACGGCTCCCATCCCTGTCGACCCTCCTCTCCTATTCATACCATGTGATTGCATCAGTGCAAATGCCGCCCACACAAACAGCAGCAGTACATTGCTCAGCCTTGGGGGTTCTCTCTTAATCCCTGCAAAGCATCAGAAACTGTTCAAGGAAGGTAGAAGGGAGATGTTAGTCCAATTGTACATTTAGCCCACTGACAGTGTCAGAATAGATAAGATCTGTGACAGCAACTTCTCTGCGCTGCTCTGCTTGAGGAGACCATCTCTGTATTATACATTACTGCACCCTATACTGTGCCCTCCTGCCCCCTGTACTGTGCCCTCTTGACCACTATACTGTAACCTTCTGCGCCCCTTCCCTGTACTGTGCCCTCCCGCTTGCTGTATTGTGCCATCTACACCCCTCTCCCCTTACCCCACTGACTTTTTATTTTGCTTGGATATTTGTGTTAATTACCCCTTGTTTTATGTCAACTATTTATACTTTAATTCTTGAGAGTAGGTATGTAAATTGGGGCAGGCTGGTAGGGGCCCCAGGGCATTACTTTGCCCAGGGGGTCATGATGCTATTATGATATCTCTTGTCTCCAGGACCTTAGGTATCAAAATCAAATTCACTTTTCTACACCAGCTTCTTCAAGGAGAAATGCTTAGAGAAAGGTTACTCTCAGGCTTTTATAGCACTACAATAAAATGGGGGCTCTTAACTGGTGAATACTTTTTTTTCTTACCCATGGCTATCTGCTCTACCTGGAATGTGAGGGGCTGTGTGACCAAGAAGACATGCCTAAGTGGCTTTGCCTGCAACTAGATCCTATGCATCCCTCTCTGATATCTCTCAGATATCTCTCTAATATCTACCCACTCAAATCAGCCCTCATTATCATTTCATTTTGACTTGACTGCTTTGGACTATTTACTTTAATCACTATACTTTCATTTTCAAACGGCATATTTTATGGAGTTACATTTGGCACTTACATCTACAACGATAAAAGCATTGTCTTTTCTTTAATTAAAAATATTAAAATAAGATTCACTGTGCAATCACTTCACTGAGAAAATGCATTTTGCCCGAATAGACCCCAATGATAAATGAACACACATAATATATCTAAAGCAAATTCAACATCACTTTAGGTTTTATATATATATATATATATATATACATAATTATCCTATACTGGATTTTCGTGCTAGCCATATATATATGTAACAACTGTTCAATAGAATGATCTTACTAAATAGGGTGTTCAAACAGTTATCAGTTTCATTGACAGAGATTGGCTTGGAAGGAAATCCAGTTACCAGGTTTATCTATTTCTTTGTTGTGTAAATTATTTTTCAGTGAAAGAACCTTTGAAATAATTTACTCATTACCCAATTATGTTCTATGCATGGCCAGTATTAGTAAGTAGAGATTAGCAAACTTCTGTAAATTTGATCAGCTGTAATTTGATTTAAAAAATCTCTCAAATTCAGAATTTCGTACACTGGAAGTCCAATTTCAATTGATGGAAATCTAAGCCAGGCTTTAAACAATGGGGTTGATTTACTAAAACTTGAGAGTGCAAAATCTGGTGCAGTTTTGAATAGAAAACAACAGCTTCCATTTTTTTTTTTGTCAAAGCTTAATTGAACAAGCTGAAGCTAGAAACTGATTAGAGAGAGAAAAAAACAGCGCCTCTAAGACCCCTTTCACACCAAGGTGTTTTTCAGGCGCTTTTGTGCAAAAAACAGTGCCTAAAAAGCGCCTGAAAAATGCCCCCCAATACACCCCAGTGTGAAAGCCTTGCTTGCAGGACGGAAAAAAAAGTCCTGCAAGCAGCATCTTTACAGCGGGGTGGGAGCGGTGTATTCACCGTTCCTATACCGCCCCTGCCCATTGAAAACAATGGGGCAGCGCTCCCGAAGGGCCTGAACAACGCTTCGGGAGTGCTGCAAACGAGCAATTTTAACCCCTATTTAACCCGTTGTGAGGGGTTAAAAGCGCACTGCCGCCACCCGAATAGCGGCGCAACACCGCCGCTATAACGAACGGTAAAACACCGCTAATTATCGGTGTTTTACCGCTATCGCTCGGGTGGCTCTGGTGTGAAAGGAGCCTAAGTGCAGCATGCATGGACCATTGAATGAATGGTAAAAGTATAATGGGCTACTCACAAATAGATTAAAAGTAAGCGCATTGTAATCCTTATTATTTGCTTGGTGGAACCGGAGGAGGTGGCCTCGTGTCCACGTCCCTGGGGTCCGGCCGGTGGCTCGCACAAGTGGCTTCCAGCACCCGCCACAAGATATGGATAGTAAGGACGCTGGAGTCTCAGGGATGATTTCACTTCCTGGTGTGGAGCGAGAGAAGCGGCTTTGCGTTTGGAGCATGCGTGCTCCTTCCTCAGGCCTGCTCTCCTCCGGTTCCACCAAGCAGATAATAAGGATTACAATGCACTTACTTATAATCTATTTGTGAGTAGCCCATTATACTTTTACCGTTCATTAAATGGTCCTTGCATGCTGCATTTAGAGGCTCTGTGCTTTTTTCACTCCCTTGTCTGCCATAGAGTCTGCTTCTAGCTTTCCTACACTGGCTGCCCATAGGGCTGGCTCATTGACCTACTCATCTGTTTAAAGACTATTACCCAAGGACTATATTTGCTTATGGACATTATTGCTCATACTGCTTAACTCATACTGAGTGTTTTTTTCAAAAAAATCCCCTTCCCTTTACCTCTATAATATTGTGTTATTTATCTTGGTATCATATACTGTACATTGCTAAGGCTGAGCACATTACTCTCAGGCTGGATTCACACCTGTCCGGTGCGAATTCCAGCCTGTCTGCTGCCGGGAAGGGGCCACAGACAGGTTCCCACAGCGCAGCAGCTGCGGAGGGAGAGATGGGGGAGGGGCCACGAGCAGGGGAAAATATCCCCATTCAGTGCGGAGTGCATCTCCGTGTTAGATGTGCTCCCATTGAACTCAACAGGCTGGGAATTCGCACCGCATTGCACAAAAAACACACACATATTTTGTGCAATGCGGAGTCCGAATGCACCACACATATGTGAACCGGACATATTGAAAACAATGTGTTTTCAAGTGTCCTGCGAATTGAATGCTGTTTAAGCCGCATCCAATTCACTTAGGTGTGAACCCAGCCTCAGGGTCCTTTGCCCAGATTAGAGCATTGAGCGTTTTTACAGTTTTATAGTTAGAAGCGGATTGGGTACTATGCACAGCTGCACCAGATTTTGCACTCTCCAGTTTTAGTAAATCTCCCCCACTGTGTGTTACAGAGCAGCAAATGGTATTAAATTGTGCTCAATGGTTTTTAAAGCTCCTGGCAGCTCGCTTTGAGAAGACGATAAGGCTAAGAAACAGCCTTAGCCATTTCTTTAATCATCTACTAGGGATACTAAAGAAGGGTGAGAGCTGATAGCCACACAAAGAGGAAAGCACTGTGGCTTGAGCCTAGCAGCATTGGGGTGCCTGGTTTTTAGACATGTGCACGGCCGAAAAATTTGTTAGTTTTCGTTCCGTTTGTTTTTTTATTTTTTCAGAAATTTGCTAATTTGGAATTTGAAAATGCTGAAATTCAAAAAGTCGGAAGTTTGGAAATTCGGAAATTCGTAAGTAAAAAATATGGAAAATCGAAAGTCGGAAATTTGAAAATAAGAAAGAAAATTTGAAATAATAGCTAACTAATAAATAACTATTAAATTATAGGTATTAGAATTTCCTTTCAAATGTGGCTGCTAGTGAACTTACATCCAAAATTTATCACTAACAGCCAAATTTTCAAGGAAATTCCAATTCTTATAATTTAATAGTTATTTAAGTAGTTAAGTGTAGTTAAGTTATTATTACTTAGTTATTATTTCCGATTTTCAAATCTTCAAATTTTGAATTTTCAGATTTCCGAATTTCCAAATTTCCGAATTTCGGATTTTCAGCTTTTCCACTTACCGAATTTCCGAATTAAAAAAAACGAAAATTTGGAAATTCAAAATTCGAATTCGTCTGAACTAGAGTTGAGCGTACACCTGGATGTTCAGGTTCGGTGTGTTTGGCCGAACGTTGGGAAAAAGTCTGGGTTCGGTACCAAACTTTACCCCGAACCCCATTGAAGTCAATGGGGACCCAAACTTTTCGGCACAAAAATGACTGTAAAAAAGTCATTGAAAGTGCTAGAGGGCTGCAAAAGGAAGTAAAATGATTTTAAAACAATAATCTGTCCCTTACAACAACAGCAGGAACCTGACCCTATAGAACTAGAAGATGATTTTAGAACAATAATCTGTCCCTCTAAGCAGTAGACTCTACCTAGTCCAGTCAGATCATTCTGTAATGCAGGATGAGATGTTATTAGATCTGCAATCTGTCCCTAAAAGCATTAGTAGTAGTAATCTCTACCTAGTCCACAATCAGATCGTTCTGTAATGCAGGATGAGATGTTATTATATCTGCAATCTGTCCCTCACAGCGCCAGCAGCATCCTCTCCCTACACTACCCTGAGAGCATGTGACATGCAGCACTAAGTGACTCCAGCTTATAAAGAGGCTGGGTCACATGGTGCACTGGCCAATTACAGACATGCCATTAGTAGGCATGGCTGTGATGGCTTCTAAGGGCAAACCAGTGAAACGCTTGTTGATTGGCTCCCTGCAGCTATTCAGCATGTGTGATCAAATACCCGAACCCAGAACCCGAACCCAAACTTTTTCGGGTCCGGGTCACGGACACCCCAAAGTTCGGTACGGACCCGAACTTTACAGTTCGGGTTCGCTCACCTCTAGTCTGAACTCCCGAATTTCGAAAAATTGATTAAAAAATGAATTGCACATGTCTAATAATCATCCAGTTTCACAAGGGTTAATAGAGCCAGAGGACCTGTCAAATGCACCCATCAAATTGTCTGACTATGCTGCCCACCTCCTCCATTCATAGAAGCTGTACTATAGTTTCTATGAATGAAAAACAATCTATGAATAGAGGAGATTGACCTTTTGTTCATATGCCTGTCTTCAATTCATAGATAATGTTTCATGAAAACTATAGTACAGCTTATATGAATGGAGGAGGGGACAGAAAAGTCATAGTTGGACATCTAAAAGAGTGCATATGGCAGGTCCCTTGGCTTTATTAACCCCTGTAGCACTGGAAAATTATGGCGGCAGGGGTAGAGGCAGGGTCAGTGGACAGAAGAACAAAATCTTCAGCTAGCAGCACAAGGGACACATCACATTGACTGCACGTAATGTCTTTTGTGCTGATTTTTTAAAACATTTTTTTAATAAACTTAAAGTGGTTGTAAACCCTTATTTATACTTAGTAAAATGACTAGTCCCAGGTGGTACACAGAGATTAAACAAATCCTCCTACATAGGTTATACCTGTCTATCTGCAGTCTTCTCTGCAGAGATCAGTGAGGAGAGCTCTGAGAGCTGATTGGATGGAAGAGGCATGCCCCCTTCACACAGCACACAGGAACAGAGCTGATGCTGTCAATCTGCTGGTGGTCCCTTCCTTGCCATTTTTCTCTTGGTGTCAGGAAAACTTGTCACAAGTGATTTATGCTGATAGCAGAGGAACAAGGCAGCAGACAGAAATTACACTTAGTGCTTTTAATTGAGATAAGTACACACTATACAGGGATAGGCTTTGTTCATATTTCATGTCTGAGGTTTACAACCACTTTAACTGCTTTAATACTGGGCACTTTCACCCCCTTCCTGCCCAGGCCAATTTTCAGCTTTCAGCACTATCACACTTTGAATGACAAATGCGCGGTCATGCAACACTGTACCCAAATTAAATTTGTATAATTTTTTTGTGACAGATAGAGCTTTCTTTTGGTGGTATTTAATCACCACTGGGGGTTTTATATTTTGCTATAAAAACAAAAAAAATACAGAATTTTTTGGAAAAAAAAGTTTTTTCTTAGGTTCTGTTAGAAAATTTGGTAAATAGGTATTTTTTCTCCTTCACTGATGTGCACTGATGAGGCTACACTGATGGGCACTGATAGGCTGCACTGATGAGGCGGCACTGAAGGGCACTGATGAGACGGCAGTGATGAGATGGCACTGATGATGAGGCACTAATATGCAGCAGTGATATGCAGCACTGATGAGCACTGATGGGTGGCACTGATGGGCACTGATAGGCGTCACTTAAGGGCACTGATAGGCGGCACTGATTGGCAGCACTGACGGGCGGCAGTGAGGGGCAACAGTAATGGGCGGCACGAATGGGCGGCACGGATGAGCAGGCACTGATGGGCACTGAAAGGCAGCACTGATTGGCATCACTGATGGACATGATTGCCATCATTGGTGGGCACTGACTGGCATCACTGATGGGCACTGACTGGCATCACTGATGGGCACTGTTGAGGCTGCAATGATAATCAGGCCACGGATGATCATTGCATTGATTATTTTTGCAGGAATTCCCTTGAGAGGAAATGTCACTGATTGGCTCTGCTCTCTTCTCACACTGTCATTGTGAGGAAAGGAAAGCCGATAACCAGCATTTCCTTGCCTACAGGTGATCAGCTGTGAGTGGACACAGCTGATCACATGGGTAAAGAGCTGCATCATTGGCTCTTTACCGAGATTGGGGATGTGCCGTGTCCCAGGGACACAGCGCACTGTCGATCGCTGTGTGCCCCCGTGGGTGCGCAAATGCGGCGAGAGTGGGGTGACGTAATATGACGTCATCCCAGAACAAGAGAGCCACCCCACCACCTTCATTTCTTTCAGTCTATATGGCGGACGGGAGGCGGTTAAATTTGCCCGGCATGGATCAAAATTTGGCCTGTCCTGTAGGGACCAGACAAATTTTGATCCATGTATGGGCAGGTTTGTTGTACAGTAGTTAGTCTACCGATCTACTGCTGTACAACCAGCCTGATGGATTTTTCCCGATCGATCAGTGCTGTTGGCTACAGCCAACAGCACTGATCAGTGTATTCTGACAGTGGGGAAGGCTCTCTGCTTTCAGAATACAGTGACTCAGGAGAAAGATATGGGGTCATTTTTTTTCTTGTTCAACCTTTTGGTTTAATTAATAATATAAATAATGTTTGGCCTGCCTTAAACCCTGTACACACGATCAGAAAATCGTACGGAAGCGATCGTACGATAATGGGATCGTTAGTACAGAGCTTTCGAGAGCCGATCGTGACAGTTCATCCAATGTTTTCCGTCCAGACAATATTGGACATGCAGGAAAAATTTTCTCGCACGGTGCACGATCGTACGATTTTTGTGCAATACATATACACTGCAACACATCACATCCCTTCCGATCTTTTATTCTGTTGTGCGAGAATTTTAGTGACTAAAGTAAACTCTTCTGATTCGATCTGAGATTAGCATGCGGGAAAAACTGGATGATCATTCACCCGTTAATCTCATGGTGTGTACCGGGCGTTAGGCTTTAAATAGAGCATAGTGATTCCGGGATAGTGACTTCACTCACCATAAAGAATAACAGCATCCCCTTTGCTGTCCCTACCTGGTACATAGCACTTGAGTCTGGGCAAAAGCAGCTTTTATCAGAAGCGTCCAGCGTGTTTTGCTTTTAGACAGCTTCTCTTCAAGTAAACTCATATTGGTTTACTTAGTATAGCAGTGCAAAGCTCAGTGCAATACTTGTAAGCTGAATGGAGTTGATTGCACTACTTTACTTTCCTGGCCGTGTCAGCGTCCTATCCTTTCCAATACCCAAAGATTGTGAAGTGGAGTGGTTTGCAGGAACTGCGCACATACTGTCCTTTCTGTTGAGAGGTAGTCTGTAACCATAGCAGCCAAAATTGCATTAAAAGCTTGAACATTTTGTGTGAGAAAGTTACGTTCTAAAAATAATGTGTTTGCAGTACATTTTATCCGTACATCACGCTCTTTCTAGCTTTGGTATCACTTGAAAAGTCCCAGATGTTTGCCTCGTCATCACTGAAAACCCCTAAAGTTCCCTGATCTGACCTGATTAAATTACATTGCGGAATGTGGTCTCTTTGGAGTGTGGCTTGTGGGAGATTTGGATAACAATCCTGTTTCGAGGAAAACATTGCAGCTTGCGTCCTTACTGGCCAGGCGTTTATTTACAGCATGTGGTGTGGGAGCTGATATAGGCAGTTTTACATGAGCGCTCCTTTAAAGCAAACCTGTCAGCTATTTTACTTGTAGCCCTCATGCACACAGGACGTTTTTGGACGTTTTTACAGCTGTTGTTTTTGGTTATCCTATGTGTTCATGCACACACAGGCTGTTATCAGCTGTTTTTAGCAGTGACGTTTTTGAGCTGTAAAAAAAACCCCAAGACCAGAGGGTTCTGGGAGACGTTTTTCAACTGTAAAAATGTATAAACGCTCAAAAACGTTGATCCCCAACATTTTTGGACGTTTTAAATATGTTTGAATATAGGCTTACCTGTAATTTAAAGTGGTTGTCATGACTTGACAACCACTTTAACCCCTTGATTAACCCCTTCCCTGCCAATGACACTTATACAGTAATCAGCGGCTATTTAAATTTCTGATCGCTGTATAAATGTCCCAAAAAAGTGTCAAAAATGTCCGACATGTCTGCCACAATATCACAGTCCCGATAAAAATCACAGATCGCCGCAATTTCTAGTAAAAAAAAAATATGTAAAAATGCCAGAAAAGAATTCTCATGATTTGTAAACCCGGCAACTTTTGCGCAAATCAATCAATAAACTTAGATTGCGTTTTTTTAACCACAAATATGTAGAAGTATATATATCAGCCAAAACTGATGAATACACTGAAATCACTGAAAAAGCATTGCGTTGACCACCGGGGGGGGGGGGGGGGGGGGGGGGGGGGG
>BLSH010117941.1:2100782-2111091 GCA_018402905.1 Glandirana rugosa | reverse complement strand
ATACCATCCTAATTTCTCTAGATTTCCCTATCTATTTACTATATATTTCACCCTACACTAAACTGCCTGTACTTACTGACTGTATAGAGATTGATCTATCTATCTATCTATCTATCTATCTATCTATCTATCTATCTATCTATCTATCTATCTATCTAGTTAGAGATATGTCAGTCATTCATGTCCGTCAAATCACATCCCACTTTATATATCATTTATCTATCCCTTTAGATCTCTTTAATCCTACCATAACCGCGACGAGAAAATATATATTTATAACTCTTTTTATAATACACTCTTTAAAAGGTCATACGACCATTATTTTTATAAATACTCTTTAAAAGGTCATACGACCACTATTTTTATATTATACAATAAATATTTAGCCCGACATCATGAACCATTACCCAGTCACATTTTTTACAACCACCCAAAATTTCTCATAAATATTTTTATTACCAGCATACTGGAAAATTTCTCACATAATATTTTTCTCAATATTTATATATAAAAGAGCAGCGCCAATACCATCCTAATTTCTCTAGATTTCCCTATCTATTTACTATATATTTCACCCTACACTAAACTGCCTGTACTTACTGACTGTATAGAGATTGATCTATCTATCTATCTATCTATCTATCTATCTATCTATCTATCTATCTATCTATCTATCTATCTAGTATAGATTTCACTCTACACTAACTGGCTGTATATAGATCACCCTATCTATCTAATATGTGTTTGTTTCACAGTAATCAGTAATGATCACTAATCTGTCACTACACTAGCTACACTGAACTGCCTGCACGCCGCTAGCTAAGCTCATTGTCTCTCTCACTATCCACCGTTGCACACACTACATAGAGCCGCTGTACGGTGGATTGAGGCTGCTGAGCATTGATTAGCTAAAGGCACCCTGCCTTTAGCCAATCATATCTCTCACAGCAGAGCGCTCTGTGATTGGCCAAAGCATGCATGTAATGTGCATGCCTTGGCCAATTAGCAGGCGGCATTTCCCCGCCATTGGAATGCATTATGGGGCGCTCGAAGTTCCCGCGAATGCCCCATAATGTTCTAAGTTTGTCATACAGGCGAACGGGCATTGTTCAGCCAGCCCATCCCTAGTTGTCAGGATCTGCGGACGGGGGCTTATCAGAATCTGGAAGCCCCCTTTAACAAGGGGGCCCCCAGATCCCGGCCCCCCACCCTATGTGAGTATGGGGTACATTGTACCCCTGCCCATTCACTTTAAAAAAGTGTCCAAAATAAACACAGTTCACAGGTTATTAAAGTATTTTATTAAATCAGATTTGGCGTCTTCTACCCTCTCCGGCTCTTCTCCCTCTGCCGGTTCTTCTCCTCTCTGCGCTGCCTTCTCCCTCTTCTGCCGAGTCTTCTCTCTCCGATGTCTTCTCGCTCTTGTTTCCCGCCGTGTGCTATGACCTCACAAGGGGGAAGACGCGGAAGACATCAGCGGGTGGCCCCGCCCCATGCCAATATAAGTCATAGCACTAGGCAGACCCAGCATTACCCCGGGAGATCGTGTCGAGTCAACATCGGAAGAAGAACAAAGGGAAAAGACCCAGCAAAAGAGCGCGAAGACAGCGGAAAGAGAAGACCTGGCAGAAGGAGAAGAACTGGAGAGGGGAGAAGAACCAGCAGGGGGAGAAGACATCGCCAGAGGAGGGAGAAGAGCTGGAGAGGGGAGAAGACGCCGGAGCTACCTTGATAAAATACTTTAAAAACCTGTGTACTGTGTTTATGTTTGTCACTTTTTTTTAGGTGAATGGGTAGGGTAGGGATACAATGTACCCCATACTCATTCACATAAGGTGGGGGGCCTCCTTTTTAAAGGGGGCTTCCAGATTCCGATAAGCCCCTTCCCGCAGACCCCGACAACCACCAGCCAAGGTTGTCGGGAAGAGGGCCTTGTCCTCATTAACATGGGGACAAGGGGCTTTGGGGTAGGGGGGCGCAGGGCCCCCCTGCCCCAAAGCACCCACCCTCCATGTTGAGGGCATGTGGCCTGGTATGGTCCAGGATAGGGGGGGGAGCTCGCTTGTCCTGCTGGACTGCGTGCTCGGATAAGGGTCTGTTATGGATCTTGGGGGGGACCCCCACGGCATTTTTTAAACATTTTGGCGGGGGCTCCCCTTCAAGATCCTCAGCACACAAGTTGCACTGCAAGTCGGATCATCATGATCCAACTTCTGGTTGGACTTCTATTCAAATCAATGGGCTCCCATAGGGAACCATTGATTTTTAATAGAGGCAGAGAAACGTTGCTAAAAGCTAGCGCAGCTAAACATGCATTGACGCCAATGCAAAACGCTGATTAAATTGCGTTGCGTCGGTACTAGCTTTACAGCTTGTTTTTTATAACGCCCGTGTGTATGAGGCCTGTAAACATGTGTAAGAGCAAAATAAATTGAAACTTATTCTGTACATCTTTCCCATGAATGCACATTAGTTTATATCTTGTCTTTTTAAACATTATGCAAAGACAAAACAATACCTGAATGTTGTGTACCACTATTAAAACCACCATGTAAGCTAATTGTCCTATCATGCTCTCTCATACATGATGTTTTTAAATGATATGTATCAATAAAATGTATATATTTTTACTTCTTTGATTATCTTGTGTGCCTAAAAAGTCCCATCCTTTGAGGGGGTTTTCTGTCTACACTATTAAAACCTTAGCATTTCACTATGACTCACGTTTTGCTGAGTGTGCCATTATTAAGACCTTTATTTTTTTTTTTGAACAACATTTTTTACAAAACCTTCAGATGTAAAAAAAACTTTGCTGTCCATTTTTTTGCCCATTATTAGGCCTAATTCACATGGGGTTATTACATGTGTGCCCTGTGCAGGGCTGTGTTTTGCTGGCACAAGTGTTCTGTGCAACCCTGTACTGGCTGTCCCATTGTCTACTGGGACACAGATGCTGCTCACTATATAACATCTAACATCGGGTACATGGCCCCGAATGCAGTGAGTTCAGGGACATGCAGCTGCATCCACACTGATGGAACACAACGGCTATGTCTGTTCAGGCTCTGCGTTCCAATAGACAACGGGGGATGCACGGACAAACAGGAACACATTGGGTGTATTAAAAAATAATTATTAAAAAAATGTAAAGAAAATACTGTGAACATGAGCAACTAAATCTCCCAGCTACTAAGACATTTAACTACCTGTTAGCTTACTAATTTTCCGTGTACTAAAATGATTGTAATGCTAATGAGATACCTATCAATAAGTTAACTTTAATTCATTGGCAGTCACACATTTGCTAGTTATTAAAAAACTTGAGCAGGAACCGGCTAAGATTCGAACCATGTATAGGCAGGCTGAATGTACCCAAGTTGATCGATCAATCAACTTGGGTACAACCAGCCTGCTGGATTTTACATGTGATTATTCACTATATTTTCCCGGTGGGGACAGCTTCCCCCACCCTTCTGCTGTGAGAACACAATGGGAGGGATTTCCCTGTTAACACTGTCTGTCTGTCAACCTGTGGTTGCAGGAAGGAAATTTACTCTGTCTATAGTTAGCTTTGCTCATTTTCAGTGTAGTTAAATGATTGTAATGCTAATGAGACAACTAGCAATATGTTGTTCATAGGCAGGCTCACATTTGCTAGGTATTAAAATCTTTGTACTTTCAAACTTGTATCTGCGTTTCTCCTTGGATGACCGTGCATTTGATTACCACAACCATTGACAGGACTTTCTCCCTTGCTTACGTTGTACGTTGGTTGCTTAGATTTTCCAACTTGTTGGAAAATTCCCACAAGAGATAAAATACATTTCTGATGATCACAAGTGCTCATTATAACTTACAAGGCTGCCCCTGAACCATCCAATTACTACATACAATGCAAAAGCTTAGCCTTTCACTGCATTATCTGGCTCTTTAACTAAACCAAAGTTATTTTTCGAACATAAAAGAAAATTATTTAATCTTAACTGTAGAAAAATGAAGTTTTTCTATTGCTCTCCCAGCTGTGAGCTGTCCCTATTCTAAGAAGCTCAGTTAATGTCACCTTCAATGGATGCTTCAATTAGGGTTAACAAGGCAAACAATATATACAGTATATATGACATACTTGTAATTTACTTATTTTCCTGTAACATTCTGATTTTACCAAAAATAAACACCTCAAATTAAATATTAAAATATGAAGCACATTTTCACTATTAAAATGATTAAATAAACATGTTAAGTCATGAATTATATTAGTGCAACTAAAGTGCTGCAGAATGTAACAAAAGATGTGGCTGTTAACTGCCATCAGTTAACGTATTATTTATACTTAGGGGTCCATTCCTAAAGCCTTACCACAACCAAACAAAAATCGAGCAGTGCTCCTTTATAAAATGCAGCACTGTGCTTTATAAATGTGGATTGCACTCCCCTTGCTTCAGACCCCAAAGCAAGCTGAGCACAATAAAAAGTCATGTGACTTGCAACTCCTCCAAACATGGAGCTCTCTTTAAAGCATTAAAGTGTTACTAAACCCACAACAGTAAAATCAGTCTGTATATGCAGCATAGCATGCTTGTTCTATTCACTGTGGAACTTAAGGGGTTAATCCTCTGCATTGTGTAAAAAGGCTGTTTTATCCTGTATGCCATAGATCTTCCCTCCTGCACTGTCTATCTGCAAAAGAGCAGCTAATACTGGCAGGGTAGCCGACCTGCACATGCTCAGTTGTGTTTTTTTATGCTGGAGAGAACATGTACTTGTTCCCAGAGCTAGCCAGGTCACATGATATTGACATCACGCAGGTGGGCGTGTATACAGGCTGTAGTGGAAATCTCCTCCTACCTGAACTCTCAGCACTGGAGAAACTGTGCAGTCTATCGTGCAAAAAGTGGTATACGGATCCTCCAAAAAGGTATATAGTGGCAATATTTTAAAATATCGTAAAAAGAAGATTTATAAGCTGTGGGCACTGTGGGGGGGGGGGGGGGATTAACTATTTTCATATTACTGGGTTTTGTAACACTTTAAGTAAACCAGCAGAGGCCTCCCCTATATAAATGAGCCCCTAAAAGTTTAATGTAGTGCCAAGATCACGTACATTATTGATTAATAGTAACTCTACTGATTAATAGTAACTCTACTGTTATTTTATAATAGTAACACTAAACTACTGAGAAAATATAACCAGACAGGTTATGGTGGGTACAACTTAAAGGAAAAATAGATAACAAGTATGAAGACTTTACTGTTATGCATTCTGGTTTAGTGGATGGTTCTTTGATACTTTGAAAAGATACAGCCCCTAAATAAACTTGCAAATATTGCAAAAAGTAAATACCTCTCCTGCTGCCTGCACTCCCAAATGCTGCTCCATTGCCGAGGGGGTATCAGTCTCCTGTTTTCTCTGCCACACTCAATGGTTTCTTCTGCACTACAGGGCACAGTAGTGATGTAGGGGTTAGCAGGAGGAACCAATGAGTGCAGCAGGGGGGACATAGGAAATTGACAGTACTGTAAGTGGTGTTATTTTGCTTTAGTGGAACAGCAATTGGAGGGCACAGGCAGCAGAAGAGGTATTTTCTTTCATCTTTGCAGGCACTTTTCTAATTTGCATTTAATTAAAGTGATTGTAAAGGCATATAAAAAACAAAATAAACCACACGTTATATTTACCTACTCTGTGTAATAGTTTTGCACAGAGCAGCCTTGATCCTTCTCTTCTTGGGTCCCCGCTCTCCTGCCAAGTGCCCCCAAAGCAAGCTGCTTGTTCATTCACACACAGCTGCAGCTCTGCCCCGCCCCTGCTCTCTCCTCTTTGGCTCACTGGTTGTGATCGACAATGGCTCCTGCTGCTGTCTTAGCCAATGAGGAGGGAGAGATCCCGGACAGCCGGGACAGCTGCATCGAAAGGGGGTAAGTATTGGGGGTGCTGGGGGCTGCTGCTGCACATAGAATGTTTTTTACTTTCATGCATAAAATGCATGAAGGTAAAAAACTTTAAGCGTTTACAACCACTCTAAAGCCTGGTACACACTACAGTTTTTTTTTTTGTGGGAGCTGCAATACTAACCATGCAAGGTTAGTCCAGCAATATCTCCCCCGCTGAGCTGCTGTGTTCTGACAGGGGGACCCCCCGCTCCCGTCAGAACACTCCAATCAGCGATGTCTGCAATTGGCTGAGAGCGCTGATCGGGAGTCGGCTGCTGGTTTTCCAGTCTTGCACAGCTGAACAGGCTCCTCTCCTGTACTAAACACTTAAGAACCAGGCCTATTTCAGACATTTGTTGATTACAAGTTAAAATCAGTATTTTTTGCTAGAAAATTACTTAGAACCCCCAAACATTATAATTTTTTTTTTTTTTTTAAGCAAAGACCCTATAGAATAAAATGGAGATCATTGCAATATTTTATGTCATACCATATTTGAGCAGCAGTCTTACAAACGCAATTTATTAGGAAAAAATTTACTTTTCTTTGAAATAAGAAAAAAGAAAACAGTAAAGTTAGCCCAATTGTTTTGTATAATGTGAAAGATGATGTTACGCCGAGTAAATAGATCCCTAACATGTCATGCTTTACAATTGCGCTCGCTTGTGGAATGGCGACAAACTACAGTACTTACAAATCTCCATAGGCGACTCTTTAAACATTTTTACAGGTTACCTGTTTAGAGTTACAGATCAGGTCTATGGCTAGAATTAATGCTCTTGCTCTAACGATCACGGTGATACCTCACATGTGTGGTTTGAACACTGTTTACATATGTGGGCGTGACTTACATATGCGTTTGCTTCTGCATGTAAGCTCGGAGAGACGAGGCGCTTTCATTTTTTTTTTTTCTTATTTATTTATTTATTTTTTTTCCACTGTCTGTTTAAAAAAAAACATTTGATCACTTTTATTCCTGTTACAAGGAATGTAAATATCCCTAGTAATAGAAATAAGCATGGCAGGGCCTCTTTATTGTGAAATCTGGGGTCAAAAAGTCACTTTGCCTTTAACCTCCCTGGTGGTATGACTGAGTCTGGAATTTATTGCTGAAAGCGGTAATGGTTTTCTGCATGGAGATATGGCGTTATGTACTATAGGCCTGCAATGGTTAGCATCCCTGGCGGTATGATTATTTCTGATTTTTGGTGCTGAAAGCGGTACAATTATTTTGCATTTATTTAATAATGTAATCAAACCAAAAACGCAGAAATTTGCTCAGTTGCAGAATTGTCGCTGTCGTCACTTTCAGTTTCTGATGATAAATTTCCCCAAAAATCAGTATCACTCAATTCTGCAAATGATTCTTATTTACTATCGGTGTTTTCTAGCTGATCAAAAACCACTTATGACGCAAAGGGACACTTTTTGGTTGCTATGGACATTTTGAAACAGGGATCACCAAACGGGTCTCTTTATTATATAAAAGTGCATGCAGGGCTCTGGGCAAACCACTAGGGACAAAGGTGATGTGAAATGTTTTCATACAGTAATGTAATCTATAAGATTACAGTGTACTGTATGTACTGTGTGTGTTTCACTTTTTGAATTTCCCGCCGGTCTCCGCCCCTGTGCGGCGCGCCGCTCGCAGGGAACGGAGCCCGAGGCACACAGAGGCATCGGAGCTGCGGGCACAGCCACGCAGACACGCTGACACCGCGGGAGGACATCGCTGGATCCAGGGGACAAGGTGAGTAACATTGCCTGGATCCAGCGATGCAAGCCCGAGTGTGGCTCGGGGTTACTGCTTTAGGTACTGAAAATCCACCCCGAGCCACACTCGGGAATACCGCTAAGGAGGTTAAGAGATGAAAAAAATCATCTCTTTTAGGCCAGAATGTGGAAGTGATGTTGGACGTCGCTCCATTCCTCCAAGGCCATAGAGCCCAGTGGGGGCTATATTGCCCTCACTCGGCTTCCTGCCCAGACACTGAGAGGATTGGATTGTCCCTCCAGCTAACCGAAATGTCTAGTAAGCCCGAAGACGACTGGGAAGCAGCAGGAGAGGGGGGCACCTCTAAAAGTGATCCTGTGACGAATCCACCGTCGGGATCACTTTTATCGGAAAGAGAATCATCCACTGTATAAAAAAACACCAGGGTTATGGCAGCTAGCTAGCCTACTGCTTGTGGCTGAGGGTTCTTAAGATGAGTACACGGACAGGGTGCTATGATGTTTTCAGGAAGCTATGTGCAGCACCCTGCTGACCCCTCTCGACAGCTATGATCTGCTTGCGTTGCATAGAGAAGTACAGAAACTGAAATAAGGTATAAAAATGGAAAGGTTTTACTTCAAAATATTATTAGCATGTTGATGAAGGGGAAGGGAGGAACTACAGAAGGCAAATTAGATTAAACTTTAGCTTTAAGTTATTTAGAGGGTAGCTGTACCTTTGTCAACTCCAATCTGGCAGTTGTAACCCAGCCAATAGATGCAAGCCGGCCAAAGGTTGCAGGGAAGAAAATCACCTGATTCCCTCCCACAGAGCTATTGTGTTCTCCCAGCAGGGGGTGGGAGAGCCGTCCCAGATGGGAGAACACAGGTCAATTATTGCGAGTGGCTATAGCTGCACGCAATAATCTGACGAGAAATCAGAGAGGCTGGTTGTACCCAAGTTGATCGATTGATCAACTTGGGTACAATCAACCTGCCCATACATGATTCAAATCTCAGCCAGTGTCTGCTGAACTGTCCAAGAGACTGACTGCGTTGATCAGGAAATCAAGAGATTTTCATTCCTGCAAAACATGATTGCAGGACTAAAAATCGCACAATGGCTCGCTTTAATCTGTAGAAATGACGGTTACCATGTACTGCACAGATGATGTCCAACAAAACGAAAACAGCTACAATTTGGAATAAATGGCTTTCTATTACAAGGTGGTATTTGAGTTGTAAAGCAGCTATTCTAGATCCACATTTGGCCTATGAACAGAAAAGAAAGATTTTCATGCTCTGCCCTCTATCCTGAAATGAGAAATAACCCACTTTTTGGTTTATGATGGAAATGCCATATATTTAAGAAGTTGCTTAAGTGCTTCAAAAAAAACTTTATTGTTTAGATTATCATTCGATGTGTGCAAGCAATCTTAGTCCTTCACCAAAATTAGATGCAGTTTTTATTACAAAGTTTTATGCTTTTACAAACATATATTTGGGAATAATATTGTATTATGTTTTTAGGAGTTCACATTATTGCATATTTTTATACATGAATCCATGTATATGTATATTTTTCTCTTTCAGTTTTCAAGGGTTTTGAAAAACAGAGCCTGGCCTACATTCAAACAAGCAAAGTCAAAGATTTCACCACTCCATAGCAGTGACTTCTGCCCAACAAACTGTCATTTCAATGTTATGCAGGTTTCATACCCCAAAACCTTGACATCACTTGGTAGTGCATTTGGGGTACAGCTAGATAATAGAAAACAGACTTCCCAGGACAAAGAAAACAAAATCACAGAGCAAGGTATGTACAGTGTAGATTTTATATATGTATAAAATATGTTTTATATTTTTTAGTAAAGTATACATTTTAACAAGACAATATTTAATCCTATGAGCGGGTTCATACCCATATTAGTATTAGAGTTAGAGCCATGTATAAGCCATGTCACTGTTCCGTTTAAGGAGAATTGCTCTCTCTAATTGTATTGATCCCCATTTTTTAAAATGAGGGTACAACCAAAATTTTGAGTGGCCTCCAGGACAATAAGAGATGGGAAATCTTCAAACGGTGAGACTTGTTCCTGTGACAACGGGAGCTTTGCTCCCATTGGAAAATAGTCTCTCACGTCCTCTTAAGTCTACAGGACTGGAAGTAATGAGAAAACATAGATGGCAAAAAGAAAATAAGAGTGGTTTTAACTCTCCCCTACTCGATCCAGATTGAAAAAATGTTTTGGCTTTAGATATATGTTCCTTTTTTAATTTTAGATATGTGGATAGAAACTTTGTCAATAAGAATCTTTGGTAGAAACTTTGCTGATTGTCATCATTGACCACAGTTCCTCTAATTTCTTGTCCTGAAGACACAAGAGAAAATAAATAAAATTTCCTAAAATGTTGAGAAAATCTCACCTTTGACAGTCACTAGAGCCATGTCCCCAGTGAGGAAGTTCCCCTCACCTGCTATTCCAACAACTTTAAATTTTAACAATTTTAGATTTTCCCTCCCTTTGACAGTGGTCATCAGGACAAATGTTAAGTGCAGATATCCCTAACAAGGTCCTAGACAGCAATAAAAAAATGACAGTTCTGATTTTTCCCCATTATACACAAAAGTTGAGAAAGGTTTGGCTGAAGCTTTACAAGATAG
>BLSH010117941.1:2071477-2087207 GCA_018402905.1 Glandirana rugosa | reverse complement strand
TAGAACGTCCGCTGAAAATAAGATCTTCAGTTACGTTCAGCGGACTTCAGTGGAGTTTTCATCATGTCCTTGGAAAAAAGATTCAGCCTCGCCGAACTCAGTGAGGATAATCTTGCCAAGGTAACATAACGTACCTCCACTGAAGAGTCCGCTGTGACACTTACCCGTGAATGTAAGTTCCGTATAATTGACATTAACGATGTCTATTATCTCTTCTTCTTTAGTACGGTTACAAATACGGTGGCAGGATATATCTCTGTGTCTTAACCCATATTGGAGATTCGGTGGTCCTGATTCTCTTTCTTGGTCTATTCACCAAAGTCCACTTATCTGGTTCTTTCTCTTAGTCCTGGTGGCTTAGAGGTTATACCCAATTCTGTGTCTCTATATAGGACGGTGGCATAAACATTGGCATGATTTCTTCTTCTCTATTATCTGTAGCAATTACAGTTAATATGCCTTGAATGTAAGTGCCCATTCACAGTGTCGCCTGAGAAGTCACCTCCATGCAATACAATGGAACCGTTCTAATAGGAGTGACTCAAGCCGCTCCGACTTAGAAAAAAGGTTCCTGTACTACTTTTGAGGTGACTTCAGGCGACTTGCATTGACTTCTAGAATAAAAGTCGCCTGCAAGATGCACTGAAGTCGCATTGAGCGGCCCACAAAGTCGGACACCATTAAATTGGTGGGTTTATTTCCGGTTTAGTCAATAACTATTCCTTGATGAAAAATGATTCTGCACCTGATTAGTATTTATCTATGTGAAGTTTAGGTTTGATATTCAAATTATCCTGAGAAGAAATAACTAATACTGTTAAAATAACCCATGTATCTTAGTTTATTGACTGTAATGTCTTATTTTATAACACTGTTACCAGTGAAATCCTTATTATTGGTCAGTGACACATCGGCTCCAAAGTGGTGAATTTATTTTGTAATTACATTTCTATGATACTGGGCTCCCAGAAGCCATTCTTTCCATTTCACCCTAGTCCTATCTACATCTATTTCTTTTAATACATGTACCTGCAACCTGGATCAATAACCTGCCTGGTGCTTTCTTTTGGTTTGCTTCATTGTTGCAGGTTTGCAGACTTGATTCTATTCAGATGCCTGATAAATGTGTATCTTTCTTCATCACCTGCCTTCTCAAGTAAAAATAATTACCGCATAAAATATTTAATTATGCTGCTGGGCTGCTGCCATGTAAATTTAAGCAATGTATTTTCCACATTTTATGGTAATCTGTTTATTTACCTGTTTTTCAGTTGTCTGCTACCGATATAAATAATTGTATTTATGGGAGTTTAGTTGTAAGTTGCAAAAATATGTTGTATATTAACAAAAATTAAAAGTGAATTTAAACCCTTATTTTTATTTTACTTTTTTATTTTTTGGAAGAGTAGGTCCTCACTGATAAATTTTCTTTATCAAAATTACCACTTTTATTCTCTAGCGGCCAATCCCCAACCCATGACTGTTTGTGGGTGTCTCCTTAGCTACCCAGTTTATAAAGGAGGAAAAGCCCCCATGCTGTCGTGTGTTGATGTTTAGGAATGGGCCGAAGTCATTGGTTTTAATTTGGAAATTACATTTATTGAGTACTTAAAGTGATTGTAAAGTTTTGTTTTTTTAGTTAAAAATAAACATGTTATACTTACCTGCTCTGTGTAGTGGTTTTACACAGAGCAGCCCAGATCGTACTCTTCTCGGGTTCCTCTGCTGCTCTCCTGGCCCCTCTCTCCGGTTGAGTGCCCACAGCAAGCAGCTTGCTATGGGGGCACCTGAGCAGAGCCACAGCTCCCTGTGTCCATTCAGACGCGGAGCCAAGGCCCGGCCCCACACCCCTTTTCCCCTGATTGGCTGACTGACTTTGATCGAAAGCAGTGGGAGTCAATGGTGCCACACTGCTGAGAGGCTCCTGCAGCATCACTGGATCTAGAGGGACTTCAGGTAAGTATTAGGGGAGCTGCTGCACACTGAAGGTTTTTTATCTTAATGCATAGAATGCACTAAGATAAAAAACCTTCTGACTTTACAATAATTTTAACACCAAAGATGCGTTTTGTATCTAAAATATGCCACTTCATCAGTTTAGCAGTGTTTTCACAGTAAGTTCTACCATTGTTGGTTTCCATTTGTTCAGCAAAAACCAAAAGGGCAGAATTCTTTGTGTGAAGACTGCTAAACTGAGGAAGGTGCATATTTTAGCTATGAAATGTACCTATGGTGTATAGTAATTAATACAATTTCATGTCTGAAATAATGACATCCACCCATTGCTAAAAATCAACACATGCCACCATGGGCACCTCCACTGTCGATGGGCTTTTCCTTTATAAACGATCTTCCTCCTAATGTCTGCCAAGAGGACCTAGGATCAAGTTCCCAATTCATCACATACCATTTGTCCTGTATTAAGACAGATATTCTCCACATGTGTACGTTGAAGAGCTGTCCCACCTCTACCTCTCCTGTTTTTTTTCTGGTGGACCTTTTGTTGCTTGGCTTCTTCCTTTCTAGCTAGTCAGCTACTAAGGAGACACCCGCATTTGAGCACTGGGAAATGCTGTGTGCATTTGTAGACACACACAGTACCCAAAAAACCTGGTCCCTGATACCTCCTACACAACCTGAAGGATTGTGGAAGCAACATAGTAGATGGCTCAGGCCCATCAGCAGTGACAATAGACTGGAGGTAAGTGTTCAGGGACAGAGGGACAGTATTTTTTGTCTTATTACAGAGACTGCATTAAGATACAAATGAAACAACCAAAATTAAACCTAGCTACCACATATTTATATATTAAAAATTAATAATTAATAAAGGGCTAAATTTCATATGTACATAAAGTGCAGGAAGTGTCACAAATAAGGCTCCATGCACACTGTATCTCAAAAACAACGGTTTTTGGTCGTTTTGGCGTTTTTTTTAACAGCCCAAAAACGCCACTTTATTTTATCCTATGTGTTCATGCACACATGGTCGTTTATTGTCTTTTATCAGCAGTGGCGTTTTTGGGCTGTTATCTGAACGTCCTGAATTGGCGTTCAAAAGTCATTCTCCTGACCACAAAAAACGGCAGGCGCCGGTAAACGCCGCTAAACGCCGGTATATCGGCGTCTGGCGTTTTTTGCAGTCAATGGAAGTCAATGAAGGAAAAAACATCCAAAAACGCAGACGCCAAAAAACGCCGGTAAACGCAGACATTTACCGGCGTCTGGCATTTTTTGCAGTCCTCAATGGAAGCCAATGAAGTAAAAAAAAAAACGACAAAAAAAGCAGACACCGAGAAACGCCGCTAAACGCCGCTTACAAAACACTGCAAATAGAACGTTTTTGTGAGCAGCGTCTCCTGCCCGACGCTGAAAGAGCCCTATAGCGTTCAGTGTGCATGGAGCCTAAGTGTATAATTCAATAGCTTATTCCAATCTTAAATAATATCTCACAATAGTGATACAAATGGTGCAAACCATGCAAATATGAGTCCAAAGTGCATTATCATTCAGCCATTATGACTTGAGTGTTCAAACAGAAAAAAATAAAAATAGTGTAAGTTCAATAAGTCCAAAGGTTAATTCTGCTGCATCACTTTAATGTAAATGGTTCCAACAGGACAAATTCCTTCACCAGGCACCCAGTGGCACACCCTTACTCACCAGACATAAATGATTCCCATTACAGAAATCAAAAGCACTCGGCACTGCCAGTTGTCTTATGTACTAGTATTCTCCTCCAGCAGGGACAGAGATGAGCGGCAACCAAACAGCCAGCCTCACAATGTGGAGGGTTGGATGGAGAGAAGAAAAAGGGGGGCTGGTATGCTGAAGTACATTAGTGTATTTTAAAAAAGGCAATAAAATCTTACAAAGCGATGATGTGTGCAGGGGGCGCCGTTAATGCGGTCCCCCTGCATTTCAAGGAGCGAAAATGGCGTGCTGAGACATTTAATTTTGGTTGTTTCATAAATCTACAGTACGTTTCAGTCTGTGATACGGGCAGCTCCACACTCACACTCCCACAATCTCCCGTTGCGCAGGTTCAATAATTTTTTAATTAAGATACAAATACCTAGCATTTAGTACCACTTTAAAGAAAACAATATTGTGTGATGACATTAACAAAATATTCAGGAACCCATAAAAAAACAACCAGAGTTGTTAATAACTGTCAACTGATACATGCCAATGTTTGGTTACTATCAAATACTATACAATGGTACTTTTTTTTTGTTTTATTAAAATGTACAGTATACTGGTCTTCATTATAAATAATCAAAAACCTGAAAACTCATAGGCTAGGTTCACATCTATGCAGATGTGGGACTACGCATAAATTGCATGCGTTCCCACGCCCGCAGCAAAAAAGCGCTGCTGTTTCATTAATTCCTAGTGGCACCCCCACACATTGGAAACCAAGGCGCATTTTCCTATGCACGGAAATGCATAACACCATGCAGTTTCCATGTGACAGTGATTTTAGAAAAGGTGCTGGGACCTTTTTCCTTCTCCTTCTTCCTTTGTTTATATTTTCTTATGTCAAGATATGTTCAAGAAGATCAGAAGAGATGTTTGAATCAAGAACACTTTTTAGTTTCAATAATTGCTCCTAATGAATGTTCTTCCCTTTCTCTTATCTTTTATGCACAGCTTCCCAACCAGACAATTAATACCATAGAGGTCAATGTTACAGCGCTGCTTGTTAACTACAAACGCATTTGGTCAATGTTGTCACTCACTGACTGATGTGTTTGGCTGCCTGGACTTGTACGATATATTGAGACTTGCATACTAAAAAATGCTAAAACAGATTATCCTTCAAACAGCTTTCTGTATACTGTAAATGATTAATATGTAAATGCAATGTAAAGTAAATGAAAAATGTAAACAGGACTCTTGTGATGACTGGATAACATAGGTGCTACTGGACACTTAGGGGGACAGCCAGATGCCATACCTTTTGGAGTGGCAGGATCGTGTCTGCACATCATATGACCAGCTTGTAAGATACTCACTTAGATCTTATGGGAAACATGGACAGAGAATTTTCAAATCTGTATAATGAAATACCCTATCAAAATATGAAACAGCAAGCTAATAAACATTATAGTCACATTTTTATTAGGTAATAGAGGAATGAGTTAATTGGGGCTTATTAGGGTTAACTAAGGGTTAATAAGGGATGCAATTAGAACAGTTTATTTTTAATTACAAGGTTGTTTAAACTGAGAACATACTGTATGCAGGTCTAAGATTACCCCTTCGATCCGCTATGACTAAAGCACAATAATTATAATTTAGAAGTAATAACATTCCTACATTGTAATTCTCATTGATCAATTCTCATTGATCTGTGCATACACTGTTCTGGGTGTGTGAATGTGCACAGGAACAGGAAGAACCTCTTCTGTGATACAAAACAAGTCTTGGCTGCAAAATGACAGATGGGAGTCACCAGTAAATGTAGCCAGGGAGCTACAAGGGAGGAGGAGTAGTATGGCATACCACACATGCCCAAAGTATTTACATTTTTTGGGGCATGCGTGGTATGCCCAAAGTCTAGGTTAGGCTCCTTCCACATGGGGTCGACTCCTGGAAGATTCCGCCTTCTTAGAGGGGAATCTGTCTACTGATCCCAGCTGAGTAAGCTGTCTTCTATGGGCAGTCGGATGTAAACAAATCGCCTATCCGTTTGCACCTAACTGCCATCTGATTCGCTAGGCAGATTGGGAACTTATCCCCATCCGTCTGTTTTTAGGGGATCAGCAGGTGTGTACATCTGCCACTCCATAGAGGATAAATGGATCGATCTGCCCATATGAAAGGGGTCTTGAAATGGAATTTTAAGTAAAAAGAAAAAAAAAAGGGAGAGAAGCAGGGTTTTTAATGCAGAGACATATTGAGGGAGATTTACTAAAACTGGAACACTCAGAATCTGGTGCAGCTGTGCATGGTAGCCAATTGGCTTGTAACTTCAGCTTGTACAATTAGGCCCCTTTCACACATGCTGTCCGATCAAGTCCACCTGTCCGTTTTTCAGGCGGACCTGTTCGGACACTCCATTCACCTCTATGGAGCAACGGATGTCAGCAGTGACATGCTATGTCTCTTCTGCATTAAAGTTTTTTACCTACCTATCCGCCACTGTACACTGACCTGCACAGCTCCGTACACAATTCCGCCAATATCGAGTTAACTGAACACACATGCGTGGGAGGAACATCACCATGGCCAGGCTAAAATGGCAGGAGATTGGTACCCAGAAGCTGCCCGGGCGAAGATTACAGTGGCCAGTGGGGGAGCTCGCACAGGATGGCACTGTAATGAAGGCAGGGAAAATTCCACTTTAAGTATAACCAGTTTATAAGCTAGAGTATAAGGTTAACGTATAAGCTTTGAAAAAAATGAGAATAAGACTGTTACAATTTTTCTTTTAAAGCCGAACTCCAGTCCTACCTTCAGACTTGCACGGTTGTACAGGCTCCTCTCCTGTACTGAAATTGCTTAGTTTGATTCCAGTGCATGCTGTGAGCTTTTCACAGTGTGCATTAGAAGCTTCAGACAGAATATGCCTCATTTCCTGGCTGGAGGGCATCCAGTATCATCTAGTACTTTCCTTGAAAGCCTTGCTCTGCTTCCCTCCCTCCACCTTTCATTTACTGGATTTCAGGTCAGGCTCAGCATTACAGGTAGGAGTTAGCTAGGGTGGTGTGCATGTAAATGCAGTCTGCCTAGTAACACTCACTCTCCAGACTAACACCCTCCTACGACTACATTTGATATTTGTGTGACTCTTCCCAGAAGCCATGTCACTGCTTGCATCAGGGCTGAGAGCTCTTTAGAGGAGTACCGAGATAGCATGCTATATTGTTTTTAGGAAGCTATGTACAGCAATCTCCCACCAGCCATGATCTGCCTGCATTGCATGGAGAAACACAGAGGCTTAAGCTGGATACACACTATACAAATTTTGTTGTTTGATTTCCTTTAGATTTACCTTCAACTAAGTAGTGCAAGGGCCTGCCTGATTGCATACAAATTGAAAGTGTTTAGGTTTGACCTCATATTATGTGGTTTTGGTAAACATAAAGGGAAAAAATCGAAAGAACTATGAATAGTGTGTATCCAGCTTTAGTCTCTGGGTTCAAATTAAACTATGTAATGAAAACAGGTTTTATGTAGCATGTTGATTAGGGATGGAAAGGAACCATGTAAGGCAAAATATAAGTAAATCTAACTGTACATTCTGAATACATGGTGCTTTGAATTAATTTTAGGTTATAGCCTTCTGGCAATTAGGCTGGAGCAAATTTTGTTAAGGAAATCTGAACCCCCCAAGGATCTAGTTAAAGGATCTGCACAGGGAAAACAGGAAAACAGAGGTTATTGTAGTCAAGGCGTGAAGTGTTGATTTAGCACTTATTGTTCACAGTTCCAAGGAATGGCAAATCCAAAGTCATTTTAAATGTGAAATCGAGAAGCTTCTGCAGGGGATTATTAGATGACTTTTTACAATTTTGGTTGTTAATATTAAGGATTATGTGTCAGCTCGTAAGTGAGAACCTCACCAAGAATATGTAGAGACATATTCATACCAACACCTTGGGCAATTATATTTGACAGAAAGCCTTTTCTGTACAGTGACAAGGGATTTCAAACAAGGCCAGGTTATTGGAATATGACTGTTAGAAGTCTGGGGAGTCAATCACAGACCTCTTCAGATTCCCCGTCTCTCCTGGGTGCTAGTTGATAGGATCCCTGGGGGTTAATGTGACAAATCTTCAATAACAATGGCTGTTCCACTGTAGAAAGGAGTGAGCATCCTGCATTTCTTTTTTTAACAGATCCAATAATTGTTATGTGTATTTAAGAGCCAAGGACCATGTCACAATTTCAGACCATCCTGCATATTTCCATTACTTCTTTAGAAATGAGCATCTTTCACCAAAGTACCTGAAAAAGCAAATGTCAATGTATTTATCAACCATTTACAATATTTATTCACATTCAAATTTGTACTGGTGAAATTATACCTGGAGCCTGTTTGTTAATGGCAAAATAGGCAGTTCTTTTAAATTCTATGATAACTGAGGCCTAAACTGTAAAGCTTAAGTTTACTCAACAAAAAAAATACTGAATCAGCACAAGGGACATTACGTACTAAAACTGGAGAGTGCAAAATCTGATGCTGCTCTGCATAGAAACCAACCAGCTTCCATTTTTTTCTGGTCAAAGCTAAATTGAAGAAGCTGAAGTTAGGAGCTGATTGGCTACCATGTTCACCTGCTCCAGATTTTGCACTCTCCTGTTTTAGTAAATCACCCCCCCCCCATAAGTCCTTTGTGTTGTTGTCTTCTCCTTTAGTAGAGATACCCCTCTTCCGATTCCCCACCCTCACCCCCGCCACTGTAATCTTCCAGTGCTACATGGATTATTTGAACTGACTGAGCTGTGAAAGGCACTGAGCTGTGACAGGCACTCATCAAGAGTGACCGATTATGCCCGCCCTTTCCATCCAGCTCCTCCATTTATAGAAGCCATACTACACTGAATGAATCCTGATCTATGAATTGAGGACAGGTGGATAAATGAAAGGCAAGGAGATTATGGTGGCAGGGGAGGGGCAGATCAGAGGAGGTTCTCTGGAAGCAAGGAGGAGACAGCAACACAAGGGAAATACGGCATCGTAACCAATGTCTCTTGTGCTGATTTAGTCTTCTTTTTTTCAGTAAGCTTAGGCTTTGGCCTTGGTGAACACCAATGTGGCACACTTGCTCACACATATCACGGGTACAGCAGCCCATTTATTTGAATGGGTTGCTGTACCGAAAAGAAATGCCCCTGACCCCTTTTTTTAAATCTTCGGCATCATGCGATTTGGCACGCAAAATCATGTGCCAATGCATGGGGTGTCAGTAAGAATTAATAGCATTTCTGCACATCTGCTAAAGCACAGCCGATCTCAGTGTGGGTCAGGAACACACATGATTATGCACAGGTTCCCAACACACACTAGTCTGAAGCTAGCCTTAACTATCTAGTATGTTTAGTACCAAAGTCAAAGTGAAAGTGCTATGATGTATCTTGCAAAAGGCAATCTGAAGTCAGTTTTTGTTAGTTTAATTGTGCTAATATTAATTTGATGCTCTTTTTAATATGTTATCACAAGTAATTTGCCTAAATAGTGCATATCTAATAAGAAAGTTCACTTCTTAAATATATGTGTGGTTGGGTAGATTTCCTTTCACCTCCTGATGTGTCTCTGAAATGGAAAGTGAAGAGAAATGACCAGAATGGAACATACAGTCAGTTACAATAGTTTTAACCATTCCCTACTCAATGTTTTAGCTTTAGATACAGTTAATGCACAATTCTATTATCATTTAGGATGTTTCAGACATTTTGTCCATAAATTTTAGTTTACCTTTTTTGGCAAATGTGTGCATCTATATTAATGTCACCTTGTAATTATTAAACCAATTAAAGCGTGTCATGAGCTGTTATTTAAAACTTTCGATTTGTTGGCCTGCAAACATTTTGTTGGTGAGTGATGTATTATTATTTTATTTTTTTTGCAGATTATTGTCTTCAATAACTTGTTCTCCCAAATGTGACCGTAAGACAGAGACATTAATAGCAGTGGACAGTGACAATGAGAGGGGAGAAAAAAATGGGAAGAGAGTGTGCTTCAATGTTGCAGGGGATGAGCAGGAGGATTCAGGTCATGACACCATCAGCAACCGAGATTCTTACAGGTGAAAATTTTCTTTATTATGTAGCACTACCCCCACAGGAGCCACTTCGCAGACTGGGTTCTCTGTTCTTGTGCCTCAACTCTGGAAAGAACCTCAGCCCCACTGACACACCAGGCTAAGCAAATGTATACTGCGCTGTTACTGGGAGCGCAAAATATAGATACCTGCACACAACTAAGGTTCAGTATCAAAAAGCAAACATCAGGCTGGTTAGTGCTAAATGAATCCAATATATTGTCATGGGTTAGTGGTAAATGAACCCAATATATTGTCATGGGTTGCAGTAAATATAGGTATGCACATAAATGAGTAGGTGAAGAATTTGGTCCATCACAGTTCACGGCACAATATGTTTACTAGGCTATAGTAGTACTGAATGGGGTTCTATGCAGTTAAATTAGAGTAAATCTGATAAGCCACAAAATCAGCGATAAGTAATGGCATTAGAAAACAGTAACAGCAATGAAAATCTATACTTCAAAAACGCATCTGTAAACAGTAGGCTATATTCACTTTTGAATGCACTTTAAATGAACTGCGGCAATGAAATTTACTATGGACAATAGGCAATGTTTTTTGTGAAGCAGCTATTCGAGTGAGGAGTCTCTAGTCCTAATTAATCAGATGGCTAGCATTGGGGCCCAGTCTTTATAGTGGAACGCATGAGTACAGTACAGTCTAGGAGCAGATATCTCTCAGTCAACCTATGACAAATACAGCTCTCTCTCTCTCTCGCTCTCTCCTTATACCTGGCTCGCACTGGGAATTGTAGTCCAAGAGTCCATTAAGTGCCATAGCAAATTTTCTTTCCCGAACTTCTCCCATGATTCAATGCTGCCAACCATCAAGTCTCTTGAGATCTTTGTGATTATGAGCTCTCCCTGGTGGATGGAGGCAAGGTAGTGTTAGCTGAAGCCCATTGGGAGCTATATAGAGTGGATGGACAAATCTCTCATTGTGCCTTTATTGTGTCTTTAGGTATTTCAACAATCATCAAAGATGAATGCAGCTACTGTTTGGTAGACATTTTCCACCTGGCTTGAAGGATGTTAGAAGGGAGAGGGCCGATGTAGCAATTTTCAATTCATCTAGAACTGTTCGAAATTTCATTAGTGTATGGACAGCTTAAAGCGGAGTTCCAGTAATTTCTGTGTTTATTAAAAGTGTATACAAAAATTGTAGCTGCTGACTTTTAATAAACACACACTCACCTGTCCCACTGCCACCCGAAGCCTCGGTTCTCTCCCCCGCCTCTCCCCGGCTGCGGAATCACTAGTGTGGGCACCCAGCTTGCGGCTTCACAGCTGAGTGTGCACTGCGCATGTGCGAGTCTCGCTGCACGTCCTGAATGGCTGAGCAATCTTCTGGGACCTGTGACATGTCCCAGAAGATTGCAGGGAGGGAGGGGGAAGTGGAGAACTTCTATGCAAGTTGCCTAGGCAGCGCGAGCAGAAGTGAGAGCTGTGTACCTGACGTACCTAGGTACCCACTCCCCCCCAGAAAAAGTGACATGCCAAATATGGCATAGAAGGGGGTGAGGAGTCACTTTTGGGTGGAACTCCACTTTAAGCCTGATCTAGCTGAGAGCAGCTTATATTTTTCTCCATCATATGATTTAGAAATTGGAAACCTCCTTTAATCAAACATCGAAATGTATTGCCTCTTTTGACCACAGAAGAGACATGAACAGTTTTAGAATCAGTCATATAATCATGTGATTGGTTTCCTGTCTTTGTGGACATCTTGCCTTATAAGGACAGCTCTTGTGAACATTTTAACTTATGTGGTAGCAGAGAACTGTACCGTGCATTCTGCCTATTTGTATATTATTATTGCTGATGATTAGGTGAGGACTGTTTGATTCTCCAAAATCTGTAACTGCATGCTTTATTTATTGCACAGTGACTGTAACAGCAACAGAAACTCAATTGCCTCCTTCACTAGTGTGTGCAGCAGCCAGTGTAGTTCATACCTGCACAGTGATGACATGGACTCTGGTAAGATTATTTTTATGTGAATATAGTGCAATTCATTTTCTAACCTATATATTATTCCCACCGCTAATTAGTAAAGATGCAATTTACTAATTCGTCTTGATTACAATAGCTCAAACCATATGCTAAATTCTCATATAAGCTATAACATGTAAATGTGATTTCAAAAGTTGCTTTTGATTTTTTTAAATCTGCAGCTTTCATGCAAAAAAAATCCTGCTGATTCTGCCATAAAAGGTCCTTGTTCAGGCACTTCTTGTTATGGGCTGACAACAGTCTCCAATTCTGCATTGTCTTTCTGTCCCAAAAACCGCTGTTGCTGACATACATTGCACAGGCATAGTCCACCATTGCCACTATCAGGAAGCCAGTACAAAGGAATAAAGTGTGACACTGGAACAAGTGCATAGGAAGTGGCTGAAAAGGCCTTAGGAGAACAGCAACATTAAGATATAAAAAAGGATGGAAAAAAAGGGAAAACAAATATTTTTAATGAGAAAATGGCAGTTGTTTAGGATGCAAAGTTCTTTAGCAAACTAAATGTTATCTATTTTGAGTACTTTATTCAGTGAATAATAGTAGGGTTATTCCTGTTATTATTAAGTAGGTTGTATTTACTTTTTCTCTTCTTTTACTCCTTATTCCTCAAGTTGAACTTCGGCCATATAGGTATTTATCCATGATACACAAAGTGCATCCAGCCACAATCACTGTAGGTAATCGCTGGCTGTGCGAAAAGTCTTGAATAGCCTCAGACAACCTGTGATTGCATTGTACAGGCTCAGCAGCCGCAGCTATTTGCAAACAGCTGTCAATCCCAGTCGTAGGAATAAGGAGATTCTTGCTGCTGACATTTGCAGTGTGGTTAAATGCCTGTGTGAATGCAGCCTAAGAACAGAACATAAAGGGCTGTAACCAAGAGCATCCAATCTGCTTTGATTGCTGTGGTGGAACTACCAGGGTCGCAAAGGTCGCACTGGGCCCTGGCATTTCGCCACTGTTAGGGGAGGGGGGCCCACAGAACTCTAAGTTGAGAGTGTCTCTCTCATACAGCCCAAAGTCTGCACTGACAGTTCCACCCTGCCCCCTCCCTCCTCCCTCGCACAGATGGGAGAGAGGAGAAAGTAGATCTGCTCCTTCTCCTCTTGCCCCTCTCCTCCTGTGTGAACCACGGGAAGTGTGAATGATCAAATTCAGCTGCTTAGTTTCACAATTCCCACGATGAACACAGGAGGAGAGGGGCGGGAGGAAAAGGAACAGATTGGATTTCTCCTCTCCCATCCGTGCGAGGGATGAGGGAGGGGGAGCTGTCAGTGCAGGCTCTGGGCTGTATGATAGAAAGTACTGCTGAAGAGGCACTGATGGGCAGCACTGATAGGCGGCATTGATGAGCACTGATAGGGGACACTGATAGGCAGCGCTGGTGGGCACTAATAGGTGGCACTGATAGGCAGCACTGATAGGCTGCACTGTTAGACACTGATATGTGGCACTGATAGGCTGCACTGATAGGCTGTATTGATGAGCACTGATAGGTGGCACTGTTGGGCAGCACTGATAGTCGGCACTGATAGGTGTCACTGATAGGCTGCACTGATAGGTGGCACTGATAGGCGGCATTGATGAGCATTGATAGGTGGCACTGATAGGCAACAGAGAGGAGCAGCACTGGTAATCAGCATTGATGGGCACTGATAGGCAGCACTTATGAGCACTGACTGGTGGCACTGATAATCTGCACTGAAGGGCACTGATAAGTAGCATTGATGAGCACTGATAGGTGGCACTGATAGACAGCACTGACAGGCATTGATAAGCACTGATAGATGGCACTGATGGGCACTGATAGGCAGCACTGATGGGCATTGATGAGCACTGATCGGTGGCACTAATGGGCAGCACTGATAGGCTGCACTGATGGGCACTGATAGACAGCATTGATGAGCACTGATAGGTAGCACTGATGAGGCTTCATAAATAATCAGGGCACTGATCATCAGTGGCCTGATGATCAGTGTAAACAATGTACTGACAGTCTTGCTGGCTAACGGCTCTCCTTTCCTCACACGGACACAAAGTGGGAGAAAAGGACTGCTGATAACCGGCAAGTCTGTTTACATGTGATCAGCTGATCACATGGTAAAGTGCCGCTGTGATTGGCCCTTTACCATGGTCTGTGGTCAGCTGTGTCTGAAGGACACAGCAGTCACAGAGCATGCTAGATGTGCACCCCAGGGGACATGCAGGAGGTAGGGTTCTGGGAGGCCAGGGCTTGGATGAGAAGGGGGGGAAGTCTGGGGGACCCTTCATGGTTTCTGGAACCGGGGCCATGAAGGTTCTAGTTACGCCTCTGATTTATTGTTTACATATTTGACTTCCATAAACTGAATCCTATAGGTTATTGCATTTTGCCCATTATCATTGATGTTTGTTATTTAGACAATTCTAGAGCTTTGTGAAGGAGAACTCTGAGTCTGTGCCAAACAGAAGGCAATAGAACATGTCCTGTGGTGAACAAGGCAATGGGAACACAGGCTGACATCGTAGAATTTTGCATATTTTATTGTGTCTAATTCCTTTATACCACAGGGGATGAGCTGCCATTAAATGTCAGAATTTCCCATGAGAAACAAGACAAATTGCACAGTTGCTTGGAACACCTTTTCAGTCAGGTGAGTGAAGTGCAATAGGCATATTTTTTACAACTCTCTGTAGACAACATGCAACATGTAAAACAAAGAACAAGTCAGCACTTGTTAAATCTGGCAGCTAGCATAAGAGGCCAATATACAAAACCCTCTGTCAGAAATGTGCATATACTGTATAATACAGCACCTAAGCATTCAACCTACTGGGGTTGGACAAAAATATGGAAACACTATATGATTTGCAGGTGTTAAAAGTGACGGCATATTTTGCGTTGCAAGTGGAAGTAACATTCTTGTGCTTCAGCTGTGTGATGAGACACTTGGCTAACACGTGGGAAGCCTCACTTTCGTCATTCACTGCGTGTGCTACTAGTAATTAGAGTCATGTGAGAACTTACTGTGTTTCAAAGAGGGCAAATTGTTGGTGCCCGCTTAGCTGGTGCCTCTGTGACTAAAGTTGCCAATTGATTTGCGGTGTCGCAGTATCAAAGGTTATGATGGCATATACAGTTTCCGGTGAAAACATTGTCTGATAAGCATAAGCGCAGGCGACAAGTTTAACTGACTGAAAAAGACGAATTGACATTGTGCAGGATTTCTGCATGAAAAGTGGTATCAGGTTCCGCTATCCACCATCCAAGACTTATATTTGTCAATTACCAGGAGAATTCAGGCCGTCTTGGATGCCAAAGGCACTTAGTTCTTTTTCATAATTTTGTCCAAACCCTGTATATGTAAATAATAATTTATACATGTGTCCATCATTTTATTCCTATAAACCACCAATTTGCACTCCTAAGTGTGTTGAATAAATTAGGCAAGTTCCTTACAATTGTCAGATAGGAAAGTTCTGAAGTAATTTTCTTATACTTTATTTTATCTAACATAACAAAACAATAAATATATTCTTTACTTTTAAGATGATGAAGAATTTATGTACTTTTTTGCTTTATGCCAGGTGGAGTCAATTACTAATCTTCTAAGGGGACCAGCTGTTGCAAGGGCATTTGAGCAAACAAAATACTTTACACCGGGACGAGGCCTGCAAGGTACATCTGGTGATATACACTTTAAGTATATATATATACTTTTTATACTCCAGAAATAACTACACTCCTTACAATGGTCCCCATAATCTATGTATGTTTATTTAAAATGTATGTTCAGTAGAAGTGTTCTTAAAGAAACTCTTCAATTTTCCTAAAAAAAAATTAACCATAGTGCACAATGGTGGAAATGACAGATGCTAAAGACTTTGTTGGAAGATTGTACTGCTTAAAGACAGTGAAGTTCAAACTCGCCACCCACTTTACTTCTAGGAACCAAGCTT
>BLSH010117941.1:2046321-2062968 GCA_018402905.1 Glandirana rugosa | reverse complement strand
AAAAAATCGAAACCTATCTCATTCCTACCTAATCTTGTGGACAATCGTTATTACAATCGTTATTATTGGGTAGAGACGGTAGTAGCAGAGATAAACAGGATAAATGGCATATGACAAATAGTAGTTTTGAATTTCATTTTCTTTTAGGGTTTAAAACACGACAGGAAGCTTGTCATTTTCTCCCCTTTAGAGGGTTACAGGTTCAAGACCACTGGACCTCCCGGAGTTACCTGACGGAATAAACGTCCCTAAAGGTGAATGAAGGACAAAACCAATACCATACACTTCCATCTAGAACGGTTACCCTATGTCTACCGTTTTTTTGACAGTCCCCAATATTGATCTCAACTCGCTTCGATCGTTCGGGTTCCGTCCGGACCCGGACCCGGACTTTGTCCCGAAGTTCGGACGGACCAGCAGAACCCGAACTTCCAGGTGTTCGCTCAACTCTAGTTATAACCCCTGACAGTTTTTTTGCCATCTGTATCCCATTGGCAAGATCTACCTTCACATACCATAACCAAAACAGGAAGTAAGTGGAAATCCCTGCAAATAAGGCAGTCCATTGAGGCCCTCCAGGTCACCAGAACTTGGACATTGGGAGATTTCCCCTCTTTTACTGTTCGAAGGACAGCACAAAATTTGGGATTTTCTTTTACTTTAAGTTTTGATGATAAACAGTATACGGTAAATAGGACAAATAGAGACGATGATGGCAGAGATGGGTTATTATTGCTAACATTATTGCTAACAGGTGTTCTAATCCATCCTTACTCTATCCAAAGCTAAAAAAAAAAAAAAAGTTTTATCTTTAGTTATATTTTAATTAATAATAATTTGTAACTTTAAACAAGCGCCTATAGCAGTAACACATATGGATTGACTAGTTGTTTAAAACTAGTAGTTTACTTTTAATGCTATTGTTATCAGGTTTGTCATTATAACAATATACCTTTTAATTTCCTTTTTTAGAGGTTGAAACTCGGATACTTTTGGCTTTACTTGAATATACAGGTAACAGTATTGTTTTCATTGTTGCAGTGTAATATATTCATTTTTTTATTTTATTTTTTTGCTTTATTGAACTAATGCACTGAGATACAAGTGGGATACTTTATTCCCCTGAATAATATAGTAATTGTGTTTATACTTTGATAAACAGCCGTATTGCATAAGGTTTTATAGCAGAACTGTGGAAGTATGGTTGTTTAGTGTTCACATATGCCGGAGCACATTCAGCGCTTACAGTACATATACCATTATGAGAAGCAGAGCAGGACAAGACTCGATTGATGCAGGCAAACTCATTTCAACACACGACAACACAAAGTTAAGTAAATGCTTTAGTTCAGTGGTTCTCAACTCCTGTCCTCAGGACCCACTAACAGGCCATGTTTGCAGGATAACTGAAATGCATCACAGGTGATATCACCTGCTGCTCAGTGATTGCAGTATTCTAATCTGCATCTCCCCAAGGTGATACTTAAAATCTGACCTGTTGGTGGGTCCCGGAGTTGAGAACCACTGCTTTAGTTAGTGTTTGTATTTTTTAAATCATTCAGCTCCATGTAATGCTCCTGTGCTGGTGTTGGAAGATTAGGCTTAAAGTGACACTAAACACTGGTTTAACCACTTCGGCTCCAGAGGGTCTTACCCCCTTCCTGACAGGCCATTTTTTGCGATACTGTCTTGTTTACATAGGCAGACCGCCATTCTACCTTTCCTATAAATGATCGTGGGTGACCCGCTGATTGGCTCTTGCTGTGTCCACTCACAGCAGGGGCGCATCTCCAGCAGTGCATGCGTGCCCCAGAGCCGTACCTTTTATTGCTTTTAGCCTTCTCCAAACCTCTTTTTTCTTTTTTTTCCTGCTGTGATCTTTCTTCTAGTTAGAGGGTGGTTATGTTTGTTCTCCATGGTCCCACTGTATTTAGGAACATAGCCACCCTCTCTTGCTCTCTCCCGAGATGGACTATGGGATTTGTAGTGTGCATAAAGCAGTGCAAATAACCGCAACTAACGTGTACTGCTTATTTCAAACAATCAGAAGTGAGGAGGGAAGTTTGGGAGCTCACAAGGCACATTACAGGGAGGCAGAAAAATACAGTAAGAAACAATCTGATTAAAAATAGATTACAGAGCCTTTAAAAAGGAAGTCAAATCTGATGGGTTTTTCGTTTTTTTCTTCACTGCAAAGTAAAGGCATAATATGCTAGTATGCATCACATACTAGCACATTATGTGACACTTACCTGCAAACGAAGCCCGCATTGTCCCCGCTAGAGACCCCATCCATGTTTACCCGTCCTCCTTCCGGGGGCCGCAGACTCCAGCTGCGTGACTGTCCGGAGCCGCGTGACGTCACTCCCACACATGCGCACGGGAGCCGTTGGTCACAGCACAGGCTTCTGAAGAAACAGCGTGGATAGCCGTTCCTTCAGAGCGCATGCGCCGATGACATCATCAGTGCAGTATACAGTGAATATCTCCTAAACGGCGTGCGTTTAGGAGATATTTACAGTACCTATCGTTACAAAGAAAAGAGGAAGGTTTACTTCCTCTTTAAGTAGTGGATGTGTATGGATTATTGTTGGGGAAAAAAAAGAGATTGTTTAATGTCACTTTAAGGAATGTATGATTATATCCGTATTTGTTTCTACAGATAGCGAAATACAACTTAGGAGAGATATGGTCTTCTGCCAGAGCTTGGTAGCTGCTATTTGTGCCTTCTCTGAGCAGCTACTGGTTGCATTAAATCACATGTATGATAGCAACAGAGAGTATGAAGTGGAAACGCAAGAGGCCAGCAGAAGATGGTTGGAGCAGATTGCCAATGCTGGAGTCCTCTTTCACTTCCAGTCCCTTCTTTCTCCAAACCTGGTAAGGACAGACTTATTCAGGATGCAGCTCTTGTGTAGAAATCATTTTTCTCCCTTAAAGATTTTACTCAGGACATACCTATACTGTATTTCTTAAAGGATAAGTTCACCTTTAGGAGCATATTACTTTTTACACCCATATTTAGAGTGTAATATGTAACAAGCTCCTTTGGAACCAATCTCCCATCGCCAGAGTGGTGTCACATTTTGAAAACAGCGTGGCTGTGCCAGGCTCTGCAGGAATCTGTGCATGAATAAACTACAAGTCCCATCTACCACTGCGACAGACGGACTTGTAATATCAGTGAACCTTGAGCGTGCTGATCAGCACGCTCGTAGTTCATTCGCACTACCTACAGCTCAGGAACTGTCTTCCCGTAGAGAGGTTCACAAAAGTGAGGTAGTTGTTTATACTAGGGATGATTTTGAGTCCAAATGAAAGCCAATTCTGCTTAGTGCTAAAAATTCTGTTCGTTTCCAAATAAGAGCGCCCACATTTGAAGAAATAGGTGTAAACTTTTTACTATAAGTCAGTGTAAGGACAAATGTTCTCAGAGGTGCGGCTGTTACTCAGCAATGCCAGCAGAGAGCACTGACGTTTTAATACAGAGATGGTGCACGAAGAATAAATCTGCCAAAAACAAAGGGCATTTCAGACATTTTCAAGCAAAAATCCTGAACCAATAATCATAACATGGAGGGGTACAGAACCTTAGAAAATTAAAAGTGTGAGAATTAAATTGGGCTTTAAATGCAGATTTTTGCTTACCGTGTATCAGTATAATTATGTTTGAATATTAGTATTTATTCTGTTATTCACTATTATGCACAGCTCTAGTTGACAGAATGTCATGATTGTATGAAGCACATGCTTTCTAGCTGATTAATTAAACACAGGGCTGGCCCAAGACATTGTGCTGCCTGGGTGCACCCCCAAAGAAAAAAATCACGCCCACCAAAAAGCCCCCACATCCATTATTTTATATAGTCAGATTTACATGCAGCAGCACCTTGTCTATAAGCAAAATAATATGACATACCATTATTTTCAATTCCAAGGGGCGGGCTAGGGCAGTATATGGACAGGCTAGGATATTCTATAGACAGGCTAGGGTAGCATGGGGGCAGGCAGAGCAGCCCAGGGGGCAGTTGTCATAATGACACACAAAACTGCTAGAAGAGAAGGAGAGGTGGCCATGGTTGAATTTGCTGCCCCTCTCAAAGTGCTGCCTGGGTCCAATGGACCCACTGGGACCCATGGTAGGGCCGGCCCTAAATTAAACAGCATATGGTAATAAAACAATTGTATCTTAATATCAAAGTATATGTGACCCCTTACCTGCTAAAATAACCCACTCAGTTTAAAATAGATATGCAAGGCAAACATATCTATATATACAATACCTTTTTTCTTTTTCTTTTTTTATAAGTGAACACATAACCTATGTTCTCAGCTGTATAAAGGGCTTTGAGAGCTGGGGGTGGGTGCCAGGCGAAGGTGCTATCCACTACACCACTGTGCCGCCCTGTACTGTACATCCATTTGAATTGTTTACAGGCTCTGTAGCTCAAGCTAAAATTCACACACATAATTGAAGCAATCATTCTAGTGACTCGTCCTTATCAGATTGCTGAATCTGAAGTTTCAGTCAAGCAATCAGAGACAGGAAAGCAGACAGAGTGTGCTATGTTATGTACATTATTGATGTGCAAACTTACAAGGAATGATTTACAAAAATTGCAGTAAAGGGAACTGTACCAAAAGTGGAATAATTGTCCATATTCAAGATTTATGTTTAGAAATGTAGCATGTGACAGGACTGATCAGTACAGGATACTGATACCATTTTTGTAAATCTGCCCCCCTAAGTTTACATGGGAAAGCTATGGTGTGTGTTTGGTCAGCCAGAAGCATCCTTTGTGAACAGTTGTTTTGACATACCTGCATTCTTGCCGGAAAGTTACCTAACGCAATATCCTCTGTGTCACGCCACTCCGTTGTTACTTCTTGTTATACGACAGTACTAAAGTTTCCTGCTGCTTGCTTGTAATGCTATTCTTTTCTAGAAAGACATACATTATTCAGTGATGTCTTCACCTCCCTTTAGTAACCACTGTGTTTCACTGTTCCCTGCTATTTATAGGTTCTGTTGTCTCATTTACTAACCTGATACTCAGTTGTACATGCACACTTGTACTATAGACATTTAGAAAGTCTCGAGGGTTTAAAGGAAAAAAATATCTGAGAACATTTGTTTTTCAACCAAAAACCAAACTTATTCATGACTTTTCAACTTAGTCACCAAAAAAATGTATGCAGTTTTTCAGTTGCTTAATCCACTTGTTAAAGCATGACACAAAATCCTCCTCAGTCATTTTGTCCAACTCCCCCTTTAAGCTGACCTGTTGTTGTGGTGTAGGAAAGACATGGTAAAGGGCAACCAGGGCTGACCTCTCTTTATTCCGTGGAAATCTTCAGGCTAGCAGACTTCTGAGTACAGTACCACTTGGTTGTCACAGTGGCCCTGAAGCAACAAGACATTTCTGAGAGAAAAAAATCAGCAAATGTTTATTCACCAGGTGGCTTGCATTGCCTAGCCTTAGAGGGGGGCGTCTGGGCCCTTGGGGAGCTATCTTTTTTAGTTTTCTTTTGTTTAAGGCTCAAAAAGTGAAATCAAATTTCATCTCCGGTCACCAAAAAAAATCAACTCAACGCTGTTTTGGTTCTTCTGCCAGCAGACATGTTACCCAACAGACAGAAAGCTTGCAAAAATGTAGCTCCTTGGTTAAAATGCCCGAACTTCTCCTGTGTTGCATGCAATGAATTCCTATGAGAAGGAATTTTGTAAACTCAACAATAATGTTGCACTACAAGAAAAGGATTTGTAATGCCAAGAGAGATCGAGAGGAACTGATGGCTCAGAACTTTGACTGCCCCTTGTATTTGAGGTCATAACACAATGTGACCCAAAAAGACAAAATTTAGGTGCTGCTCAGGTAGAGAGGTAAAGTCCAACTAGACCACTGTGAGTGCAGGCAGCTTAATCAATCAAACTCCAAGGGGCGGATCTAAACATATTGGGGCATGGCCTGGTGTCTGGGTTGAAGCTGCCATTCATCTCACTTCATGCACATGGGTCTGCTTCATGATATGTAGCTTATGGATCTTTTCCATTGACATTGCTGCAGCTCCTTACATGTGCTACATTTCATTACATAGTTTTGGTAGCTACCTATGATAAAGTCCGAGGGACACAATGCATCGGGTGCGTGGAGTTCATTGTCATCATCACTCTGGGCGGGCCCAGGATGGCAGCTTGCCAGTTTACATAATGCTACTGAGACTAAGACTGGTTTGTGATATATTTATGCAGATTTACTATATGTGAGTAGATTACTTTTTAATTATCTATATTTAATAAAATGGTACACACTATGAAGTTTTTCATGTGTTTTCATATAAGCATCTGAGCCCTGTGAAGAAACAGTTTTATGTGGAGGATAAGAGCTGTGGAGTTAATCTTTAAAAGCAATATCTGACCTCTTTATGTACTAGTGAGGTCCACCATTGTAGGTGAGGGCACATCTGTTAATGCACATTTGGGTGAAGAGTGGAGAAGATGTCACAGGATTGCTGATTCACTATAAATTCACGCGAGAGAAAGGGCATAGGGGAAGCATTCATTACACAGAGAAGGAATGGGCTACAGATGACAGATCGTTCAGGGCAAGGATAAAAACAAAGAAACAAGGCTGCTGGATGTATCACATTAGACAAAGAGCGGCTTTGGACCTGCATAAAGGGCAGATCATAGCACAACACCCGTCACCTGCCCCCTGTCTGCACTGTACTATTCCCCCAGCAAAGGTGCAGATTGAAACAGGCAAGGCATGTGAGGTTGGCATCATGGAAAGGTATTGGTTATCAATACTTTCCTACATACAGCATTCCTGCTCTGCTTGCTTGCACAGTGGCTTCTCTCTCCCCACTCACTTCATTTCTTTCACTGCTACTTTCTCTTTCACAGTGTCCCCGATGTCTGTGTGACATTACCAGCTCCACCCCCTACCCTAGGGTTGAGTTACTAAAACTGGAGAGTGCAAAACCTGGTGAACCTCTGCATAGAAGCCAACCAGCTTTTAAGTTCTTTTGTCAAAACGTTATTGAACAAGTTGAAGTTAGAAGCTAATTGGCTACCATGCACAGCTGCATCAGATGTTGCGTACTCCAGTTTTAATAAATCAGCCCAATGTTTCTAATGATGAAGTCAGGCGAATTCCTCACTGACTGATTTAGAAGCCCATTGAAATCCAAAGTTAGAGCGGAGTAATGGAAGCATAGATGGGGGCAAAGTAATATTCATAGCCACTGATTTGTTTTTGTTTAAGGAAAGGCCCGAAAGTTTCAAAAACAATTTTAGCAATTTAAGCAAGGAATGTTCAGCCACATTTCTTTACCAAAATTAAGGTCTATACATTTTGCAAACCAGGTCTGTTTCTTCGGGAACCCATGATATGCTGGCAATATCTTAAGCCTATTCTGGAAAACTCCACTTCATGATGTCCCCAGGCCTTGATTTGTAAGCATATAACATCTGGAATTATATCAATATAATGTATCTCACCATATATAAACTGTATGTCCCAGGTACCATTGTGCTAAATGGGTCTGTGAAAAGTTCAAAAGCAGAGGAACCCATATGTTAGAACCCACACTTGTTCTCAGAGATAAAGGGTGAAAATCCCCATAAGGAGCAGTAGCAGATATTGCCTTCAATGCAACAAACTGGCATTTGAATGTAACTGTCAGGGGGACAATCTGGATTGGTCTTAGTGTTTGATATATGTTGTAAGTACAAATTACCTTGCATGTGGACTGCTTTCACTTGCAGAAAGATACATTATATTGATATAATGATGCCTGCTGTTACAGCATAGCTTTGCACATTTATGGGTGCTATTTATTGCAGATACACAACAAGATCTGGGGCCATCATAATATGTTTTTTTTTAAAGGTTTAACTTATTGCCAACATACCATGGGGTCTTGAAGGAGCAGACCTATTCTGTGAAATATTTAGACCTTCATTTTAGTTAAGAGATATGGCTTATTTATAGTTATTAATGATGATCTGAAAGTCATAGTGCTCTTGTATGCACTATAACGTGTATATGCATGCCTACTTTCCAATAGTGGTGGGTTTATCTCCTGGAATATGTGTTTTTTGAATTTTGTATAAATAAAACATTTTATTTTTATAGTTCAGTTTTTAGTACGTGTTTCTGGTTGAAGACCGGTATAGGAATATCAGCACCATAACATTATAAGCAGGGTCTCCACCTTTATTTACAATGTTATAAAGATATGTAATATGAATTGTATGGCCTTATTCCTCACCCCACATCTGTTTATCATGATACGCATCCACATATATTCCGCTTGCATCTTTGTTGAATACTGTTCAGTGTAAATTGATATCAAAGGATAAATGCTACCGACTTGGGCAATCTACTTGTTTTACCATCACGGTGTGACAGAGAAAGGGATTGATAGTGGTGTGAATCACAACTGCACTTGATAAGCACATGCACCAATTGTAACCTAATGGGAGCATTTGTCATGCATTTCATTATTCTCCTGCAATGCTTTGTACTGCCAATGAAAAGAGCCATAATAATGTGAAATAATTCTTCTAATCTTCACTACAGACACTGCCTTTCATTATACCTATTGAAGTCCTGCCTGAAATTATATTAATTCTTTATAAGCAGTTACATTGCTGTGATATAAATGCATTGTGTATTCTTATTTAATCCTGATTTGTCGGCGTGATATTTCCTACAGACAGATGAACAAGCTATGCTGGAGGACTCGCTTGTCGCTTTGTTAGATTTAGAAAAGGTCATGTTTCACTTCAGACAAGCTGAACAAGGACCACAAGTGGCAAGTAAGTATTTACACCAGACCTCAGTCTTCAGAAAAAAGATCAGAAATTCTTGGTGAAAAATATATAGAAATTTGTTAGCCCACCTACTGGATGACTTTTTTATTCCCGCAATCTTTTTCCGCACCTGTTTGCCTTTCTTGCTAAATTTCTATATGTGCCATTATCCTCATCCTTTGAGTGGGTCTTTTGAATGAATCTGAGAATATCAAAAATTCAGGCTAGCATGTTCACTAATTCCAGCATGGCCTTTTTCTCTGAGCCTGTTGTGGCCTTGCTTAGAAGCATTAGAGAGGGAGGCTGAAAAACCAAGCGCCATGTATCAGACAGCTCCACCCCAATGTCTTGTGAGAAGCTCCCCAAATCTGGATTCACTGGATATTTTAAAAACTCAGAGGTAAAATGAGTGGCCTGCTTTAACAGTCTTGCAATTGCAGTGTTAGCAGGACAGAATTAGTGGTTCATTGATTTTATATAATATAAATAATATATAATGCAATATAGTATAATGCAACGTCAATCCTGGCAATTTTGAGATTCACTGTCACATCATCTGACTCACTTAGTAAATCCAGATGAATTCCTAAACCAAAAAATGTGCTTGGCAGCTACATTTACATACCTATTACCATGGATAAAGCAGAACCTTCTGTTCAAAGAAATTTGTATCCTTTTGAATGAAAAGGCAGCAATAAAGATATCTCATCCAGCTTGTCTGTACTTAGAAATGCTATTTTTTTTTTATATGAGAGCATCGTTTGTGTAAAGGGTTTTTTTATTACCTGTCTTGTATTCAAAATGTTTTTGCTATGGGGAAACAAAGCAGTTAACCAAAATTCTGTCCTAATTGCCTTCAGCTTGTACTCTTGGGCTCCCGCACGCTACCACCCACCACTTCCACCGTGCGTGCAGATACACCCACCGCACGTCAAGATACTCAAAGTGTCTTAAGAGTTTTGAGTTCCCAGAGTTCCTTCTTACATCAGAGGACAGGGATCACCGCTCAAGAATCAGAGGACAGGGACCCCTGACTGGTCAATTGGCAAAGCTCCCTTCCCATCCGAGCACTGTGTACAGCTCCCCCCCCCCCCCCACACACACACACACTATCCAGGGCTAAAATCACATTCCTTTAAACACAGTCTGTCAGCCTTCACAGGGTGTATCTGACATGGGGGATTAGCTTGTGTGGATCACCTTTCATGGGAAGAAGGCAGCTTGTAGGCAAACTTTCTTAAAATCTTGCGGGTTGCCAGTTTTATTTGGTAAAGGTTGCAGGTCATAAAATAAACAAAAAAATAGCAAAAACAAAACCTTGCCATCTGCCGTTAGATTAATACAGAGCAGGATTCCTCTCTATATGATGTTGGGCTTGTCCCTGACACCTTCAAACAAACAAACACAAACCTTTTCTCTTGCAGTCTTTAGAGCAACCAAGTCTCAAGGTGTAGCTCTCTCAGTGTAAGCATACTGAGTCCCAGGGTGAGCTCCATTGAGATCTCTTCCTGGTTGTTAAATGCAGCTGAACAGGGCTTTGGGTGGACCAGAAACTCTGGGCTGGAACCAGCTCTGCCACGGTGACCGGCAAAACCCGGGTCGGACTCTCCCCAAGTGAACGCATGCGAGGCGACAAATATAGCCCGTCCACTACTGCACCTCGCATGATGTCACACTGGCTTTTATGTTTTCCGTTTTGACCTGTCCAGTTCTCTGGTTGGAACAGCAGTGTAGTACACAGCACAGACACGTCCCCATCCTGGGCTGTCACAGCTTCTCCCAAGCCAATGAGAATGGGTGTGAGGGTGTGGAATGTGGAAGGCAAAGTGGAAGCCCAGTACTGGAGCGCAGCTGTGGGGCCCTAGGGTAGATTGGAGCTGGACTTTGTGGAGGATACGATAATATGACAGGGAGGCTGCAGGGGCCCCCTGTAGTTAGGGTGGGGTTGCAATTGTTGCCCCTGCAACCCCTTATGCTATGCCCATGCCCGGAACCTGTTTTTCCTAGCTAAGCACAATGTCTTAGAGGTGACCAAAGTAAAATGAATGTCCTATAGTCTATCAGTTCTATGGAGATTTTATATTACAATCCGTAATGCATAAAACAGCAAATCAGTTTTCCACAAAGGTTATTTATGTGTAGTTTTTACTGCTTTCAGATTAGTAATAGCAGTGAAAACTGTAGTTCAATGTTTCTAAATGTACAATAATGCACATTAAAAAAATTATTCCTTAGTAGAGTACACTATTGGGCATACAGTATTGGCCAGCACTACAAAGGAAAAAGATTTGAGAGTACTTTTTCACATGATTGCAAAATGAACAGTGTGGCCAGGCATGGGAAAAGTGATTTGAATTCTAGAATGTATCACTAGAGGGGTCACCTGGAGAAGAAAGGAGGTCCTGATTCCCCTATATAGATCTTTAGTTGGACCTCATTTGGAATACTGTGTCCAGTTCTGGGGACCTAATTTACAAAAATATATTGATAAGATAAAATGAGTACAGAGAATGACAACAAAAATGGTGAAAGGTATGAGGAATAAAACATCAGGGGAGACTTCAGAAATGTAATATGCATAGTCTGCACAAAAGAAGGGAAAGGGGAGTCATGACTGAAACCTTAAAAACGGAGTGATGAATAAGGTTCCAAGAGGGCAGTATTTGGAATATGAAGCCAAGATTAAAAACATGGGGACTGTCAGGAACCATGAATCAGTAAAATCACACTTTTTAATAAAAAGGTAAAGTGTAATAAGCAGAGTAAACTTGGTCAAAACATAGCTAGGGTTCGGTAACCAGAGCGGATAGTAATAGCAAGCCAGTGAAACAGGGGTTCAGAGATCAGGGAGGTCAAACAAACAGAATGCAGGATCAGGAGCCAGGAGGAGAGTTAGCCGAGCAAGGACTTGAATCCAGGAACCAGAAGGGAATGTCAAACAAGCAAAGTCTTTCACAGGAACATGCAGCAGAGATTTTTCCAGAAATGTTGACTAAGACAAGGCATCTGCAATCTGGTCCAGGCAGTATATATAGCAGCAGAACTGGCTAAATGAGGCAAGATATGGTCATCAGGTGAGACACAGTGGAAGCTGAAACTGGCAATTAACCTTCAGCTGAACAGCCTGCTCTGAGAAGGGAAAGCTAAGCCCAGCCCTGACAGGGACATGATCTCAAATTAGCAGGAGGGAAGTTCGAAACTAATTTTAGAAAGTATTATTTTACAGAAAAAGTAGTTGATTCTTAAAATAGACTTCCAGTAGAAGCAGAAGTAGTGACTTGAGTCGGTCAACAGTAAGTGGTTTCAAACTTGCTTGGGACAAGCATAGATCTATACTCATACAAAGTTAAAAAACAAAACAAACACATAATAACATATAGAAAAAAAAAAGAGGCAGACTTGATGGACCACTTGATCTATTTTCTGCCATTAGGCCCCTTTCACATGAGCGGATCGATCAGGTTTGCCTGTCAGTTTTTCAGGCGGACCCGAACGGACGATCCATTGTCCTCTATGGAGCGACGGATGTCAGCGTTGACATGTCCGCTGACACCCGATCCGCTCCGATCCGCCAAAAACAGATGGATGGAAACCCTATTTTCCATCCACCTGGCGGATCGGATCGAATGAACACGGACCGTCTGTCCGTGTTCATCCGATCCTCCATAGAGGAGAATGGAGCTGTGACAGGTCAGTCTCTGCACGGCACAGCGGGGATAAATGGATAGATCCCTGCTGAGCAGCGGAGCCCGTCAAAACAGCAGCTCTAACATGCCACCACTGCCTGTGAGTGCGCGTCGGGAGCATGCACAAAGGCGGACGTCCGTGGACTTTGTGTGCTGCGCCTTGGCATTGCATGCCATTGCTGAGTCTGTCATCTACTAGGACCCCCAGATCTTTTTCCATTCTGGATTTCCCCAGAGGTTCTTCCCCTAGCGAGTAACTTGCATTCATATTTTTAGCTCTCAAGTGCATTACTTTACATTTTTCAACATTAAACTTGATTTGTCATGCAGTTGCCCACCCCTTTATTTTATTTAGGTCCTCTCTATATCATGTGGTGAAGTTATTGCCCTACTTAGGTTTGTTTTGTTCGCTAACACTGAGATTGAGCTATTTATACCAACCTCTATATCATTTATGAATAAATTAAACAGAGAGTTGGAGTACCCAACTTAGCACTACAGACCAGTCAAAGTACACACTATTTATCACTACCCTTTGGATGTGCCCCTGTAACCAGTTTTCTATTCAATATGAAGATCAATAGATGAAAACCAAATTAGTAGAATGAGACACTAAAACAACTTTTTATTTTCATCTTCAGATGTACCCATCACCTATCAGGCAGAGGGAAGTCGTCAGGCTTTGAAAATTTTTTTCTACATAGATGAATATCACTTTGAACATTTACCACAACGACTGAAGAATGGAGGCGGATTCAAAATTCACCCTGTCCTATTTTCTCAAGGTGATTATTTTTTTTAAGCCTTTTATTAAGAAAAGAAAAATTGGGTACTTTTCCTCTGACTACTGGATCGTCTTTTCCCAGGACCTTCTGTATCCTTGCAGCAATGAATTAACAAATTGCATTTTTCAGATTTGAGGTTTAAATCCCATTATTTTTGATAAAGCGTTTTAATGCAGACATATTATCTATTATGGTACCTAATAAACATAGTCCCTTCAATTATCTGAAGGGTGCTGCTACAATGTCATTTTGTAACCTTCATATGGGAGTGTCAGTAGTTACTTGACTGTTTTTTAACATGTCCTTTGTTACAAATTACAGCATGCATATGTCAACAAATATTTCTAATTTCGTTAATGTAGAAATTGTATAATGCTGCATTCCAGGAAGAATAAAAACCAAACTATGAGGCTCTTAAAACATTAGTACATATTGGTCAGACTATATACTGTACATTAAAGCCCTGGACACCAGACAAAAGATACCTTTGCAGTGTCACCCCCCACACACACACACACACACTAAAAGGGTAAATACTTGTTAAGTCTGGGGACAGGGGAATTAAGTGTAATACTTCCCTTATCCCCCACTCTGGTAGATTTCCACCACCGGTCCCCTGAAGCCTGTTCTAAGGTGCTCTGGCTGGCGGTTGCACTGTGACTTCATCAGATATCAGATACAGTGCAGGCCCAATATTCCTGCATTATGTGTGAGAAAAGTGAGCTTTGGAGTGTAGAGGTGAGAACTGGAAGCATACCAGATGGAAGGAATAAGGTATTACACATTATTCCTCTACCTCCTACACTTCATTGCAATGGTATTGTTTGTTTAAATCACACAGTTCAGATTTGAACTAATCTCCTTTACATATGTAGCGCATGGATATGAACGAGAAATAATGGGATTAAAACTTGAAATGCATTCTAATTAAATAAAATGCAGATGTGGCATACCCTTTCTGAGGCAGCCTGGGGACCTTAAATCAGTCCATGCAGAGAATTGATTGTCTGTGTTAAAATCATCTAATAAAGTATCATCTAAAATTAGTATATGTGTATGCAATGGCGTGCGCACAGGGCGCACTGGTTGTGCCTGGACACACCCTAATCACTGTGTGCTGTGCCAATTCTCCCCTCTGCAGTGCTGCCAGCCCACTGGCTGCTGTGGAGGATGTTTCAGGATGGATGAATGAATGAACACAGTGAGTGATCTGTACTGATCGCTCCTGCGTTCATTCTTAACTGAAGCATATGTTTACTATGCTTCAGTTTGTGAATGAACTGAAAGCCGCTCAGCAAAGAGAACTTCCCATTCGATCACTGTTCAGTGCAGTTGAGACTGCAGAGAATGGGACTGGGGAAGCTCTGTCTCAGTCTCTTTCTCTCTGTTTAGACCCTTGATATTTCACCAAAGCCCATCAACAAGGCTCCTTAAGAAATTGTAAAAAAAGATAATAAAAATAATATTGTAAAAAATTATTTAAATAATAAAATTATAAAAGATAAAAAAATTATAAAAATAAAAACTACTGACATAGTCAACTGCCCTACTGACACCAATCTCTGCTCTACTGACAACTTCTACTGCTCTGCTGATATACCCGCATGTGTGTTTGTGCTCTGGGGTGCACACCCTAATGCAATAGGCTGCACACACCAATGTGTGGCTCTGAGGGATCACTCCTCGAAACGCGTCAGCGCCTAGAAGGTCCTCCGGTGTGCTGGACATAGTCCTGGTGACCTGGTTGCTTTTTGTCCTTGACATGCTTTTTTACATTCAATTGTTTGTGAGTATGTTTTCTTTCTTTTAAATTACATTTCCAATAAATATACTTGGGTAATGCACAAGGCTGGTGCACCCTCTTTTTTCTTTTACACACCAATGTGTGTATGTATGCATGTATGCAAAATATATACATATAAAGATCCGGGGTGATTAAACTCAAATGGTGCATGCGATTTCAAGAAATAGTACCAGTCCAGATTGCATTTTTAAGGGCATGGCAGCCCACTTTTATTTAAAGGAACGGAAAGTTCACAAAACAACAGCAATTTCCCTCACAGGGGGTTCTACCATTACTGTATCTTGCTACTTCAGCCTCCTGGCTTACTCACTTGCCGCACGGCTGCTTAGACCAACACAAAAGTACACTACAGTCAAGCTCTCTCCTAGCTTACTCGGGTTCAGCTTCGTGATGTCACGGACTCCATCTGCCTCCTGCAGACATGTACGCTCTGACTGCAGCCTCTGACTCCTAGAGAGGATGGGAGCCCTCTTGACTCCCATGCACAGATCTCCTGTTTGTTGGGGGGAGTCCTCCTGACTCTTGGGCCAGATCTCATGTATGCCGGGTGGAAACATCTCCAACTGGGAGCCCCGAGCTCTAACCCCGGGATTATTATGAACCCAGCCCACACCTGTGCAATCAGCCTGCCTAGCTCTCCAATAATCTGGCTAAAACTGCTAATAAACATAGTGACACGGGTCATTTCTCTACAATACATATATACACTCACCTATGGAGGCAGGATGGCTCCATGCTTTCATGTTGTTTATGTCAAATTCTGACCCTACCATCTTAATGCCGCAGCTGAAATCCAGACTCATCAGACCAGGTAATGTTTTTCCAATCTTCTATTGTTCAAATTTGGTGAGCCCGTGCGAATTGTAGCCTTGGTTTCCTCTTCTTAGCTGACAGAACTGGCCTCCCGGTGTGGTCTTCTGCTGTTGTAGCCCATCTGCTTCGAGGTTCGATGCGTTGTACATTCAGAGACGGTATTCTGCACACCTTGGTTGTAACGAGTGGTTATTTGAGTTAGTGTAGCCTTTCTGTCATCTCGAACCAGTCTACCCATTCTCCTCTGACATCAGAAAGGCATTTCCGTCTACACAATGCCGCTCACTGGATATTTTCTCTTTTTTGGACCATTCCCTGTAAACCCTAGAGATGGTTGTATGTGAAAATACCAGTAGATCAACAGTTTTTGAAATACTTACACCAGCCCGTCTGGCACCAACAACCATGCCACGTTCAAAGTCACTTAAATCCCCTTTTTTCCTTATTCCGATGCTTGGTTTGAACTTCAGCAAACCGTCTTCATCACGTCTAGATGCCTAAATGCATTGAGTTGCTGCCATGTGATTGGCTGATTAGCAATTTGTGTTACCAAGCAATTAAACAGGTGTGCCTCATAAAGTGGCTGGTGAGTATATATATATATATATGATATATATATATATATATATATATATATATGTGTGAGTGGTCGGTGAAATACTCCGTTTGGACAAATTAACGAACCATTGTGTTTAACGATTAGTCGGTTAGTGTACCGTCGTTGAGTTACGTAAATCC
>BLSH010117941.1:2026153-2038085 GCA_018402905.1 Glandirana rugosa | reverse complement strand
AAAAACTTCCTTATTTTTGTTAAGACGAAATCGTTTAGTGAGTCTTCGAACGGATGAGGGTTGTATGAGGGTTGTCTTGTGACCCAGGGAAAATACTTTAATTTCATTATGACGTAGTCGTTTAGTAAGTCTTGGAACGGATGCGGATTATATGATTCCATTTATGTTACACCTTGTGACTTTATCATAGTGTTGAATTTTTATGAACAAATTAGGTAGTCCCTTGGTTAACGTACATCGTGCAGTACAATACTACTTTGCGCAATTCGCATTGCGAGTTATTACTTTAATTTCATAAAAGGGACCCAGTGTTCTGTTGGGAGTATGTTGGGAGTAGGCAAGCTTCTGAGTGATTTGCTAAAGCAGAATTGTTTTTATTCCTTCAAAAATGGAATCAGTGTTCTGCTGTGTGTATTTTCTAAAAATGTTGAAAAAATGAAATGCAACACTGTAACCTGAAGTTGTTCTTTACACTGCTGGTTCACACCAGGCGCCCATGTTTTTGCTTGCACAAAATTGCATTATGACGAAGCACCTTGCGATTCTGGGTGCCATGATTTATAAAAAAAAGGGTCTAGTACTTCTTTACCCACATTTCTGTGGGCAGGGCAACCCATTTAAATGAATAGCCTGTCCTACCTGCAGAATGTGGATTGCACAAGTGTGAACCTAGGCTTAGCGAAACAAGCAACTTTTTCTTCAGACTGCAAATGGTAGGAATCTGTTTTAAAGTTTGTTAATATCCCTGCAATGTCACAGGGGGGACTGTTTTTTTTTCAACAAAAGTGGAGTTACACTTTATTTTTAGGTTGAATAGAGAGTGGCAGGAACCTTTCCATTTGTTTTACTATAATACATGTTGCCAACATTGTCACAGGGACATGAAGTAAGAGAATGTCTCTAGTGGGAACTCAGTAGGTAGGTTCTTGTTAGAAGTTCTACTGAGGGGTTCTAGTCCAAGGTTCTAGTTTTTCCCATTTTTCTCCAAAAATAAGGTGTTTTTGTTGCTGTCTGTGTGCTTGGAGGTTTCTCTTTATCTCCTGTTCCAAAAATAAAATTGTTTTCCCTGTAGTTTTACACTTCCTACAAGATATTGTAATGGGTATATCTTACCAGGGGACTAGGAAACTCCCTACTCACACGCATCTCACAAATCTCACAGTTCAACAGCTTCATACTTTATAGAGACACACAGTAAAGTCATTTTTTTTTTTTTTTTATAGTGATAATTCCAGTTATCTTACCACCCATTAAATTGTTGCTGTTAATATCATTTAGGTATGGGCAGGTTTCACATTAAGCACAGCTTTTATAAAACCTATATTTTCAGCATAGAGCTGGACTGGGACTAAAAGCAGTCTGAGCATATCAATTACAGTAGAACTAATTTGTGTAAGTTGCCAAGATTTGCTAAGCCCGGTAGAGCCATAATATGATTACTGGCATCATTGTAGGACAGCAGGGAGCAATGCCAGACCTGTCAGATCAGCCCACAGGAACCTAAATCAGATGACAAGTAGATGAGCTAGATCACACTCTTCTGTTTTGATAAGATCTTTGTTATTATATTATTATTATTATATTATATTTATTGGTGTTATTTTCTTATGTATGCATTGTTATTAACTGCATTTTTAAAAGTCCTTGAAGCAGCATCTTAGCTGTGATTTAACAAAACCACTTCTACCATAGAGATCAACATTTATGATAGTGTATGAAGTACCCTCTTCCACAGAAAATGCATGCAGCGCATACAAAACATACATAAAATGTGCAACAAAAGAAAAAATCATTGCACACTGCAATATATGAACAAGCCCATGGCCATATTAGCCAATATGGTAACAAGCCTTTTGGATTGCAAGTTCAAGGCTACAGGCCATGAAAAGAAAGACTTGTATCACTGCACGCACGTTAATGTCTGGCGTTGTACTTTAACTTGCATTGCATTAAGGCAGCCCATACATTGAGAATTGGCTGCCAATGCACAGCAGTGAAAGGAATACTGGACCACCATTGCATAACGCAGTGCACCACAAAACATGGCACGTGTGCTGTGGTGTGCTGTAGTATGGCACCCGTCATATTTATCTGTTGGAGTGCCATTTTAACCACTTCAATACCGGACGTTTATACACCCTTCCTGCCAAAACCAATTTTCAGCTTTCAGCGCTCTCACACTTTGAATGAGAATTACTCTCTCATGCTACACTGTACCCAAACTAAATTTGCATCATTTTTTCACACAAATAGAGCTTTCTTTTGGTGGTATTTAAGAACCTCTGGGTTTTTTATTTTTTGCGACATAATTGAAAAAATGCGAACATTTTGAAAAAAAAACATTTTTTTTTAGTTTCTGTGATAAAATTTTGCAAATAAGTAATTTTTGTTCATAAATTTGGGCCAAAACCTATACTGCTACCTATCTTTGGTAAAAAATAACCTAAATAAGTGTATATTATTTGGTCTGTAGGAAAGTTATAGAGTCTACAAACTATGGTGCAAATCATTGAAAATTTATCACACCTGATGCACTGACGGCCTATCTCATTTCTTGAGGCCCTGAAATGTCAGGAAAGTACAAATACCCCCAAATGACCCCATTTTGAAAAGTAGACATTCCAAGGTATTTAGCAAGAGGCATGGCGAGTTTTTTTAAGTTGCACTTTTTTCCCACAATTCTTGGGAAAATTAAGAAATTATTATTTTTTATTTTTTTTTGCACAAACTTGTCATAACAACAAGTTATTTCTCACACACAGCATATGCATACTTCCAATTACACCTTAAAATACATTCTGCTACTGTCCCCGAGTATGGCGATACCACATGTGTGAGACTTTTTCACAGCCTGGCCACATAGAGAGGTCCAACATGCAGGGAGCACCGTCATGCATTCTAGGAGCAGAATTTTCACATCTAATTTCCTAACGACCTATTATACTTTTGAAGGCCCTGGAGCACCAGGACAATGGAATTACTCACAAATTGCCCCCTTTTTGGAAAGCAAACACCCCAACGTATAATCTATGGGGCATTTTGAGTCTTTTGAATGGTTCATTTTTTTTCCACAAGTCTTCGAAAAACGTGGAAAGAAAATGAAAACGCTTTTATTTTTACACAAAGTGGTCAATTTATAAGTTATTTCTAACACATAGCATGCACATAGCAAAAATTACCCCCCAAAATATATTCTGCTACTTGTCCCGAGTATGGCGATACCACATGTGTGAGACTTTTTCACACCCTGGCCACATACAGAGGCCGAACATGTAGGGAGCAGCGTCAGGTGTTCTAAGAGCATAAATTACACATAAAATTTCATTCATACCTATCACACTTTTGAAGGCCCCCGGGGCACCAGGTCAGTGGAATTACCCCCAAAATTACCCCATTTTGGAAAGCAAACACCCGAGGTATATTCTATGAGGCATGGGCTGCAGATAGGTACTCGGGTACTCTAATGGGCTGCAGATAGGTAGGTACTCAGGTATTCTGATGGGCTGCAGATAGGTACTTGGGTACTTTGATGGGCTGGAGACAGGTACTCGGGTAATCTGATGGATTGGTAAAAGGTACTTGGTTACTCTGATGGGCTGCAGATAGGTACTCGGTTACTCAGATGGGTTGGTGACAGGTACTCGGGTAATCTGAAGGGCAGGTGACAGGTATTCGGGTACTCTGATGGGCTGGTGACAGGTACTCAGGTACTCTGATGAGCTGGTTACAGGTACTCGGGTACTCAGGTGGGCAGGTGACAGGTACTCGGGTATGCTGATGGGCTGGTGACAGGTACTTGGGTACTCAGATGGGCAGGTGACAGGTACTCTGATAGGCTGATGGTCTGGTGACAGGTACTCGGGTACTCTAATGGGCAGATGACAGGTACTCGGGTACTTTGCCGGGCTGGTGACAGGTACTCAGGTTCTCTTTTATGTGCAGGTGACAGGTACTCGGGCACTCTGATGGGCTGGTTACAGGTACTTGGGTACTCAGATGGGCTGGTGACAGGTACTCTGGTACACTGATTGGCTGGTGACAGGTACTCTGATGGGCAGGTGACAGGTACTCGGGTACTCTGATGGGCAGGTGACAGGTACTCGGGTACTCTGATGGGCTGGTGACAAGTACTCAGGTACTCTGATGGGCTGGTGACAGGTACTCTGATGGGCAGGTGACAGGTACTCGGGTACTCTGATGGGCAGGTGACGGGTACTCGGGTACTCTGATGGTCTGGTGACAGGTACTCGGGTACTCAGATGGGCAGGTGACAGGTACTCTGATGGTCTGGTGACAGGTACTCGGGTACTCTGATGGTCTGGTGACAGGTACTCGGGTACTCAGATGGGCAAGTGACAGGTACTCGGGTACTTTGATGAGCTGGTGACAGGTACTCGGGTACTCAGATGGGATGGTGACAGGTACTCGGGTACTCAGATGGGATGGTGACAGTTACTCGGGTACTCAGATGGGATGGTGACAGGTACTCGGGTACCCAGGTGGGCAGGTGACAGGTACTCGGGTACTTTGATGGACAGGTGACAGGTACTCTGATGGGCTGTGACAGGCACTTTGATGGGGTGGTGACAGGTCCTCTTTATGGGGGGAGGGTGATCAGTGTGCTTGGTGTACAGTAGGCGGTAATGAGCTGTTACCGCAATCTCCCTGTCACACATGATCGGTGTGTGACAGGGAGAACCGCGGTAACGAGCTGTTTTGTTTACATCACATGACCGGCTGTGATTGACACAGCCAGTCACATGGTAAAGAGCCAGATCTATTGGCTCTTTACAAGGATTGGAGCTTGGCTTTGTCCGAGGGACAAGCTTCAGCTCCAATCGCCACGCTGTGCACCCCCGTGGACGCGCACGAGCGGCGTGCACGAGAAGATCGGTAGTGACCGGCTGTGATTGGACACAGCCACGTGGTAAAGAGCCAATTTTATTGCCTCTTTACCCCGGTTGGGGGGGACACGACCCCCCGGCAGACGAGCGATCCATGATGGGGGCCCGCAGTAGCGGCGTGAAACAGCCGACATCATATGACGTCGGCCCAGATCGAGGAGCAGTTCCATTTCACAATGACTCGGTAGGGAAATGGTTTAATGAGTGCCATTACAAAAAGGAACACAAGGGGCACCAGCTAAGTGCAGCATCAATGGGTTTATAACGATTAAAAAGCCAAATGAAAACTCACAAAAATATAAAATCAGACAGCTGACAATGCGTTGTTTGCTGTCACAAGCGGCTCTTCTGGTGGAAGGCTTCCATCCAGTGTGGCATGGCTCCTGATAAACTCTTTGATTTTATATTTTTGTGAGTTTTCATTTGGCTTTTTAACTGTAATGAACCTATTGATGCTGCACTTAGCTGGCACCCCTTGTGTTCCTTTTTGTAATTTCAGAGATTCGTCCCTGTCTCAAGTGGATCTGCCTATCGAAGTACAACACCCTTCCTATGGGATTTTTATGAACTCCGTATGAACATGTTATCAACTACTTATGCTACACAAAAGTGTCCTCACATTTTTCTAGGGAAGTAGAGGCTAACTTATGTGGATAGTGCATTAGCATTTGTTTGTGCCACAATTTCAATTGTTGCTTGCAAATGACCGACATGCATTACTACAATACATAGGTGTGAAGCCAGCCTACAGCTCACTGCTACTCAAAACATATAGATATATATATAGATACATTGGATGGACACAGGTGGATTGAAAAAACGTTTTGATACTCACTCCAATGGCAAGACTTCTCCAAAGTTGTCAGCATCTCCCCACAATTTGTAATGAAGGTGACATTGGGGGCGGATTTAATAACGGCAATAGACACTCTGCAACTGAATTTGCACTCATTTTCCCCAGAGCTTAGTAAATGTGGCAAAGCTCTGCTGAATTCCATCATCCAATCATGTGCAAGCAAAAATGTGTTTTTTTTTAAATTCTGCTTGCACCTGATTTTGTATTCTTTACAAAGCTTTATCACATTTACAAAGTGCACAGTCTATTTGCCTTTAATACATCAGTCCCACTGTGTCACAGCTGTATTCCCCATTTAATTATTTATTCTACACAATGGTCAATTCAACAGTGGACTGGGATACTATCATCTGGCTTTTAAATGCCCATAGCAGTTGACCGAACTGGGAATTCAGCTAGAAAAACCTCGCTGTTGGAGTCCCTGAAGACTGTAAAAACCTACTTCTGATTTAACTTGCCAGCATGCACTATAATATCATGTCTCGTTTAGATAATAACCCTTTTACACTAAAATGTAATATTTAATTTTACAAATGTGCTCTAAATATTATTTCAGTTTATGATTCCATAATTAAGGAGATCCCGTTGAACAAAACAATAAATGTTGAAGCTAGATGATTGGATCAATTTCTACCTGTTTTCAACCATTGCATTGTTTTACTCAGAAGATTGCAAAAACTGTTTGTTCCCATTTACCTACATGAGCCGGTCAATATTGGCATGCGGCCAACATTCCCATTAGGTATTTCATACAAAATTTGATTAACCCGGGGCACAGCGTTTTTACAATTAAAGAAAGTGCAATAAAAATGAATGTGTCTGTGGTTTTCATGTTGTGTAATAATCAACATAGGGTAGATAGGATACACTTTAAATTTCACATCATCTGCTAAAAGCCCATATGAGTATACTCCGCTTAAAAGGAAAGAATAGTGGTCTGAATAATGGTCATGACTGAAACGTAAAATTAAAATTGTGTATTTAATTACTTGAATCAATATGTTATATTAAAATGCTGTAAAAGTAGTGCCGCACAGTAATATGTATAGCCAAAATCATAGGCAATCACAATAACATTATATAGTAATATCCTCAAAGAAAAAATTAGGGTATAACCTATAGTGTTATTGCAATTGTTTGCCACATTTTTGTTTGGACATACATATTACTGTGCGGCAGTGGTGGCCCATCCATTAGGGGGCAGGGCCGCTGAGGGTCAATCGGGTCCTGAGACCCCGATTGACCAAGAGGAGAAGCAATTGTATTGGCCTTCACGCTGAGGAAAGGAGAAGGGAATGCGCCGAGGAAGAAGCCACCGTGAAGCCCGAGATTCAGAAGAGGAGGAGACGCAGGAAGGAGCCGAAGCTGCCCACAACCTAGACGGGGTAAGTGCGAGGCCAACCGACCAACCGGGGGTGGGGGAGTAAGTGCGGGTCCAACCGACCGGGAGGGGGGTGGCGGCAGGATGTCTTGTTTGCCACCCCCCCCAAAAATATATAGCACCAGCCGGCACTGCTGTGCGGCACTACTTATACATTATTTTTAAGTTTGGTTACATGTGGGAACACTTGGTGTATTCATATTTTTCATTGCTCTATAGGTGACTGTGCTGAGTTTTTTTTTGGTTTCAATATGTTGCATTGCCTATGATTATTTTTGCTACCATTTGGCAGGTAGAGCTCTAGTCTCTGGCAGAGCAGAACTGCAGTGCAGATTGCATCAATGTCATCCTATCAGCCTGAAAAGAACTAGGAGTGGTACTATTATATTTGAGAAGGAACTTCCTGTCTGTCTGTGCTCAGCTATGCCCCCTTTTGATCAGCTCAGCCAACCCCATGTATTTTCTGTACTTCCTCTGTACTTCAGCTGCCAGTGATAACAGCATGTGGCTTTGGGGGATTTGACAAAGAAAAATAAACCTTCCCTGACATGGCCCAAAGACAATAACCACTCACAAATGTAACTACCATTCCAAAGCTTGATATGATATGAAGTTCTTTGTGGCGCACATAGGGGCATGGAAAACAATGTATGGCACTACACTGTATCCTCCAATTTTACTTGGCCATAGCAGGAAAAGAAAGTGTAATTGATGATATCACAAGTATTTTTACATTTGTTTTTCTGGTATAATGAAGATCGGCAGCAGGAAGGTCTGGAGTTTTGTTATGGGTATCTTGGGGATTATCTTCAAAGCATATCTCAGTACAGCCATAACTTTTTTTTTTAATTTAGATAGTGTTAAAGGAGTCTATTTGCCAATGTATCCAAAAAAAGTGATAGAAAATCCAAAACTTTACATTTGTCCAATCAACAGGAGGTGAGGAAAAATCCTCCAATGGGGACACCAGTCCTAGTGACCACTGAGGGGATTTTCCTTTACTTTAGAGAGACTTCCTCTCAAATCCTGTTGCATTGGCAGGACCGGAAGTTAGGAGAGACCAAATGTAGAAAAAAAACTTACTCTTTGAACATAAACTTCATGCACCATTTTTTAAAATCCCCTCTTACCTTTTTTGTGTTGGGTTGTCCTCAACAAACATATTGACATGCCTAGCAAAACCAGCGTTGCTCTGCAGTGATCTGCCTAATGACATTTTCTCTGTGTTTGTAGTAGTATAGGGATATTTTGCATTCAGCAAGCATTACACGCGTCTGGTCAGCTTCTATCAAAACAGAAAGCCAGATTTGCTTATTTATTATCACAGCCTTCATTCAATAACTAATAAACGCATTCATGCAAGTAAAGGTTGATCATATGACAAGATAACCTCACACTGCTCCTTGTTTTCATGCAGCTCTCCAGAAGACCTTTGTGTTATATCTTTTCCTCAGACATCTCTTGTTTTTATGTAGGAGTTTAACATGCTGTAAAATGAAGGAGATCCTAAAGTTGAAAACAAAGAAGATCTGAAGATTTCAAACTGGTGTTAGATGAGAGAGTTCTAAGGGCTTCACAGGGATTCGGGTTCATGTTTCTTTTTGATCCATGAACTGTGCTTTGGTAGTGAGCGCGTTTTTATTTATAGCTTTGAGGAAAATGGAAAGGGAATAAGGCAAAGGGAGATTATGATTTACCAAGTCAAACAATATACAGGAAGGAAGTATATTTCATAGAAAGAGAAAGGTGGCCGGTAGAGGTCGTGTACAGGAACTGTGATATGAGGCACAAGTTTATGTTGTGTGGAAAGACTTGTAAATGACAAAGATAGATTTTCTGAGGTAAAGTATTAGAGAGGCTTGCAATAAAAATAAAGATGTCCTTCATGTAGGACAAGGTCAAACATCAATATGGATTGAGATAATCTCATCTTTTCTTTAGCCAATCAGAATGTTGCTTGCAAATATGTTAAATCATGTAAAATGATTTTGTCTATATGCTGCATTAGGGTATAGAGGTCAGTTTTGAGTCTTGTATTAGGATATAGACGTCAGTGTGGAGTCTTGTATCAGGGTATAGAGGTCAATGTGGGGTCTTGTTTCAGGGTATAGAGGTCTGTGTCAAGTCTTATATCAGGGTGTAGAGGTCAGTGTGGGATCTTATATCAGGGTATAGAGGTCAGTGTGGAGTCTTGTATTAGGGTGTAGAGGTCAGTGTGGGGTCTTGGTTCAGGCTATAGAGGTCAGTGTGGAGTCTTGTATCAGGGTATAGAGGTTAGTGTAGAATCTTGTTTCAATGTATAGAGGTCAGTGTGGAGTCTTGTTTCGGGTTATAGAAGTCATTGTGTAGTCTTGTATCAAGGTGCCAGGGTATGGATTTTAGCATGGGGTTATAGGTTAGGGTATGGATTTCAGTGTGTTTTTGTCAGGATCTGGATGTCAAAACTGAGTCATATCAGGGTATTGAGTTTGGAGCCTTTTATCGAGGTGTAATGGTGAAAGAGTCTTGTATCAGGGTATGGAGGTACTTCTGGAGTTCAGACTGTATCAGTCTATGGAGATCAGTGAGAAGTCATGTATCAGGGTATTGATTTCAGCATGGGGTTATAGATTAGGTTAGGGTATGGATTTCAGCTTGGGGTTATAGGTTAGGGTATGGATTTCAGCTTGGGGTTATAGGTTAGGGTATGGATTTCAGCATGGGGTTATAGGTTAGGGTATGGATTTCAGCTTGGGGTTATAGGTTAGGGTATGGATTTCAGTGTGTGTTTTTTGTCACGATCTGTGAGTCAATATTGAGTCTGGTGTCAGGATATGATGATGGTCAGTACTAAGTCATGTGTAAGTGTATGGAGGAGAGTGTGGAATTTTATTTCTAGATATGGATATCAGATACAAATTGTGTATTAGGGTATGGATGCCAGTGTTGAATCTTGTATCTGGGTCTTCATGTCAGGATGGAGTCTGCATTAGGGAAAGTGATGTTAGTGTTGAGCTTTATGTCAAGATATGGGTGTCAGTTGAGAGTGTTTTGTCAGGATATGGATGCTAGCGTGGACTTTTGGGTCAGGGAATGGGTGTCACTGAGGAGTTGTGCATATTTATCATGTATTGATGCATTTGTGGAATTTTGTGTGAGGGTATAAATGTCACTGAGGATTTGTATGTGAGTACGGAAATCAGTGTGGAGTCTTGTCTCTGTGTAAGAATGAGGATATGGGTATTGGGTTTAAGATGTCAGTGCGGTGTTATTTTTCAGAATATAGATTAAAAAAAAATAAGAATTAATAAAATAAGAATACTGGCAGTCACAAAGATTTAAAAAGCAGGGCAGCTACAAGTACATGACTAGGGCATACCTAGAAAACGCCCATGCAGCACCATCGCCATCAGCCACACTCCTATGAGGTATAGGGAGCTCAGCCCCCTCAATGGATTTATAGGTAGCAACAGGGAATTTATATTTAGTGAACAATTTTTGTGCCTGGAAACTGATTATTTGCAAAAATATGAATGACACCGGAATGCAATAATAAATCCACTGACAATTTTATAAATTCTTTATTTATATTTTAGAATTTATGTAATTTTCAGTTTAACTTATATGCAATGATATATATTTATTTAACTTTATTGATTTGAACTGGCCTCCTATATTAACTATTGATGTATTGGTGTCTTTCTCAGGGCTTTCTACTTGGATAAGACAAACCTCCCTCCAAATACCACATCTAAAGCTGCTTACATTGACAAGGTAAATGACCCATACTATTAGGATGAAACCCTGCATAATTCAGTGTGATCTATGTGCAGACCAATTTCCTGTGCAGCCTTTGTTGCTGGCCATACAGGCACACCACACACCAAGGGGGGTTTTGGGCATCTCCTAAAAATAATCCAGGGGAATTCTGAAAAGTGTAGACTGCTAAGGTGGAGTGCAAGCAGGTGCATTAGGACTAGAAGAGAGACAGCCCAAGCAAGTGATTTTTGCAAGGATACTGCTTCTGATGGCTGAATCTGAGAATGACGTTGAGAATGGAAATTCAAACAAGGAACTATAAATACTGATTTAGCATTGTGCAACATTAATTTGCAGCAAGGCATCAAAGGGGTCTTAAGCCATTTTAATGCTTGTTCAATCTCTGGACCCTGTATTCGCAACTGAATTAAGCATATGAAAATATAAGATCCTCACTAAAAGAGTTTTGGCAACAAAACTACAGACTAGTTTGTGTTTAGATCTTTTTTTATGTGTTTATTTTTTTGGATGTCATCAGCTTATTGTTAATAATTAGAGTTGAGCGAACACCTGGAAGTTCGGGTTCTGCTGGTCCGTCCGAACTTCGGGACAAAGTCCGGGTCCGGGTCCGGACGGAACCCGAACGATCGCACGAACTTCTACTTGGTGTAAGTAGAGGTAAAAACGTAAAAAATACAAAAATAAAAAAATTTTTATAAATTTCAATAAAGGGACAGGGGTAAAAAAACATCCCGCGAACGGGATGGGAATGGGGGTAAAATGAAGGAAAACGTCGGGAGACCCCGAAAGGTCCTGAAAGGATGTCGGTAAAAACACGGATTTTCAAGCCCAGGGGTAACTAAAGTTACCCCAAGCAACAGGCACGCTAGCAAGCCCAAGGCAGGCCTGGGCCTGGGCCTGAAACAGGGCTTCAAGCCTGCCTGGTCGTCTTGGGCTTGAAGGTCCACAAGCGAGTTGAGATTAATAATTGTTATTCGACTACTGTAGGTTTTTTTATTTGTGTATTTTTTTCTAGATTTGTGTTTGATCAGA
>BLSH010117941.1:2007636-2024227 GCA_018402905.1 Glandirana rugosa | reverse complement strand
TGAATAGGGGGTTGATTATGGTTGTTACCCTGTAATAAGAAGGGGCGAACCCGAACGATTTTTGAAATGTCCGGGTCCGGGTCCGTGCCACGGACACCCGAAAGTTCGGTACGGACCCGAACGTTACAGTCCGGGTTCGCTCAACACTATTAATAATCTTATTAGCAGGATATTGTTTATAAAAATATTTCTGTTTTTAGTGTTTTTTCTTTGTATATGTGCATGTTGGCAGACCTGTGTTGCCATTGTATAAAGCAGGGATCTCCAAACTTTCTAAACAAATGGCCGATTTACTGTCCATCAGATTTTAGGGGGGCTGGACTGTGGCAAGTGGGAGTAGAAAGTGTCTTGGCTTCCGTGGGAGTAAACAATGCTCCATCTTTGGTATTACGGGGAAGAATAATGTCCCATTGTTGGTATTAGTTGGGGGATAAGTGCCCAATCTTTGGTGTCAGTGGGAGGAATAGTGCCCCAATGTTGTTTTCAGTGGGAGGAATAGTGCCCCGATGTTGGTCAGTGAGAGGAATAGTGCCCCAGTATGGGTGTCAGTGAGAAGAATGATGCACCAATGTTGTCAGAGAAATAGTGCCCCATCGTTGGTGCCAGTGGGAAGAATAGTGCCCCATTGTTGGTGTCAGTAGGAGGAATAGTTGCCGATTGTTGGCATCAATGGGAGGAATAGTGTCCCATCCTTGGTGTCAGTGGGAGTAATAGTGGCCCATTTTTGGTATCAGTGGGAGGAATAGGGCCCCGTCATTGGTGTCAGTGGGAGGAATAGTACCCCATCCTTGGTGCCAGTCGGAGGAATAGTGCCCCATCCTAGGTGTCAATGGGAGGAATTGTTGGTGTCGGTGGCAGAAATAATGGCCCATTGGTGGTGTCAGTGGGGTAATTAGTGCCTTTTTATTGGATTGAAGAATAGTACCCCAAGGGCCAGATAAAGATAAGCAAAGGGCCACATTTGGCCCCTGGATCGCAGTTTGGAGACCATTGGTATAAAGCACAGCACTGTGATTGTAATTTGCTGACTAATCTCTATATAAATAAATGGGCAAAGAACAATATACCATCCAGGTTACTAATCCACTACTTGAATTTCCCGCAGCAGTCATTTAGCAAGGATGTCTATTGCAGTGTAAAAGAATGAAGAGATGGCGCACCGACCTTGCACATTACCCAAGTAATATTTATTGAAATCAAAAAGAAAGAAACATACTCACAAACAAGTGGATAACAGAAGCATATCAGAGTCCGCGATGGACAAAAAGCAACCAGGTCACCAGGACTGTGTCCAGATGGCTTTTCTGGAAGGTCCTCTGGCGTGTTGGACACAGTCCTGGTGACCTGGTATGCTTTTATTATCCACTTGTTTGTGAGTATGTTTCCTTCTTATTGATTTCAATAAATATTACTTGGGTAATGCGCAAGCTTTGTGTGCCCTCTCTTCATTCTTTTACAGTGTTTCCATTGGGTATCCCCTGACCTTTGGAGGGCAGGAAGGCCCATACATTTACTGAGAGCCATAGGAATTCCAGGCTTCTTCTATTGCCATCGCACCACTGTTGAGTGCAGGAGATCTTGTTTGACTATGTTTACTGCAGTGTCAGATATTGGTGAAAGACATCTGTATATTAAATTTGGTCAAACACTATGAACGGTTAAAATTAATTGAAAAGAAAAACCTTTTAGGTAAGCTTCAAATAATCACTTGAAATGAGTACTCGTTGAAAAGGCATGATAGATTTAAATAACATGGTAGTTGTTTCTTCACTAAACCCAAAGCATACGAAAGTGAGCATGTGAAGGAAATAACCAGAAGTGTGATGCATGAGATGCATAGAAATTGTTTTATGGTGGTGTGTGCATAAAGTAAATGCTTGTGTTTGTGTTATGTTATATTTTTATTTTTTCATTTCAATTCTATCTGTAGCTGATGAGGCCATTAAATGCTTTAGATGAACTGTACCGACTGGTAGATTCGTTTATTCACTCCAAACGGACAGCCGCTTGTGCCTATACAGCTTGTGGTGCCTCAGGAGTTGGACTGCTGTCTGTGTCTTCGGAACTTTGTAACCGGCTTGGAGCCTGCCACATAATAATGTGCAACAGTGGGGTGCACAGGTAAGTACATGGGTTATTATTTTTTGCAGAACATGTTTTTTTTTAATGAGCATGTACGATTTTTTTTTTTTGTTTTATTCTAAGCAAAAAGGATTACAAGTTAATGAGGTTGCATATAATGCATACAATATATGAGATAACCTAATCAATATATACAGTAACCACACATTAAAACTGCACTCAGGGAATTAAAAAAATTATAAATATGCTGTTTCAGAGATGGCAATAAAAATACCTTAAAGAGGCGATAACCCCTGCCCTATCCAAAATTAAATAAATAAAAAGTTTTTGCTACAGTTAGGCTCTAATCTGAGTTTTGTATAATCCAGTTTGATATAATTCTGTACTCTGTAGCCTCACTCTCATGTTACAATGCTAGTGATTAGATTTTTTTTATAAGTTCCAGCTACCAATATACCAATAAAGGGTAACTCCACTTTCGTGGGGAAAAACAATTGGCAAATAAAAAAAATATGTAGTGTATAAAATTGCGACTCAAATAATATTGTAATTGAATGTTATTAAAAATTACCTTTCCTTTTCATTCAGCAGTGCTGTAATTTTCTGTAAAATATGTAATGCAATATGGCTACCTGGAGGCGTTCTGTACACACATGGTGTACAGAATGCCCCTGAAAAAGTAATTTCCTGTTTGTATAATTGGCTTACTGGGTTTTCCCAGAAGCTGCACTAAGATACAAATCAGATTTCGAGCATCCCTTGCACCAAAGATTGCATTTTTGGTGAGATATTCCAAAAGGGAAATCACATCTACAGGGATGCAGACCTTGCCAATCCTCAGAGCCCCGCAGGTGCAGCCGCTGGTTAATCATTATAGACAAACAAACAGCTGTTCCTTCAGAATAACAAAAGTTAGGAATCTGCAACAAAGTTTGTTAAAAAATCTCTGCAAGGGGAGAGGGAATTTTTTTTTCTAAACAAACGTGGAGTTACTCTTTAATGTACCTCTGTTGCAAAAAAATTTTTTTTTCTATGTTCTAGGATAGGCTTTACCTCAGCTTCCAGTTTCCTGTACAGAAAACTCAACTCACACCCCCTGCACCTGTCCTTCCCCTCAAAGAGATTGCTCCCACCCACCTCTGTAGTTACATCCAATAATTGTCAGTTAGCACAATTCTCATTGAATACATACCCAGTGTTTTCCTCTGCTGATTGATCATTTTGTACCTTACCTTCTTCTTGCATAGATTATTCATTTGGCAGAGTGTACAGGAGCTGAGCGATCAAATAACAGCCTATGTGGAGCAGAGCTGTAGTATTGAAACTAGGAGTAATGTGTCCTTAGAAGTCTGTAAAGCTTACCATACACTATTCAATCTGATTGTATAATCTCCTTTAGATCTACCATCAACTATGTAGTGCAAAGGCATGCCTGATTGGATACAGAGTGATTGGGTAGATAGGTGTGTCCTCCTACTACTGTATATAGTTTTGATAAAACTAAGGCAGGCCTAAAATTATACATTTTTGAGTTTAACAAAAATGTGCCGATTCCCCCATCCACATATTCAATGTGGATGGGGTAATCACTCCCACTAACATTGAAGTCTATGGCCCTCAACTCACATCAAGTTGATCCAAAGTAGTGCATGAACTACTTTGAAGTCGCTACTAGTTTAACCACTTGCTTACTGGGCACTTAAACTTCCCTCCTGCCCAGACCAATTTTAGGCTTTCAGCGCTGTCGTATTTTGAATGACAATTGCGCGGTCATGCGACGTTGTACCCAAACAAAATTTTTATAATTTTTTTCCCACAAATAGAGATTTTTTTTGGTGGTATTTGATCATCTCTGCGGTTTTTATTTTTTGCGCTATAAACAAACAAAGAGCGACGATTTTGAAATAAAAACAATATTTTTTACTTTTTGCTATAATACATATCCAAAAAAAATATATAAAACAGAAAATTATTCATCAGTTTTGATTTATGGCGTGTTTACAATTTTTTTTTTTACTAGTAATGGCGACGATCTGCGATTTTTATCTGGACTGCAATATTGCGGCAGACATGTCGGACATTTTTGACACTTTTTTGGGACCAATGATATTTATACAGCGATCAGAAATTTAAATAGCCACTGATTACTGTATAAATGCCACTGGCAGGGAAGGGGTTAAGACTAGGGGGGCAGTGAAGGGGTTAACTGTGTTCCCTGCATGTGTTCTAACTGTGTGGGGGCGGGGCTGGTCGGGACATAACAGATCTAACTGATCCCGATCACAGGGATCAGTAGATCTGTCATGTCCTCTGTCACAGAACGGAGAACCACCGTGTTTATATCGGCGGTTCCCCGCTCTGCAACTGTTACAGGTGATCGGCGGGTCTCGGGCAGACATCGAGTTGCCCGACCCACGGGCATGCCCACGCAGCATGCGGCGACCGCGAGAGTGGACGTCCGCCAGGCAATTGAGATCCGCGCTATAGCCCTCTTTCGGCTATAGTGCGGATCTGAACTGGTTAAGTCACATAAATATGAACGGTACTCATTGGAAAACATGCAACATTGATGTCTAAAGTCACATGACAAATCACACAAGTGTGAATTGAGCCTTAAAGTGTATTTCCTAAAACAGACCAGGAGTACAGGCTGAAAAGAGTAGCACCACACCCCAACTAGAGAAGCAAAATGCATAATACAAAAGGACAAAGAGGGGCTTTTTGAGTGCCACATACATGACTGGCGTATGGCTGATGCTGCCACTGCCATGGACCACTACTAATTGCACCCTTATTTTCTTAACTTATCCCTTCTAAAATAAACACACAACACCTTTTTTTGGATTTAAATGGCCATAGCAGCCTTTTATTAAACTAAAATTAACAATAATTCAAAAACATGTTCCATTTAGAAACGTGAGCTATTACCCAACTTAACTAGCTGAATCTGTCTCAGGTCAATGAAGGAAGGATTACTAACGCACCGGCTGCACCCCAACCACTTCAGAATCCTGGCCCCTAGCCGTGGTTCCACTGGCTCAGGGACAAACTTTTACCATACACATATCACCCGATGCAGCTAGATGACCAATAGCCCAACTTCCTTAGTAGGGAAGGTACCCATACCGAGGTGGGCCCAACCCCTTCCACTCCATTTTGTATAGTTACATACACCTTCCAACCTTCAAAAACCTGAGACCCCTGCCACAGACACCCACCAGGGAAACCTCATGCGTGGGCAGCCCGCCACAGCCTCAGGGCCCTTTGAAGTCCCTCCTCCAATCCCAGACACCACATGTCTATCCCTACTGCAGACAAATGCACTCCATCACCCCTCCAATAAATCCTGTTGTCTCCTTCCAGTTCCACGTGGCAAACAGCCAACCCCCCATTACGTATAAAAAACTTGGCCACCTCCCTATTTACCTTTACCCTGGCTTTATTAATCCGATCTACCGACCGAGCCATACGCAAAGAAGCTCTGCCAATGATGTCGGACCAAATGAGCAAGGTGTCCGGTAAGGATGACCTTATGTGGAGAAAATCCCACTTAATGTCCCGGACAATCTCTCTAGAAGCCCGCAAGCTGAGGTCATTTCTGGCAACACCCTGGACCATAGCATCCCCGGCACACCGATCCATCTAACCACCGCTTCGCTACGGGGAAAACCAAGCTGCCTTCCCTCGGGCCTAACTGCTGCCCGTTTTGCCCCCCAATGCACATAAGAATGGCCCAGGATCCACATCAGGCAAACTGGGTCTGAAAAACACAAAATTAATGAGAACATAACACCCACCCAACTTAGGCACAAAACCCCACACAAAAAAAATCCCCCCCACATCCATACGAGCCGCACTAACTCTACACAAAAAACAGAAAAAACACATTATCCCCTCTTTCTGCTACTTACATATTTTTTTTTCTTTTTTTTTTTTAATTTAAAGCTTAACCTCCACCAAAATAAGGATGACATACTAAAGCAGCTGTGGGCGAACATACAGACGAAAACGTTGGGACTCCCAACGACCAATCCGCCGAAGGATCTGGTCGCTCAAACCCCAGCGAGCTGCCTCAGTGGCTGCCCCAATCCAAAAGGAATGTGAGGAGTACTCTCCAGGCGAGAATCCACCCGCCAATAAACACTTTCGAAAAATCGTAACAAACTGATACCTGGATAATGCTGACCCATCCTCATAAATCAAAAAGGACCCAGGCCTAGCTGGACGCATTAAGTTCCAAGCCCGTACTACCGCGACCGGGCATAATGCAAAACCCAGAACTTTGCCAAGTTCCACTTTAGTTCCCCGCCCAAGCTGATCGTTTTTTGATTTTCGAATAAGTAAAGACACCGTCTCCCCTTGCATCACCACATCTGACACCCCAAGGCCACCGACTACCGATCTGGAAGGACTAACCAATTCCCCCACCCTAAAGCTCCAAAAAAGGCCAAAGCAAAAGCCGTCCGAAATAACTGCACTTCAAACGCATTAGTACAGACACGAGGAAGCACATCAGACAGCACCCCTAACATCCCAAATGAAACCGGACTACGGTAATCTGGCCTACCCTGCCCCCTCCGGTAACCCCTTAAGGCCACAAATGACTTTGTAACATCTTTCGCGCCTGCCAATCTAAACAAAAAAGCAAGTCCCGCCATCTTGCGCCCCATTGAAGCGGCCGACACCCCTTCGGTGCAGTTTTGAGCTACAAAATACAGTAACACCTGTAGCCTATCCTCATCTCCAAAGCAGCCCCCAACCATACTCACCAGTGCATACCACTCCTGCCATACCCGCTCATATGGGCATGATACGGCAAGCAAAACTGAGCTTGCCTAACAATGATTGCAATTCCCTCAACTGGACTTTTGACCTTTGAACCACACTGGCCACCGTCCTACGAAGATCTTCCGACTTGTCCAGCGGTAACCAACATTCCATCCTACAAGTATCGATGACAATTCCCAAAAACTTCAATTCCGTAACCGGGCCTTCCGTCTTATCCGGGGACAAGGGCACCCCGAAAACATCAAAAATGTGCTGCAGTGTAGTCAACAACATAAAATACGTCCGATCTCCTGGCGGGCCTATAAGTAGGAAATCATCCAAGTAATGGATAATTGACTTGTGGCCCGACAGATCTTTTACTACCCATTCCAAAAAAGAACTGAAAAATTTGAAATCGGAACACGAAATTGCGCAACCCATAGGGAGGCATTGATCAACAAAATATTCACCCCCCCATTTACAACCCAACAGGTGAACACTGTCCGGATGAACAGGCAAAAGGTGAAAAGCCGACTCAATGTCAGTCTTAGCCAAGAGCGCCCCTTTTCCAAATTTCTTGACCCACGCCACCGTGTCATCAAAGGACGCATACGACACGGTACACAAGGAGGGATCGATTGCATCATTAACCGATTTACCTTTTGGGTGCAAAAGGTGATGAATCAAACAGAACCGGTTAGGTTCCCGCTTAGGGACTACCCCCAAAGGAGAGACCACAAGGCCCTTCAACGTTGGGGCCGAAAATGGACCCGCCATCCTGCCCAAAGCCACCTCCTTCCGCAGTTTATCCGAAACCACTTCTGGATGCGCATAGGCCGACTGCAAGTTAACCAAAACCGGAGGGACACTGGATAAGAAACTAGGGATCCAGAAACTCTCCTGAAAACCCACCCATAACATTCTAGCAACTGCCTTGTATGGATACCTATTTAAGTATGGAGCCAGCTTTTCCACCCTCAGCGGCGTCCTCCCTTTTTCCAGCGTCTGCAGGTTTTCTTCCATTGTTAAAGCACCGTGACAGAGGATGGGAACCTTCGCAACCTTCGCATTCATGTCAGAAACGACACGAGCCCCCGAGCCTACAGGCGCCCTCATTAAATCGCCAGCAAAACCCCATCCCTTTTTTGGCCGATAGTGATGAGGCAAAGGCACCTCCGGCCCCCCCAAGAAAGGGAGAAGAAGCGACTTCATCCAAAGCGCTATGTCTTTGTGGTCCCACCTAAAGGACGGTCGTACCGCCTTGCATTGACGGAACTGCTCATTGTATCGCAGCCACGATATACCACCATACACTCTCTGGGCCTCACTGATGGAGTCCAAATAGAAAAATAACGCCGAGCAATTCTCCGGCGCCTTTTCACCTATAACACTGGCTAAAATATTAAACGCCTGTAGCCAATTAGTAAAAGTCAGCGGAATGAGTATATAATGCCGTTTTTCTTCTTTCCTCTTTTTTGCTTTCGTCGGGCTTAACCTTATCCATGTTAAATTTTTCCAATGGCAGAAGGGAGAACATTTCCACATATTCCCCCTTCCAAATTTTGTCCCTAATTTCTGCTTTAAGATGGGCCCCCAAGGGACCCTCAAAACACACATACACTTCACAATGCACCGCATCTGCCAACCGAACCCCATCAGATATCACCTCCCCTGTAGAAGTCGACCCTTTCTCCTTACTCACCTGCCCTAACCTGCTGCTACAGGTGCTAATGGAGCCCCACAGAGCTGCAGATCCCGCGGCAGCTGCTCCTGCTTCCCCTGCAGCCACCCAGGCTGACGCTGGTGACACCCCATGTGCTGAAGAAGGGCTGGCTATCGATTCCACTGGTGCTGATACAGGTGCTGATGTAGCTCCCCGCAGGTCTGTAGATCCCACAGCGGCTGCTCCTGCATCCCCTGCAACCACCCAGGCTGACGCCGGTGCCACCCCGGATGCTAAAGACCCCATAGCCGGCCTACCACCCATCAGGCCCCCACAACCCCTAAGCAGAGCCAATAATAAATTAGTGAGATTATCCCCAGCCCCCCAACCCTGGGAGAACCTGCGCCCCAGCACTGCCCGAGACCCCACCCACCAACTGTCCCAGGGAACCCTCTGCCATGACCATACCACCTCCTGGCTGAACCCCAGAGGACAATACAAGAGAGACAGACAGCGGCACAGTGACAGGAGACAAAATACAAGGCATACATAAAGACTTACCAGGCTGCTGCGGGGAGGACGATTGCCCAGCCGTAACCCTGGGTCCCTGTTGTTCCGCACCCACCGCCATAGCCACCGGACCATCCACCAGCTCCTCCTCTGCTCCTGAATCAGAGATCTCCCCCTCCAATCTCAGGTCTTCAGGCCGGACTGGTGCCGTTGAAGAAGGAGCCAGGCGCACAGTGATGACGTCATCCACCACTGCCGCCCGCTCCGTGCAGACGCCGCCTCGCGGTCTCCCCCGACGGACACGTTGTCCTGGACTCGTCTTCGAAGCTGCCCGCCGGATGCCGCCATCACACCCTGGACCTTTGCTTCTGGAACAGGTAGCTGTGGCCGTCCTGGGAACAGGGCCCACGCCAGCCAGATCATTCCTCACACGCTGGGCCGTGCCGCGGGCAGAGGAGGGCCCCGCACGGTCGACCGTTACCTCCTGATCCCTTGGTGAAGAAAGCCTGGAAGGAGAGGCAGAAGGGGATCTCCTAGTCGGGTCCCGCCGATGCCGGGGATTCCTTCCAGCCCCGCCAGCGGGAAGAGGTGCAGCTCTCTTCGCTGTTGGAGCTGAAGGGCCCGAAATCGGGCTCCCTGAGCAGCGACTCACCCGGGGGGTCACTTCCGGGCTGAAGCGCGCAGGAGGCCTTGACCTCCTCGCTCGTGACATAGGAGGAGCAGGCGAAGCAGGTGCCCTCCACATCATCCATAGTTTTTCTATCAAAGTGCAGCAGCCCCAGGGAAAAACTTTTTCTGATGCTGTCAGGCTCTGCACTGACTACCTCCCGCAACCCCACCTTAGCCTAAACCTCCCTAGCCACACCTAACCACACCCTGCACCATTATTAGCCCAATTGGCTGGACCCCCCAGACACCACTACTTACAAGACCACCCCCGTTCTGTTTTGCCCAGCAACCCAGTCATTCCAGGCCTGTCCTGACTCAGAAGTAGGACACATCACCTCTTTAGAAGTTAAAAATACAAATATTTTATTTTACACAATTTATGATAAAATGAATCCATAAAATCAATGGTGTAATGAATATTCCATATATCCAATACTAAAGCTCTGGTCTCTGCTAACAAAGCTGCCCTTAGTATGTAAATATACACCTGAGTATGAGGATTCAATGCATATGAATGTATACAGTAAATTTGCTATTTGGAAGTAGGGCAATTGTATACAATGCAGAGAGGTATCCTCAGGTCCAGACTCATTTCACAGCTTAAAACTTCATCAGGAGACCCCAATACACTGAAGAATAAGCAAATTTTAGTCTGCAATAACAATAATCCCAATTTATCATGTGAACATAAAGTACCATCAACAACACATTGAGGTTATGTACTCACATTTACACATCAGAGTATAAGGCAGGTCATACATGGTTGGAATCTCATCCGGTTCAGCAGGAACCGGACGGAATTCAAACTGTGTATGGGCAGGCTGAATGTACCAAGATGATCAGTCAATTTGGGTACAACCAGCATGCCGTGTTTTACCTGCGCCAGAAGAAGACAATGGCCCCGCAGGAGGGATTCCTGCATCAACGCTATCCGTGTTGATAAGGGAATCAAGCAATTTTAAATTCACTCTGTGTATGGCCAGTCTTTGTATGGGAGTAATGCTGCATCTCAGATAGGAACATCTTGAAACCACCCTGCATGGGATAGAAAATGGATGACAATGGAGCACCCCCTGGCGACCAGTCATCCTAACTACAAGAAATATATCTGATAAACAGCCTGAGATGTATTCTCAGCTTAAGATGTCCAAAAGTGGCTGAGCACTTACAAAAAGAGATGGGGATCATGAGCACTCACAAAAAAGAGATGGGGATAGAGAGATGGGGATCATGATGACAGCTGGGAAACAGAAGCCATTTGTTCCACAAGGATGATAGTGAGGAGGGGAATACTGTAAAAAGACAACAACTTAATATCACCAAAAGATCCCTTTTTATTCTCCTGAACATATGCAAAGGTGAGTGATGAAACAAACATAGGGTTTAAGAAGATCCCAAATAGATATCTAGAAAGTATACTTTAAAAGTTTCAAACAGCAGGAAATCTTCTGGGTCAAGCAACAGCGTGTCCACAAACGCATCACCAATAGATAGGGAGACTGTGGCATTGATTTACTAATACTGGAGAGTGCAAAGTCAGGTGCAGTTGTGCATGGTAGCCAATCAGATTTCAACTTTAACTTGTTCAGTTAAGGTTTCACGAAAAAACCTGGGAGCTTTCTCTGTCAACTTCTCTGTATATATATATATATATATATATATATATACACATCTGGCCTAAGATGGATAGACTCCACCCCCACGCCTGCCTATGCCAGCTTCCAATGCGGGCAAGGCAATGGGTAGGCATGCCTCCGGGAATGTCCCGCCCCCAACGCAGGCTGGGTTCACACTACTACGAATTGGATGCGGGGTTCACTGCATCCAATTCGCATGTCAGGAGATTGTGACCGGCTCTCTATGGAGCCGGTTTACACTTCTCCGGTGCAAATTGCACAGGAGTCCTGTGCGTCTTCAGGTCCGAATTCAGCCAAACATTCCGGCTGAAATCGGACCTGAAATGGTGAACAGGGACGCACTGGACCCCTGCTGTGAGTCTCGCAGTACTGCGGTGTGAACCCAACCTTAATGTTCCCTCATCTTAAAGATCTGTGACAGGGAATGCTAATTTAGTGTACACCTAGTGGTTAAATCCTGAATTCGCTCTGCTAACCACCTGTCCACCATTATGTTTCACCAGTGAGATGAACCCACTATATGCAGGCTGAGAAAGACCATGCAGCTAAATTTAACCTTCCTGTGGGGGTCAAGGGTGGACAATTATTAGTTTCTACTTTGGAAGGTGTCACACCATGTGGCAACAGACAAACCGCTTTTTTTGCTGCATTCTGGGTTTCCCGGAGATCTCTTTTAGTGCATGACACATAGCATAATTTAGTTCTGGCACCAGCTCCTATGGATTTGTTTACATGGATTCTTATACCTGTTTATTGTGCAGGATAGCTGCTTCCTCTGAGTATAGGTGACAGTTACAATTTAAATAATTAAAGCAGTAATGTTTTTATAGTTTAAATAAAATAATCTTAGTGGCATGGTGTGAAAACCAGTACAAAAATAACAATTTTGTCAGCTTGTGAACTAGATAATGCAGATAATTTAGAAAATAATGTTTACATAAATGATAGCACATTGCAACAGCAAATAATTGTAAGTAATTAAGGGCAGCCCATTCTAGTGTTTGCTTTTTTCTCATTCATTTGTTCATACTTGTTAAGTATAATGTTCATTCTTGAAAGGAAATGTGAAGAACTGCATTGTTAATATAGTAATGCTGTTGTGTCATGGTATTTAATATTCATGTCTCCATGAATCTGTGTATACAAGTAGGACATCGTTCCCTGAGCTTGGTGATGTGCCCAGTACACAAACAGTAAACATATGCACAGAAAATGATGTTTGCTTGCCTTCACTGCTCATTACAATAGTAAAATGGAATCATTAAAACTGTTTTGATGCCACACTAATTTCTAAAATGAGTTTTTTTAAACTGGGTTAAAACTGTAAGTGTTCTTGTTTCTTCCCATTACCTGTAATGATGTGCAGACTTTGAATTACCAGTGACAGTGTGCTTTCCATTAACACTGGGTTTACCATTTGATGTATGCACAAAGTCTTAGATAAAATTTTAATTAATCTGTGACAAAGCAGCTCATGTTTAAAGCATATCTAAATGCCAAAAACAAATGTTTAAAATAGTGCAGCTTACCATACTTAGATGAAGTGTTTGCATTATTTCTCTCTTTTACCTTTATTTTCACCCGGTAATCCTGCATATAAAGCACTTCCTCCCCCTGTGCGTCTATGCTCACTTTCCCACACTATCTATAGAGGGAGCCAAGGTTGCTAACAGGTTGGACTTCAGACAAGTTTGCCTTTGTCCATCTTCATTAGATCATTGTTGATGGGATCAGTAGTGTACACAAGAAAAATTACATTGTTTTTGCTGTCTGTTCAGCAGGCCGGAAGTGATAAGGGCACTGCAAGATAAATAATTACTTTCTTAACTTGCTGTACTTTCCTAATATGCTAATTACATTTTCAGTAAAACCTAACTTTTTTACATACCTTATTCTAGACCGAGTGATCTCATCACTGTGTCTGTGTGCTTATCACTGCAAAGCATGCAGTTCATATCTGGTGGGAAGGACCCGTAGGGTTCTGTACATAGATTCTTTTAAACATCACACCACCCTTTCCCAGTATTCCTTTAAAAACCCTCAGCCATGATTCATGCAGCGGGCTGGCTCTTGAAAGGACTTATGTAAATATCAAAATGCCTTGATAGGTAGGTGTCAGTCTGGAGTAGTGCACTTTCCTATGCACTTAATTTGGTTGAAGACTGGCCTAGTAAATGCATGCATGTGATGCTGAGTCTTCATGATTGAAAGGACTGAATGTGCTTACAAAGCCTTGTTTTTTTTTTTTCTTTAAAATAATAAACACATCATACTTACCTGCTCTGTGTAATGGTTTTGCACAAAGCAGCCCCGATCCTCCTCTTCTCGGGTGGCCCGTCAGCACTTCAGATATATATCCATGGGAAATGCTACTGCAATTAAAGTGGTTGTCAACCCTTGACAACCACTTTAACCTACAGGTAAGCCTATAATAATGCTTATCTGTAGGTTCCCTGCATATCTCCCAAACATGCACAGTTTAGGAGATATACAGTGTACTCGCATGTGCCCACATCATCGGGCGCATGCGCAGTGAAGAAACGGCCTCCATGCGGTTCCTTCACTGAGATTGTGCCGCGATTGGCGGCTCCTGCACGCATGCGCAGGAGTGACGTCACACCGCTCTGGCAAATCATACAACGGAGTCCGCGCCCCCGGAAAGGAAGAGGGGCAGAAGATGGACGTGCCCTGGAGTGGGGACATTGCGGACTTCCAACACAGGTCAATGTCACATAATGGGCTAATATGCGATGCATACTAGCCCATTATGCTTTTACATTGCAGGTTAATATAGAGGAAGTAAAACCCATCAGGGTTTACTTCCTCTTTAAAAAGTATTGCACCATTCTTCAATTTTTTTCATAGATTTTGTGAAATTATAAACTGTACAGTACTATTTATGACTATTAGGGGAGTGTAGTTGAATTACAGACTAAAGTAAGTTTGTTTCTGCTAATTGGGCACTATTCCTGGTCTGAAGGAAACACCCTATAACTGGCTTCATAAATTTTTCCCATGCAAGGTTCCTGGTTGCTCTGGCATATGGATTTATTGTGCCAGTTTTCAGGAAGTGTTCAGAAAAGCCACATATACCAGATGTCATATGCATAGTTACATAGGCAGAAGGACTTGGCTTTAATACATTCAGCTTTTTATACCATAAGGCAGATGTACTGAACAGTGCAATAAGCTCTTATGAAATGTGTGCAATAATTGTTAATTTCACATAATTGATATACTGTGTGGAAAGAGTTTGAATATTTATTAGAGGAGATATGGAAGGGATTAATTGCCTCTTTATCACTAAAGTAAAATATGATTAAAAAATATGATTGTAATTATGTAAGCAATAATTACTTCAATGAAGTGAAATTACTTGGTAAATGAAGATAAGTGAGTGCAGTCTCTTGTCACATTAGCAGACATCTTCCAGCTTATGATTTGTGACCCTCTGAAAAAGTGAATGAAGGGATACAGTTTTCACCTATTCATGTATCAATGGTGTGGCTCTCCATAACAACCAATCATATTGCTGCTATCATTTTTCAAGTGTGTGATGGCAATTGTAAGCAAAAAAATGACTGGTTGTTTTGGATGGCAAAAATATAGTATGAAAATAACTGGCACCAGAAAATAACAGCTGGAATCTAAAGCCCCGTACACACGATACGATTTTCGGACGACCGTTTTTTGTTGGATGCTATTCTCATGCCGAAAGTGAAGAAGTTACTAAGAATACAAGCATTCTAGTACAACCAAATTCAATGTCAGAAGTGACCTAATGTGTTGAAAGCTTTGTATGTATGTTTTCGTTACCGAGAATGCATAGTCTTGCACTTATGATTTTTTTGGGTGAAAACCGTACTAATTATACAAAAATCGGACATTGTGCTCACATCTGACAAAAATTTTATAGTCTGCACATCCAGCTTTTGTCTGAAAAATCAGAATCGGCTTTCGAAAAGACCTTACTAACGATCTGAAAATCGGCAGATCGTTCGTCGTACGAAAATTCCGCATGAATTTCACATCATGTGTACAGGGCTTAACTGTATGAGAAGCAAGCTCTACTCCAATTTTTAAACATAGGCTCCTCTGTAGTACTACATTATGTATGGTTATATTATGCAAAATATAGGTAGAAAGTGATCATATAAAAGCTGCTATATTCCATAGGATAGCTATAATCTCTACTGACTAGAGAAGAGCTATGTCTTTAAAAATTTGCCCTGACACCAATCTAATTAGTCTGCTCACAATATCCATGGATTGCAAAGCCATTCAATCAATCTGAAGTTGAAGTTGACAGTTTTACTATTACTGTATTGCCTTCATAAAATCAGATATCCAAAAACCAGGGGTTTATTCCTCACTTGATACCATTTTTTTTATCAGTAGCCTAAGAATTGTAAAAATAAAAAATGTAAAATTATATTACCCAACATTTCATATTCCTGTTATATGTCTATTGTACCATGTACTTGTATGAAAAAGTGTCCTGTTCTCTTTGTATTGCTTCCTCTGTGTGAAATACCTGTTGTTCCTGCCAGTCCCTCTTATAAACCGACCACATTAGACGCGAGAACACATACATCCCAGCATGGTCAGTTTTATGGTTGTGCTGGTAACTCAGCCTGCTCTCCTCCAATGATCAGACTTGTGCTGCCCCCCCTCTGCACAGCCATTCACTGGGAAGACCAGTCTGCTGCTGTTTCTCCTCCCCCAGCTCTCTGAGCCCCCTATGCAGCTGAGAAAAGAGGACATGTAATCTCTTATTAAAAAATAAAACAGTATTTATATTTTTTTATGTATACACCAATGTTTTGCCTTTTGTTTATATTTTAAACGGAATGGGTTGTTTTACAAGGTGAGGGTTTACATATACTTTAAGTTCTCACTGCGATATCTACCTCTTTGACATTGCCCCCCCGCAGATTCACCTGCTCTGCGATTCAGCTCTGCTGCTGAACAGTGCCATCAAACCCATCTCCTGTAAGCCCATGGGATCCTGGAACTGCTCTCTGCAGAGGCATCACAGCACCCCAAGCTCACAGTACAGTGGTGCAGAGGATGGTGCTGACATTATCATGTCAGCCAAGCTTTTCCTATCACTGAGGGGGATTTCAGAACACTGTGAGAACCAGGAGAAGGGAAGAAATCACAACTCACGGGGAGTCACTATCCTTTTCGAACCGACTGTACTATTACAGTCGTGGTAGGAGACGTGGTGACATGACACTCGAACCCCACGACACTACGGAGA
>BLSH010117941.1:1960123-1981329 GCA_018402905.1 Glandirana rugosa | reverse complement strand
TGGGCCTGACATTGCAAGCCCAGGCATGGCTTGAAATCCCACAGGCACCGTGCCTGGGCCTGGGCCTGTAAAGTTTTTAGCAAGCCCAAGCCAGGCCCCAAGACGATAAAATGAGGTGCACAACTCTTCGACGTCCCGTCGGTTAGTTGTTCACAAAGTGACCAAACGGGAATCTTCGGTAGTGTCGGTACGGATGATTACCGTACCGACACTAACCGGCCACGTAGTACACTGGGTCGGAGAAATATTCGACCTCAGTGTCACGACGTCAGTGTACGAGGAACCCAATCATATCCCTTTCCATCGACTGCCGCACTCCCTGTCTAAAATCGGTAAAATTCACCCGAACGATTTTTGAAATGTCCGGGTCCGGGTCCGTGCCACGGACACCCTAAAGTTCGGTACGGACCCGAACGTTACAGTCCGGGTTCGCTCAACACTAATCTTAGCCTTTTCAATGGAGTGGAGAAGATAGGCGGTTAGGTGGCCCTGGGAGCGGCGGATCTTCTCCCCTTTGCATCCAGGCATGCACAGGAGCTTGGTACAGGGGATGGGATAATTTATGTCCAGTGGATTATAGCATACAGCCCCGCATGCGCTCCCAATTTTTTTGAGTTTAATGATACACAAGATTTTAATAGGTTCACTCTATGGAATACCTATAAAGTATATATGCAGGGTATGTTAATTAAATTGGCTTCCTTTGTCAAACAGACAGAAACAGAGGAAGAGGCAGATCAAAGAGTTGCTACGTTCCTTATCTCTAAAAGAACAGGAGAGCAAAACCAACCCAAACTCCAACCTAACACAAGCCATTCTAAAAGATAGACAAGCCTTAAGGGCTCTACTCTTATACAAACATGAAAACGATATGAAATATCTCAAGGGCAAATACTATGGTCTCCACAATAAAGCAGGAGCCTGGCTAGCCAAAAGTGTTAAAGCGAAACAAATTCAGCAAAAAATAAACTATCTTACCCATCCAAGAACAAATATTCCTCTATATAATCCAAAAGATATAGCCAATACTTTTGCAGATTACTATCAGTCTCTATATGATCTGAAAAACGATCCCACCACCCAACAACCCTCCCCAGAGCTCATCAATGCATTTTTAGAAAAATAAGTTACCTAAACTAAATGAAACTCAACTCCAATCTATCTCACAACCCAGGAAATAAGTACAATAATCTCTAAATTACCCAACCACAAATCCCCTGGAGATGACGGCTTTTCAAGTGAATACTACAAATACTTCTCTACCGAAATCTCTCCATACCTATGCTCAGTCTTCGATCCAGCCTCCTCCTCTGGTTCACTACCATCTGAAATGTTAAATGCGATTATTGTGACAAAACCAAAACCTGCCCGCCAAATTATAGGCCCATATTGTTACTAAATACAGATGTGAAAATATATGCCAAACTTCTAGCAACTAGATTACAAACCATCCTACCGACCCTCATACATCCTGACCAAGTGGGATATGTCCCTGGACGCCAAGCACCCGATGCTACTAGACGTCTTATCAACCTAATATCCAGGGTCGGGATCAGTCAGATGCCTTCTCTGCTACTATCTCTGGATGCAGAGAAGGCGTTCGACAGGGTCCACTGGGGTTACCTCCAAAAGGTGCTCGACATCTTCGGCATAACGGGATGGATCCAAAATGCCATCCTATCCCTTTATTCAAACCCCATAGCCACAGTCCTCACTTCAGGCCTGACCTCTAAGCAAATATGTATCAGCAATGTAACAAGACAGGGTTGTCCCCTCTCCCCTATTATTTTTACGTTACTGATGGAACTCTTAGCGGAAAGCTTCCGAGCCCATTCACAAATTACAGGTATAAATATAGTTGGCTGCGACAAGAAAATAAGTCTTTTTGCAGATGATGTCATGCTTATGTTAACAAAACCCGAGACAGCCTTTTCAGAAAAGCATAAACTCTTAGAGCAGTGGTTCTCAACTCCGGTCTTCGGGACCCCCCAACAGGCCAGGTTTGCAGGATAACTAAAATACATCACAGGTGATATCATTTGCTGCTCAGTGATTGCAGTATTCTAGTCTGCATCTCCCCAAGGTAATACTTAAATTCTGGCCTGTTGGTGGGTCCCGAGGACCGGAGTTGAGAACCACTGTCTTAGAGGAATTTAGCTCCATGTATTACTACAAACTAAATGCTAATAAATCACAGATCTTAGGCATAAACTTACCAAGACAGATGCAAACGAGACTAGAGACACAATTCACTTTCATCTCGTCCCCCAACTCCATTACATTTTTAGGAATCCAACTAACTTCCAATACCTCACAGCTTTACAAATTTAACCTTAAACCATTCCTTGATTCCTTACCACAACAATTATCCCACTTAAAATCACATGGCCTATCATTGGCAGATAGAATAGCAACCTTTAAAATGCTGATATTCCCCAAACTACTATATATACTTAGGACCAATCCCAAAGTATTTCTTCTCTACAGCCCAAAAATGCCTCAACAAATTTATATGGAAGCACAAACCTCCCAGATGCTCTCATAGTATAATGATAAGACATAGAAGATATGGGGGTATGGGAGTGCCCAACGTCATAGCTTATTATAAGGCATGTATCTTGGACCAGCTCCGATATTGGTGGAGTATGCCTAAACATAAAACATGGCATTGAAGCGACAAGTGTACCAGTTAAAAACCTAAAGTTAACTCTTATAACAATTCAAATAGGGGCACCAATCGCCAAATCTGACTCTCCAATGGTACAGAACTCCACCACAACATGGTCAGAATTTCCCCTACTTCCGACACCCAATGATCCTATTTCAAAAATTCCACTACCACTGTCAATTCTGAACCACTTTATCCCTTGTCTGGACATGGCTCATGGCAAAATAGAGCATTAATCTATTGAAAGACCTATACCATAATAAGGCACTCTATACATTTGAAAAACTACTAGCTTTGTTTCAGATTCCACTACAAACCCAATTCCAATACATACGAGTTTGTGCCTTTCTCTACACTCACCCTATTGCTTTATACTTAGAAATGGCACTAATAATCAAATATTTTCAAGATCCAATACCTTTAGTAAGAGGCATTTCCTTATTTTATAATAAACACCCTACTCAAATCTTATTCTCTAAAACCAATACCATCCTCAAGTGGGAGGAGGTTTTAGAAGAAACCTTCGCAGACAGCACCTGGCTGAAAGCCTTCTCTTCCACCTATACCTCAACTAAATGTGCGAACCCCTGGGAGTATTTCCAAAAAGTACTACACTCATGGTATCTTACCCCTTACAAAATCTCAAAAGTGGGCACGCTGCACCACGTGCTATGGTCTTGTAGGTCTTTAAGATCATATTGGAATAAGATCTTTTCAATCCTATTTCACATATGTAATCAGCATATTATCCCTAACCCAGAAATGGCTATCGTACACTTAAATATTCACAAATTTCAGCCATCTCTCTGCAAAGTGATAGTACAGCTCCTTCTGCCAGCCAAAACAACAATCACAAAGCAATGGAACTCCGACACTACACCCTCTCATAAGGACACCATTGTAGCTCTAAATCACCAATGTGAGATGGAGAGGCTGCTAGCAATTACCACCCTTACGATTTAACGCTTCAGAGCTAATTGGAATGTATGGCTAATAAATCCTAACTGTACAGTTAAATGCTGAGAATTATGCAAACTTATTGTCTGGTGTGTTCTTCTTCTTCCCATTCCAGTCCCTCTCCCTTTCTACTTTCCCTCGTCGTGTTTTGTCTCCTTCCACCCCTCCTCCCCCCTCCCTCTCCCACAAAGTATGTTCTTAGCCACTGTTTTTAATTCCTGGTACTATTTAGAAAAGGATTACAGACTAGCTCTCGTGGTACATTTGCTCAATATTATATCATAAGTTGCAACCTTTACCATGAAATAGGGCATACGGTAGGGCTCCCAGCCCATAGGACACAGTTTGATCACATTGGTGTGTCTGGGTTGGTGTGCACCGCTTATAGAACGCAATAATTTCTCACTCTCATTTAAACAGCTTTAACAAGTTTTCTAAATGTTGATGTACATTATATAAACTACTTCTTTTGGATGTGTCTACTATTCTTGTAATGTACTATTGTACCTACTTGTTTATACCTTGTTACCCCCTTTGTCTATCTACATTGAAAAGATAATAAAAATCGATTGAAATTAAAAAGGCTTTTTAATGCTGAGACATTACAAATAAATACATTTAAGACAGAATTACGCTATTAGATTCCCTTTGTTTCCATCCATCCATATGCGGATACCCATGATGTTTTAAAATGACACAGAGGAGGCTTGCCACCAAACACCAGGATCTTATACAGATTAGCTTACATGAGATTTACCCCTACAGGGGTGTCGCCATCTGGTGAGTGTGGGACCAAAGGGGAGCATGTATGGTTTCTCATCGTATTTCACATATTTGGTCGTTTACAGTAAATTGCCATTTTGTACAAGTCACTGTTAAAGGATTGGCACAAGTCACGTTGGACACTAAGGATACAGGAGTGTTTATTTGGACTATTTTGGATTTTCCATTTATTTTTCATTAATACATTTTTCAATTTGATATTGTTTTTTTATTATTTATTCATTTTTATACATGAACTGTTGCACCGCTTTTGTACACAAACTGAAGATCATATTTATTGCACATTATTAATTTGATTGCACATTAATTATAGTCTATGCTTAGTAGGATTGATTATGAGTAAGTTTGGTTACAGTATTATTAATTTTGAATATATTACCTTATCACATTCATCATGCATTGGTTGCACTTAGCACTTTTTGGATTTGTTTTTTAGAGTTAGATTGAGACACTTAATTTGGTCATAGGGCAGCGCCATCTTCTCTTTATAGTCTTGTACACATTATTACTCCACCTAGTGGAGGTTTAGGGAGGCAGCAGCCTTGCTTGGTGCTTGTTCCTGAGCGCGGAGATTATTTGATTTTCTTGTACAGAGGTATGCCATTACTCAGAGTGGGGCATGTCTGTTCTGGCAAGCTGTCATGAATGTGGCAGCTACTTGCACAGTACCGTATCCCCAGCTGTCCACTATGGATGATGGGGATGTCATTACCCAAATATGGTGATGGGTGGGTGGAGCCTGACGGAGAGACTAGCTTGCCATCAAGCCAGCTTAACTTTTGATTGACAGGGCAAGGCAGTGGGCAGATTCAAGAGCTCATTTTGGACTGAGTAGTGGTTGTGGATTCGTCCAACTGCCATGAGTTGTCAGTCAAGAGAAAAGTATACCTGATGGGGAACTAATCTCATGGTTCCCCATAAGGTTTTACCCACCCTTGGTACAAAACTTCTCAGCCGTGTGCCTTGATGGGAGCAGTGGCTGGGGAAGGAGGACACCCAGGAAAGGGTATCCAGTGTCTCTGATACATAAATCGAGCACAAGCACCAACACTTTCAGTGTGTTTCAGTACAATCTTCTTTAAATTTACCAACAACAGTGTAATGGAAGGCCTATATCAGTGATAGTCAGGCAGCCAAAGCATTCCAGCTTTGGTGAAGATAGAAATCCCATCATGCCTCCACCTCTGGAGTCATACCTTTGACTGTCAGAGTCTTGCAAAGGATTTAAAGCAGTGTTGCCAACCATCAGTATCTTTACTAGCAGCCTGTAAAAAATGGGTACTTTTCTCCTGTCAGTAAAAGCCAGTAAAACAAAAAAGGTTGCCAGTAAAAAAATATGGCTGTGACACTCGGCTCAGAACTGGCCGAGACCATCCAATGCCTGCTACAGTGTGTTCAGATGGTCTGGCGGAGGCGGTGCCTGAGCGTGTTGTGTGATGTCATGGTGCAAGGGAGTCTCATGTGCGGGTCTGCAGGACGGGAGCAAGGCAAGCCGAGAGCAGAACTGTCAGTGCTGTTTGGATTAGAGTGACCACCTGCCGTGGATAGAGACTGTCACTGTAACTCAGGAGGGGACGTGTCCTATCGGTGAGGTGTCATTATCATCTGTGCTGCTGCACACTGCTGTCAGTGTCACTGTGAGAGGCAATTTCATGTGTGTGGGCCTGCCCATTCTAATTTCTTGCCCTCCTGAGTCTTGTCCCTGAGCTACTTACTTACTATATTGAAAATAAAATAAGAAATATGTTTTTTGCCTTAAAGACGAAGTAAACCCATCCCATCGGGGTTTTTCTTCCTTTCCCCTTCCCTGCAAAGTAAAGGCACAATGTGCTAGTATGCACCGCATCCATCTTCGCCTGTATTCCTTCCAGGGCCATCACGGCACTGACTTCTAAAGAAGCTGCATGAGCAGCCGTTTCTTCAGAGCGCATATGCCAATGACATCATCGGTGCAGTATGCAGTAAATATCTCCTAAACGGTGCATGTTTAGGAGATATTTACAATACCTATAGGTAAGCCTTATTCTAGGCTTACCTATAGGTACAAATAATGCAGGGAGGTTTACAGCCTCTCTAATATCTACCTTGAATCAATCACATTGCTAATTGCATATTGTACTTGTTTGTAGCCTAGATACTGAAATTTGCATTTAAAACTTTCAACTTTAATTTTATAACTTTTGGAAATGGCTGTGCCAGTAAATTTTTGGTGTTGTGTCAGTAAATTTTAATCTGGTAGGTTGGCAACACTGATTTGAAGTTTTACCACATTTAGAATGCTGAGGTTGCCTACCCTTGGCCCATATGATTACGTATTAATTGAATAGATTGTTTAGATTTGCCTTCATGCTATCACAAAGTTTTTGTAGATCCAAAGAGATTACACAAAGCCAGCTTTAGAGGTGGGTGGCCAGATCTGCATCTGTTATACAGATTTTGACATTTATGTTATAAACAAATAAAGAAGTTATCTAGCGGCTGCTGGACGAAGCTGTAGAAATATTCTATTTACTTAGCGATTTATTGGTAGCACATGAGTAACTTTTTGTTTTTTGCATATATGTTATAAGCTTAAGCCCCATACACACGGGCAGAATGTCAGGAGACATTTGCTGGTTCAAAATAAAAAACAGCCGACATTCTGCCTGTGTGTATGTTGGACATGCTTGCTGGAAAACCAGCATCCGACCAACTCCCGATCAGCGATCTCAGCCAATGGCAGAGATCGCTGATCGAAGTGGACACAATAGCTCAGCGGGGGTGATCTCTGAACTAACAGAATTTTTTTTTTTTTCGTGCAACCCTCTCGATTGCTGTAGTGTGTACTCGGCTTAAATCCAAGTGATGTGGCATGTGGGCTAGCTAGGATCAGACCAACTGCCCTCAAGCACTATCTCAGGCAATGTATGCATGCTGTTTTGTGGCCCTTGTACAATTAAATAACTATCGGCATAAATCTAGAGAGGGTTATTCAATACCAGTTATCCTGGAGATGATCTGCATGTGTATGGACATCTATGCTCAAAGCTTCAGATAATAGAATAATAGGAAAAAGAGTTACATTTTTAAGTGGTACAAGGTTTTTGCTGCTGAATCTCTCTTTCAACTCTCACTATTACTATGTTAGCATTGCAAATGGGACTGATGTGAATGTACAATATATATGTAAAGCGCTGCTTAAATTGACAGCGCTATATAAGTACCTGAAATAATTAAAAATAAATAAATAAATGTATAATTATACAGTTAGTTAAAATTATCCATGTGTAATTTACTGCATTGAATGATTAATTTTGTGTCATTGCAGATCACAGCAAAGCTGTTGAGTAAAATCCATGTAATCTTAATAAATAGTCTTATAGAGAGAATTCTCCAGGCCAATATATTTTAACGGTCAGTCTTTTATTGTTGCCTTAGTGAGTCTGTTATTCTGGTATGATCCTTATGCTAAATTGATTATGCTTGGCAAAGAACAAGCACAGCAATTCAGATGATCTAAGATTTCAGGAGCAGGTTTAGATAGATTGCTTGGGGGCTGGAAGGGATCTGTGGACACATTTGTGGTCTTGGCTTTATTACTCAGGGGAGCCGGCTGTATTTCAGAAAGTGACTGCACTGTGCTCTGTGCTTATTGCCACAACTTTTCATTGACATATCTGATTATTTAGGGAGCTTGAGGATTCTTTTGAAATTGAATTGAATACATATTGCGGATGAATGGAAATTGCTTTAAGTAAAAGGGTCCATTCAGCAGGTTTTTGCTGATTCTGTATCATAAGTATTAAAGCTACTTGCTTATGGCATATCATTTTGTATTTCATTATATACTTTCCTTCCAGGGAAAAGGTGTGCGACTGATAGACAATTATAATACTTTTAATGTTATAAAATCTTTAAAGCTGCAGTAGGAATGTATCCCTTTACTTTTCAGTGTCTTCTCAAGTGCCCCAGTACCCCCAAGATGGAGAGCACTCTGGTAGGCAAATACTGGTATGGAACTGATGGCACAACATGGTGGGCAGGCATGAACAGATATTGATAAAAGAGAGGAGGGAGACTGAAGGTCAACCAATGACTTTCGTGACCCAAGTCATTATCTATATATCAAAGTGCCCCTAGTTTGATAAATCAGTTCACATATAATATCAAAAATGTATGAGATATGTGATTTCCACTTATTTATTATAAACAAAGTGTACAATTATGTTTTTATATAGCATGATTTTTCTGAATTTATTCTCTCTTGAGAAGAGGAGATTAAGAGTGGATATGATCAACATGTACAAATACATAAATGGTCCATACAGTGACCTTGGTGTGGATTTATTTACTTTAAGGTCATCACAAAGGACAAGGGGGTACTCTTTACATCTAGAGGAAAAAAGATTTCATCTCCAAATATGGAAAGGTTTCTTCACAGTTAGAGCTGTGAAAATGTGGAATAGACTCCCCCCAAAGGTAGTTTTGGCCAGCACGATAGATTGCTTTAAAAAAGGCCTGGATTATTTCCTTAATGTAAATAATATAACTGGGTACTAACATTTTGAGGTAAAGTTGATCCAGGGTGAATCCGATTGCCTCTCGGGGGATCAGGAAGGAATTTGGATCATGCTTTGCTGGGATTTTTTTGCCTTACTCTGGATCAACTGTGGGTGAAGGATTGTATAAGGGATTGTACGGTTATATAAAATTTTTCTGTTTTATTTTATTCATTTTTTTTTTGGTTGAACTGGATGGACTTGTGCCTTTTTTCAACCTTGCTAACTATGTAACTATGGTATGCATTAATGTGTAATAATTCATTACTTTCACAAATCTGACTATATTAATTTTTTAATCATTATCCATAATTGATAGCTGTAGGTCATTGATATGTAATTGCTAGCTGTTGATTAGTAGATATAACTGATTACTTCCCCACAGTTTATTAGAAAAAAAAATAGAAAGCAGCTTGTTTTAAAAAAAAATCATCAACCAGCCTTTTATATCTCTAGGTTGCCTCTTGGAACAACCAGTTTCATAACTAAACAAGGATCTTAATGATCTGTAATGTAAAATAAATTACAATTCCTTTGTAATGACTACTGAAAGGCAAAGCTGGGATTTCAGGTACAGGGTGCCTGGGCATCAATTGCAGGATGCCTGGGTCTCAGGTGCAGGATAAAAAAAAAAAATACTTTTTGTTTAGTTGCTGCCGGGCAAATTTACGTCTCACCTATATGGTATACAGGTCAATACTGATTATTTTATTATATTAGCAGTCACACTACTGCTTCTTGTCTTGATATCTCAGGTGCAGGATGCCTGGGTCTCAGGTGCAGGATCCCTGGGTATCAGTTGCAGGATGCATGGGTCTCAGGCGCAGGATAGATACATTAACAGATTGAAGCCAAACTCCAGCTCACACTTTTCAGCTACAGCAAACTATTTTTTTCCTTTCAGTATAAAGGTTTTGCATGAATGAATAAAAGCTTATGATTTGAATCACCACTGACAGTGTTTAATGGTTTTCTCATCAATGTGAGCTTGCTAAAAATAATAGACTTGCTGGCCAGATCACTAGATGAAAATAAAAGAAACAAAGAAATAAACTAATGCAGCGATCACACCTATGAATTGGTAAGCTGCAATATAATAAATGTTTGCTTTTGGGTTTAATACTGCTTTAATAATCCTGTCCATTTACATTATGAACAATGCGCCCCCTGATGTTGTGCTCATTACCTCTCACTGTAGTGAATAATAAATTCAGTGTGGTGCATTGTTTTCATATTAACTTGCGTATTGTATTTTCTAAATGACAGATCTGCAAACCTAGTGGACGGGACACATAAATCTTCATATAAAAGCACCCATTTAAGTCTATTGTGAAGAAGCAATTTAATAACTTCACAATAAGTGACCTGCTATTTATTGCTCTTATATATTGATACTGTACTTTGCAAGGCAGCATATAGTACCGGTGCAATAGATCATTTTTGATACAGTTTCACTTAGTAAAATTGCCTGGCATAGTGAAGTGCAGAGAAACTTAATTGTGAAATTAATTTGCTTTAAATGAATGATTCAATCAAGAAAATCTTATACTATATGGATATCTGCAGTGAGGGCGATGTTGTGGGTTGCATCAATAATGTTTCAAGCTGTATCTGATATCACGAAGAGCTGGGTGTGGAGCTCAACCTGTTAGGATGATGATATTAATAACTTGTGCTTTGTAAACTTAGAGCAAAGTAAGGGCTTTCCTTTATTTCTCTCCCACCTAGTATTATATACTTCAAATTCCTTCACGCTCTTGCCAATCCATTCAGCCCTGGGAGCCAAAGGAAATTGCTGGTACTCCTGGATATAGAGAAGCATGTTACTTCTTATGACAGCACTGGGCCAATTGGTGCTCTTACACCTGGAGTCCATGTTCCCGTGTAAGTTATGCCTTTAGCAGTAATATGCCCTACTGCACTGGAAGGCTGAATGCTAGCTCAGCCAACATAATGGTTATATAAAGAGGTGAAAATATTGTCTATGCCAGCTTGTGGAACTCTAAGAGTTGTTAGGGTTTTTTTTTGAGCAATGAGCAGCTTCTGTCTCTTAGATTTGGCATCCATATTTTTTTTACCTATCTGTAAGGGGGGGTACTCTTCCTGATGACCACAAATGTAAGAGCAATCCTCCTAGTTATGCATCACGCTATTGTATAGTGAGCTGTATTAGCAGAGGTTCCCTGAGACCAAAAAGTTATTTCAAGGGTTTCTCCATTTACAAAATTTTGAGATAGGCTGCCCTATGCAGCACATGCAGCACAAGGGTTTCCATGTACAAGAGAGCCTGTCAGAGTTTAGCAGTGGCAGAAGACAGGGCTTTTTCCATTGGGGTAGGGTTAGACCATGGTTAGGTTACCTAACGGTTGAGTTAGTACATTATCACTTTGACAATGGAATTGAAGCCCATCATACCCAGGTAAAAGCCACAAATCCTACCAAGACATTTTTCACACAAGAGCCTAAACCCTTTTCCAATAATAAAGTCCTCCAGGATTCTGTGTTCTCTGCTGACCAATGTCCTCAGCCCTTGTCCGCTTATGAAGGCTTCTTCCAAATATAGCAAGTGACGGGGATCAATATTAAATACGAAAAAATAAACCTACTGTGAATATATTTTTTATATTTTAAAGAATTGCTAGAAATTAGGCAATCTCTGTTGGCTTTGTGGAAAGCATGTCATGCATAAGATAGATATGTGTTTTGATCTAGTGGAGAGGCTGTTGGGACCACATCAAAGGTAACTGAATGTCACATGTGTTTGCCAAGGCACTTGTTTAAAGATCTAAATACAAGCATTGTCTTAAAAACAGTTGTTAATTAGCAGAGATACAATTCTAATCTTTTTGGCTCTATACACCACCACAATGGATTTGAAATTAAACTAACAAGATGTGCTTTAACTGTAGACTTTCAGCTTTAATTTGAGGGTATTTACATCCAAATCAGGTGAACGGTGTAGGAATTACAACATTTTGTATATGTGCCTGCTACTTTTTAAGGGACCAAAAGTAATGGGACAGATTAACAATCGTAAATCAAACTTTCACTTTTTAATACTTGGTTGCAAATCCTTTACAGTCAATTTCAGCCTGAAGTCTGGAATGCATAGACATTACCAGACACTGGGTTTCATCCCTGGTGATACTCTGCCAGGCCTCTACTGCAACTGTCTTCAGTTCCTGCTTGTTCTTGGGGCATTTTCCCTTCAGTTTTGTCTTCAGCAAGTGAAATGCATGCTCAATCGGATTCAGGTCAGGTGATTGACTTGGCCATTGCATAACATTCCACTTCTTTCCCTTAAAAACCTCTTTGGTTGCTTTCGCAGCATGCTTCGGGTTATTGTCCATCTGCACTGTGAAGCGCCGTCCAATGGGTTCTGAAGCATTTGGCTGAATATGAGCAGATAATATTGCCTGAAACACTTCAGAATTCATCCTGCTGCTTTTGTCAGCAGTCACATCATCAATAAATACAAGAGAACCAGTTCCATTGGCAGCCATACATGCTCACGCCATGACACTACCACCACCAGGCTTCACTGATGAAGTGGTATGCTTTGAATCATGAGCAGTTCCTTTCCTTCTCCACACTTTTCTCTTCCCATCACTCTGGTACAAGTTGATCTTGGTCTCATCTGTCCATAGGATGTTGTTCCAGAACTGTGAAGGCTTTTTTAGATGTTGTTTGGCAAACTCTAATCTGGCCTTCCTGTTTTTGAGGCCCACCAATGGTTTACATCTTGTGGTGAAGCCTCTGTATTCACTCTGGTGAAGTCTTTTCTTGATTGTTGACTTTGACACACATACACCTACCTCCTGGAGAGCGTTCTTGATCTGGCCAACTGTTGTGAAGGGTGTTTTCTTCACCAGGGAAAGAATTCTTCCGTCATCCACCACAGTTGTTTTCCGTGGTCTTCCGGGTCTTTTGGTGTTGCTGGACTCATGGTGCGTTCTTTCTTTTTAAGGATGTTCCAAACAGTTGATTTGGCCACACCTAATGTTTTTGCTATCTCTCTGATGGGTTTGTTTTGTTTTTTTAGCCTTATGATGTCTTGCTTCTCTGATAGTGACAGCTCTTTGGATCTCATATTGAGAGTGGACAGCAACAGATTCCAAATGCAAATAGCACACTTGAAATGAACTCTGGACCTTTTATCTGCTCCTTGTAAATGGGATAATGAGGGAATAACACACACCTGGCCATGGAACAGCTGAGCAGCCAATTGTCCCATTACTTTTGGTCCCTTAAAAAGTGGGAGGCACATACACAAACTGTTGTAATTCCTACACCGTTCACCTGATTTGGATTTAAATACCCTCAAATTAAAGCTAAAAGTCTGCAGTTAAAGCACATCTTGTTCATTTCATTTCAAATCCATTGTGGTGGTGCATAGAGCCAAAAAGATTAGAATTGTGTCAATGTCCCAATATTTATGGACCTGTCTGTACCAAAGGTATAGATAACAATGCACATTCTGTGTTGTGATTAATCATATTTATTTTGTTGGCGCATACAATGCAAGTTTTAGAAGGATGATTTTCTTAGGGATTAGAATTTCATGGAAATCAAAATAAAAATTCTTTATATTTTAGGAATTTCAGAAGAGCCACTGACAGTTTATATAAATGTATAGAGTACCTACCCTAAAAGCTGTACGTATTGATTGAAAATATGCCACAGGCAGAATATAGTGGGAAAAAATTGGTTTATACAGTAATGTATTTTGACAAGGATAGCTGATAGATGCAAGCCGTTAGTGCTGCCTTCGTCTATGTGCACGGTAACACTGCGATGAAGGTAACATATCCAATATTTATCCCTCAGTAGCCTAAGGAAAGACTCAATAGTCAGTATTAGCATGTTCGGGGTACGGTCAATCTGCTCTCCTTATAGGTAGCTTTGCAGCTGCCAGACTTTTTCATTCAGTAAGCAGTCTTACAATCTAATCTCTGCAAATGACTTTTTATGTGTTGCAGAGCAATTCACATCTTGAAATCTGTTACTCTATTCACTTGCATAGGCAAAATGCTACTATTAGTAGTTTACAACTTCATCTCTGCAAGAAATAAATTTATTTGCAATAGAACTCTGGTTTGCTGCAATGTGCTATTTTATAAAAGAATTCAGAGTAAAGAGAAAAACTACATTTATGTATTATGTATTTTACTGAATAATGCCAAAATGATTTTAAATTCTGTGTTACCATTCATTATCCATTATCGTTTTTTACGCTTTTGTCATCCATTGTATACCAGCTAAAACTCCAAAACATTCTGATTGCAATAAAAGGGTTAGGGAGCAAAGTAAATCTAGTTTGGCAGTCTTTTCCATCTGCATGTTTAGGTAGGTGAACCAATATACAATCTGCGCAATCAAAGTGATACAATTCAATCATTTTCTGGGGTAAATAAGTTGCTGGCCAACACCCTTAAAGCGATTGTATACACTCTTTTTTGACTTTTACCTACAGGTAAGTGTATAATAAGGCTTACCTGTAGGTAAAATTAATATCTTCTAAACCTGCATGGTTTAGGAGATATTCGCCCTTCTTGCAGCCGCTGACGTCATGGCGCATGCGCAGTGAGGTCCCGGCGAAGGCCCGGCGAATAGCGCCGGACCTTGTTAGAAGCCTTGCCGAAAAGACGGGCTCCAGCGCGCATGCGCAGGAGTGACATCTCGCTGCTCCTGCCGCTCACAGCGCCAGAGCCGCGTACCCAGAAGGATCCCCCGAGGGAACATGTCGGCTCCCTCTGCGGGGACCAAGCGAACCCGTCGGACCTTCGTTCTGAGGTAAGCATTTCATAAGGAGCTAGTATGCCTTGCATACTAGCTCATTATGGCTTTCCCTTACAGGTTTTATTTATTTATTTATTTTTTACTGGTATACAACCGCTTTAAGTGATTCAAACGTAATATGCTAAATATATGCTATGCTAAACTAATACCCCAAACAATGATGTGGCGCAACTTTTTTTAAAAATTAAATCAAAACAATGTGCAAACAAACTGTGCATCCAAAAACAATACATTTCCACACATGTAAAGTTGTATAGAAAACGATATCCAACTTCACTCCACTTCATTCAGCACTGTGAAATGTTATACGCAAAGTGATTCTGCCACCCATATATTGATGAGCCTCTCACCTCATTACCGTGACCCCTTTATTACCAGAGGGTCTCACCCAGCATTTTTTCCTCTCTGGGGATGAAGAAAAACAGCTACCGTCTCCATTACTCCTCTGTCTCTTGTTCAAATTGATGGATGGATAGATCTCTGATCCCCACAGCATGCATGCAGGAAAAAAGCACTCAGACCTAGTGCTCTCTGTTTAAAACTCACATTTATTATCGGAATAAAATACTGCACTTACAAACAAGGCTCTATAGGCAGTGCTAACCATAGGTCACTTGTCTCTCAAACACAATTTGCAGGGCAGCTAGATGCAGAGATGGCCACAGGATAGCACAATGTACATGAGTCCTCATCCAATACGTACGTTACTTCCAAACCTCGGGATTCCTCAGTAGGGGCTGAGGGCTGCAAATTGTCTTTGAGAGACAAGCGACCTACAGTTAGCACTGCCTATAGTGCCTTGCTTGTAAGTGCAATATTTTATTGCTATAATAAATGTGAGTTTTAAACAGAGAGCGTGCTGTGGGGATTGGAGATCCATCCATTCATCAATCCATTTGAACAAGAGACAGAGGAGTATTGGAGATGGTAGATGTTTTTTTTCATCCCCAGAGAGGGAAAAATGCTGGGTGAGACCCACTGGTAACACAGGGGTCACGATAGTGAGGTGAGAGGCTCATCTATATGGGTGGTGGATTCACTTTGTGTATAACGTGACGGTGGTGAATAAAGTGGAGTCAAGTTGGATATCCTTTTTTCTACAAAGTCACATGTGGAAATTTATTGGATTTTATTTGTATTGTTTTTTGTATGCACAGTTTGTTTGCACAGTGTTTTGATGTAATGTTTAGGTAGGTTTCAGTAGACATAATATAGACCACATGGAGAAAGGGCTAGCCTAAATAAGCTGTATAAAATGTGAACAATGGCATAACCAAGGTTTGCCTGTGCAGTAAGAAATACACATAGGAGATGGTTATTTTTATTTAACTTTTTTTGCCTAAAATAGTATGAATTTTATTCCTATCCATGGAAATAAGTCCACTGAATGTATTTTATATCCCTATGAAACTTAGTATAGTCAAGCTCTTTTGGCCATACTTCTCCTGCGGGTCACAGGGGTACACTTAGTTCTGAACTCCTGTGACCCAGATTCAGCCTACAGTAGGTTGAAGTCCACTGTCGGCTGGTGCCACAGAACCAATCCAGACACTGCAGGGATCCTGACAATAATGTTGGGATTTGCCCAGATGCCCAGGTGCTGCACCAACAGCTGGCGCAGCCTCTCAACGCATTGCTGAGAATTTGAGCCAGCCACTTTTGCCCTCTCTCCTGCCTTGAAGCCAGTGAGCTGTTCGGGTCTGGTGTGGATTTTGAAGGGGACCGCACACCAAAAAAAAGAGAAAAATTTGTGGAGTCCCCCAAAAGCCATACCTGGCTATTCAGTCTGGTATGGGTTTAAAGGGGAACCCCACGCTAAAAAAAATAGCACGGCTTCCCCTAAAATCCATACCAGACCCTTATCTGACACAGCTCAGCATGCCAGGAAAGGGGGGGCGAGCGAGCACCCCCTCCTTCCTGAACCATACTAGGCCATATGCCCTCACTTTGGGGAGGATCCCCTGGCAAAGCACCTTGTCCCAATGTCAATGTGGACAAGGGCTTCTTTTCCACATGACTGTCCTGGTGGCTGTGGGGGTGCTTTTTGGAATCTGCTCCCAGACTGGCCAAACAATGAAAAATACCTACCGCCCACTGAACACAACCACTCCTGATGCTTGACACTCACCAAATGACAGGTAGTCATGCATGACCTGTGTCTTTAGGCGGCTGGAGCCGCCAGGTGCTGTGTGATGGAAACCTGTTAATGTCTATGGGAATAAGTAGCTGTGCCAGCTGTGTGGGTGTGGGTGAGCGACCCTGAGCACAGCAAACCTTCACTTTTTGAGTTCTGTTACACATTTAGCAGTATAAAACTACACAACAGAGAAAGAAATCTGGTTACAAACTGACCTTTAACATTGCAGCACTGAGACCTATGGTGTCATAATTGTTTAGGTATTTTTATTTATGGTGCTACCACATTTGCAAAAAAGTGTTAAATTCTACACTGTCTAAAGAAAATGCTATGAATTTAACACAGCAGTTTATGGTTATAAGCATGCCTCCTGGCCTGGTTGCTATTAATAAAATAGGTGTCAGTAGTAATGCATAATGCAAGACATTAAACCAGACATTTACAGAGTAATCAAGTACAAGAGAATGCCTAAACATTCTGCTGCCTTCAGCAATGATGGAAAGGTCACTCTTCAGATCCATGACACAACCTACCATAAATGATTGAGTTACCAAAATCTAAATGATAAAAGGCAAATTTTATCTCAGTAATTCTTATAATTTAAACCAGTCTGGATACAATCCCTAGTAAATTTTGCTAAGGAAGGGGGATAAAGACTGAATATGGAGACCTGCACTGGTTCAATATACAGTATATACTCTTTAATTATAATTCCTGAAACCCACATCATGAACTACTGATCTCGGAGCAAAATAACAAAAAAAAATAGGTAGCTTCTAGGTGTTCTTTATTTTATACTTAGAGACATGGAAAAGGTATACATTATAACCATTCTGTATAAAATATTAATTATAATATCAATAGCTGAGTGAGTTCATCCTGATAATTTGTGGCATTTCAGTTTTATACACTATTTATTTGTTCATTTGACTTGCAGGTAGAACAAAAAAAAAATCACTGATCTCACTTTAACATCAGATAAAATCCCAGAAATGTTTCACAGGTTATGACATGAATATTTAAATATCTGGAGGTATCTATTAGGTCCCATTTACATCTTTGCAGGGCGTTAAATTAGCCCATTAAAAATGAATTGGCTTTCTAAGACAAAGCACAGTGCACACGTCTCCATGTATTGCAGTGTGCTATAAGGTAGGTTTGTTGCCTTAGTGTGTTGGAGCACCATTCAAAATGAATTGCACCGCAATGCAGCAATGCATGTTGTGTGTGTTACCATTTTCTATTTAGTGCATGTACAGTACAAAAGATATTGCTAATTAGCAGAGGCCAAAAGGCAGTGTGGTAGTATATTAAGCCAGTCATTGGTGCTTTATTATATTCTGATAAATATAATTCATGCTTTATTAGTTATTTCACCTGAATAGTATGTTTAGTGCTAGGTTAGTATTCATATGTTAACAGACCATGTTCTGCAGTGAGTGGAAGGTCCTGTAGTTGCACCACTGTATTATGTTAGTAAATGCTAGCAGTCGTCATCTATGACAGCTCCTCTTTCTCCTTCCCCGGTTTGAGCCATGCCATTTATTAAAAAGCAAATGGACGGGTGTGGCGCTGTCTGTGAATGATAAATATATAAAATAATAAAAATATTTTATGTGATAAGTGGTTTAGGTGAGCTTGTTTTTTTGTGTATGGGTCTCAAATTAAAACAAAGTGGTTCAAAAGTATTGACAAGTGGATACCAAGTACAAGGTGGGTTGTGAAAGTGAAAACAGCATTAATTAACCATCAAAAAGTTATTTGGTACACAGTGAATAAAGATAAAAAATATAAAAAATATGTAAAGTGGATATACAGTAACATAAAATCGTTCAGAAATGTCCCATGTGGTATATATAAAAAATAGTAAAAAAGTAGCAAATATTAAGCGGGTGCTGTGGATACAAAGTCCATAAAAAATCATTAAAAATCCCCCAGATGGTTAACCAAGTGGATATACAGGCGTCTATATACAATATAGAACCATACATGCAATCGTATCTATATGGTTCCGAAATAGAAACAAGACTTTATATTGATATCGTTAATCCTTAAGTTGGTTTAGAAGATAAATGAAAAGCGGATATACAGTCCCAATGTGCATGCGGCAAATATTTTCCAATGTAACTTTACGTAGTGTCGTGTCACTATGTGATCTTCCAGAATTCAATGTGGCTGTTATAATACACTAGTGCTCTCCCCCGATGTGCCCTCACTTACCAAATACTTCACACCCCTCCGGGGTCACTCGCGTGTGGTAAATGGGGTCTTTCAAGGTTTCCGGGGTTCAGCTCCTCCTTTAGATTTCCAGTAGAGTTGCGTTCCTCCTGTGCTCGTTCCCAGCTCCAATCCCTGCGGACAGATCTCACTCCCAGCTTCCTCCAGCGACCGGTGATTCTCCCAGATATGGTTGTAGTAATATGTGGAAAAACAAATTGCCTTGATAGTGTAGTATTTTCTTTCAAAAAAGGATTTTATTCACAAAAGGTTGTCCGCACACAGTTACGTCATTTCCGTTTTTACACACAACGCTGCCTGGAGCGCATTTGAACTGAAAGGAAGGAAGGCAATCTTACCTTCCTCAAGCAGGTGTCAGCCTGCGCCGTTTTTACTTGTTCTTTTATCTCTGGAACCTCGTGTTTTTTACCTCTATATGAGGACAACCTTTTGTGAATAAAATCCTTTTTTGAAAGAAAATACTACACTATCAAGGCAATTTGTTTTTCCACATATTACTACAACCATATCTGGGAGAATCACCGGTCGCTGGAGGAAGCTGGGAGTGAGATCTGTCCGCAGGGATTGGAGCTGGGAACGAGCACAGGAGGAACGCAACTCTACTGGAAATCTAAGGGAGGAGCTGAACCCCGGAAACCTTGAAAGACCCCATTTACCACACGCGAGTGACCCCGGAGGGGTGTGAAGTATTTGGTAAGTGAGGGCACATCGGGGGAGAGCACAAGTGTATTATAACAGCCACATTGAATTCTGGAAGATCACATAGTGACACGACACTACATAAAGTTACATTGGAAAATATTTGCCGCATGCACATTGGGACTGTATATCCGCTTTTCATTTATCTTCTAAACCAACTTAAGGATTAACGATATCAATATAAAGTCTTGTTTCTATTTCGGAACCATATAGATACGATTACATGTATGGTTCTATATTTTATATAGACGCCTGTATATCCACTTGGTTAACCATCTGGGGGATTTTTAATGATTTTTTATGGACTTTGTATCCACAGCACCCGCTTGTTAATATTTGCTACTTTTTTACTATTTTTTATATATACCATATGGGACATTTCTGAACGATTTTATGTTACTGTATATCCACTTTACATATTTTCTATATATATTTTTTATCTTTATTCACTGTGTACCAAATAACTTTTTGATGGTTAATTATTGCTGTTTTCACTTTCACAACCCACCTTGTACTTGGGATCCACTTGTCAATACTCTTGAACCACTTTGTTTTAATTTGAGACCCATACACAAAAAAACAAGCTCACCTAAACCACTTATCACATAAAATATTTTTATTATTTTATATATTTATCATTCACAGACAGCGCCACACCCGTCCATTTGCTTTTTGCAGATTTAATATTGCCTCAGTTAACCACTTAAGGACCGGAAGGATTTCCAGCTTTAGGACCGGAGCCCTTTTTGCAATTTGGCGCTGCGTCGCTTTAACTGACAATTGCGCGGTCGTGCGGCGTTGTACCCAAACTAAATTTGCGTCCTTTTTTTCCCCACAAATAGAGCTTTCATTTGGTGGTATTTGATCACCTCTGCGTCATTTCTGATCGCCGCTATAAACAAAAGAAGAGCGACAATTTTGCAAAAAAACCCAAATTTCATACTTTTTGCTAAAATACAAATCCAAAAAAAAAATATAAAAAAAACATTTTTTTTCATCGGTTTTGGCCGATTTATATTCTTCCTCATATTTGCGATAAAAAAAATCGCAATCGGCGTTTATTGATTGGTTTGCGCAAAAGTGGTCGCGTTTACGGATGATGAGAATTCATTTTTGGGGTTTTTATTTTTTTTTTTATTTTTTACTAGTAATGGCGGCGATCTACGATTTTTAGCAGTACTGCGATATTGGGGCGGACATGTCGGAGCGTTTTGACACTTTTTTGGGACCATTGGCATTTATACAGCGATCAGTGCTATAAAAATGCACTGATTACTGTGTAAATGCCATTGGCAGTGAAGGGGTTAACCTGCAGGGGGCGCGCTAAGGGTTAACTATGTTCCATGGGGGTGTTCTAACTGTAGGGGGGCTTGCCTAGCTGGGGAAG
>BLSH010117941.1:1931472-1947028 GCA_018402905.1 Glandirana rugosa | reverse complement strand
CTAGAGAGTCCATTGTGTGATCAGTGCCTGCAGGGAGAGTCCATTGTGTGATCAGTGCCCCGCAGGGAGAGTCCATCGTGTGATCAGTGCCCCGCAGGGAGAGTCCATTGTGTGATCAGTGCCTGCAGGGAGAGTCCATTGTGTGATCAGTGCCCCGCAGGGAGAGGCTCTCTGGTCTCATAATTTTTACATAAGGTTTCAGATTTGATCGCACCATTTTGCCAGCCTATATATATAATTCCTTTCCTCATCTATTATTGTCAAACTTGTTTTTACTGAATAACAGCATCAGCTGGAACGCATAGAGCAGACCGGAAGTTAGCCAGGTGGAACGCACCCCGCCCCGCTGACCCGAAAGTGCGTCTCCCCTGGATACTGGACACATGGCTATATAAACGCAGCTCTCTAGGTGGTCAGAAGCCCCCAGATGACGTGTCCTTAAACGAAACGCGTCGGGTGCTTCTGACCTATCGATTGCTGCGTTATTTTATCTACTTTTATCTACAAGCTTGTTGGACCTTTATTTTATCATTATACTTAATAAATCAGTTTCCTCATCATTGAGGTTTTATACTATGGCGACTGCCTTGCTTTTTATTCCTACATAACCAACCGAGGCACCCGAGGATCTTCAAATCCCCACCCCCCCCCTTTTTTTGGACACCCCCTCCCCCCGCTTCGGAGGACCACGGCCATTCAAGTCCGGACAATCCCGATGCAGAACACGGAAGAAACACGTTGACGCTAGGAGAGGAGCCAGACCTACCTGAGACAGGAGACCAGGCTGTGTGACGCGACCAGAGTCGGAGTTCCCCGAACCACCCTGACGTCCCTGGCTGGATGATCCTTATTGATCGCAAGGCGTTTAAACTTCTAAGTTCTGGTAAGCCTCCACTCAGACAGAAGTTGGAGTTCCTTTTTAATACTACCACATTGAATATTCACTTTGAAGAGTCACCATTTATTGAAGATTCACTATCTGGATATAGCACTTGGATTCCCCTCCCATCAATGGACACTTTGCACTTTATGCACTAAAATATTGTTGAATACTTTATGCACTAAAATACTGTTGAATACTTTTTTATGAATTTTAAGTTCAATTATCAATCCACGTATTGCATTCTGTACCATTAAGTATAATCACTGAATTGTACATACCGTGATACTTACTTATACAACTATTGTCATAATATATGTATTGCCACAGGACGTCTCTCACACATTCAGTTTAGCGCTACCACCACATAATACAGCTTCCTAGGAGGAGCCAGAAGTGCTGGCGGGGGATATGAAAGGAGGAGGATCTAGGCTTCTTGGTGCAAAACCACTGCACAGAGCAGGCATGATATGTTTGTTGTTTAGAAAAAATGAAGCTTTAAATCACAAGAGGCAACATGCATTAGTGCGCTGCTGTACCTTTCATTCTAAATGCTACACCAATGCACCTTTGTTGCAGCAAACTGCAACACACCATAATACACCATAATCCACTTACCGTACTAAGAATATTATGTGCACCTTTTGGTGCTTTAGGCAGCCTATTCAAATGAATGGGCTATAAACCACACAATTTCCACCCCCACCAGTGAGATAAACAAAAGCAGACATGTTTGAGGTCTTTGTGTTCCTGTCACCTTTGTATCTCCACAAAGTCAGTGTTTTGTATGTTCTTTTTTTTCTGATGCTATTTTTGCATCTTTGTAAAGTTTTGGGGACTTTAGCTACTGGTGTGCTGGCTGTTTTTGTAATTTGATGTTTGAAGTCAAGTCTGGTTGGTAACCATGGGTCCTTCTATAGATACAGTAAAGTGAGTGTAGCTACTATAGGAAGGAATTGTGTTGTTTGCAGAATTGCCAGGTAAAAATAAAGGGAATAAGACAGAGAAAAAGAATGCAGGCACCTAATCTAAGGACTGGTAAGCTGTGAGATATATTACATTTTTTGTTTGTGGTTTAGATACAATTTAATGTTTGGAGGACAGGATTTAAGATAGTATTTCCTTAATCAGTAGGGGAGGCAAAAGGTAGTACCACACTAAAATCCTTTATTATGAAGAAACAACGTAAAAAAAAGATAATTAAAAAGGGCAATGACTATCTTCTTTACCTTCCTCCTTTGACGGATACAGCTTGCCCTAGTACTACAAGTATGCTTTTTAATGTACATTTACTTGTGGCTAGAAATCAGGGAGCAATTTGTACTTCCAGGTGCTTGCATGCTAGTCCTAATATCCTGCACATCCTTTCATGATGGCTTTTGCCTCACAGCTTCCTGCATCTAACTATTGGCCAATATATATATATTATAGCAGAGCACGATGGTTTCTGAACGACACCAGGGAGCTTTCTATTTATCTGGAGGTACTTACTATAAAATTTGCTCTCTGTTTAACCTTCCAGTCCATTTGTATGCTTCAAAAAAGTCAAGCAGAGAAATCATACAGTTATAGCATCCACTCTAGACTCCACTCTTCCTCTCCAGTCTAGGATGAGAAAGTGGGTGGCCATGAGAGCCCATTATGTATTCAGTGGATCACCATATGTTTGCAAGGAATGCCACACACTAATGAGATCACATCTTTGGAACAAATTTATTCAAGGTCCATTCACTAACAGTCCCCGCCTATAGGGGCGCCGTTCTGATGTGTTTTGTCCCGATTGGGCTTAGGCATAGAGATCTAAACTCGTTCCAAAGATGTGATGTCATTAGTGTGCAACCTTCCTTGTGAAGATATTGAGAGAAAACATACAAACTAAAATACAGATAGCATCCTGGATTTAAAAAAGAAGCCCAGCAGAGGAGGAACATCTAGATTAGCAAAGCCATTATCACTAATTCCATGGGATTTGAGGTCCAGGTCTACACCAGTGAAAGAATGCTTATTTTTCTCCCTATTACACCTATAGAAACACAGTCAATTAACGACTAAATCTGGCCATATATTATACAGTTTTCTTATTCAATTTCCTTTATATTTACCTTCAACTATGTAGTACAAGGGCCTGTCTGATTGCATATTAATTAGAAATGTAGGTTTGACCTCATATTATATGGTTTTGGTAAATCCAAAGAAAAATTGTATAATGCTGCCTTAGTTATTGTGTCTTTATTGCCTCTTAGCAACCTTTAATGCTACTAAAAGGAATAGCATAATATAATACAGGAATCATTGAATAGAATTGCTTTGAAAGAGCTGTAACTTTAAATTACATGCAAATTAAGTCATTATGACCTAAATAATTGTGATATAAATTTCATTAAGGATAATGGCCATTTGCAACTATGTTTTATCAGAAGCATTAATAGCCTGTCACTAATGACATCAATGGGAAAGACATAAACAAAGTCCTTGATGAAGCAATGCAGTGGAGTGAGCACATTTTGTACAAGACAAATTATAACATAATTATCATTCTTAGTATCTTGCTTACAGATTACATTTTATTATATGTTTGTCAGCACTTCTTCATAATTTCTGTGATGATAAAGTATCTTTTGAAATCATTAACATTCTTTTAACCACTTCCTTACTGGGCACTTAAACCCCCCTCCTGCCCGGACCAATTTTCAGTTTTCAGCGATGTCGCTCTTTGAATGACAATTGCGCGGTCGTGCGACGTTGTACCCAAACAAAATAGGCATCCTTTTTTTCCCACAAACAGAGCTTTCTTTTGGTGGTATTTGATCGCCTCTGCGTCATTTCTGATCGCCGCTATAAACAAAAAAAGAGCAACAATTTTGAAAAAAAAAACAATATTTTTTACTTTTTGCTGTAATAAATATCCAAAAATAAAAAATAAAAAAACGAATTTATTCATCAGTTTTGGCCGATATATATTCTTGTACATATTTTTGGTTAAAAAAATCGCAATCGGCGTTTATTGATTGGGTTGCGCAAAAGTTATAGCGCCTACAAACTATGGACATTGATTTATGGCGTTTTTATTATTTTTTTTTTTTTACTGGTAATGGCAGCGATCTGCGATTTTTAGCGGTACTGCGATATCGGGGCGGACATGTCGGACGTTTTTGACACTTTTTTGGGACCAATGACATTTATACAGCGATCAGAAATGTAAATATCCACTGATTACTATATAAATGTCATTGGCAGTGAAGGGGTTAACCTGCAGGGGGCAGTGAAGCGGTTAACTATGTTCCCTGGGTGTGTTCTAACTGTGGGGGGGCGGGGTTGACAGGGGCATGACAGATCTAACTGATCCCAGTGACAGGGATCAGTAGATCTGTCATGCCCCCCCTCACAGAACGGGGAACCGCCGTGTTTACTTCGGCGGTTTCCCGTTCCTCCTCTCTGTAAGGAGATCGCGGGTCTCCGGCAGACATCGGGTCCGCCCGACCCGCGGGCATGCTCCCGCAGCGGCACGTGCACGCGCCGCTCGCGCCCGCGGGAGCGCGCCCAGCACGAGCCGAATGGGAGGACGTCAATCCCGGCATTTTAGAGCTGCGCTGTAGCCGTCATCCGGCTATAGCGCGGATAGGAGGTGGTTAAACAGATGCTCAAATACCGAGCTTCTTTCACACAAAAAATTATTTTATGAATTGTCATATGTAAAATTGCTTTGTAAAACATGAAATATTACAAGTAGCAGTACTGTTTTATCATATATCTATTCATTTCATACATTACATTTTCTAACCGTAAATTACACGGTTAACCACTTCAGCCCCAGAAGGATTTGCCCCCTTCCTGACCAGAGCATTTTTTTGCAATATGGCGCTGCGTCGCTTTAACTGACAGTTGCGCAGTCTTGCTTTGTTATACCCAAACAAAATTGATGTCCTTTTTTTCCCACAAATAGAGCTTTCTTTTGGTGGTATTTTATCACCTCTGTGGTTTTTATTTTTTGCGCTATAAACAAACAAAGTTTGACCATTTAAAAAAATTTTTTTTTTTTACTTTTTGCTATAATGCATATCCAAAAAAAAAACCCAAATATATTCATCAGTTTAGGCCGATATGCATTCTTCCTCAAATTTTTTGGTAAAAATAAAATCGCAATAGGCGCATATTGATTGGGTTGCGCAAAAGCTATCACGTCTACAAACTATGGGAATAGATTTATGCCATTTTTATTATTATTATTTTTTTACTAGTAATGGTGGTGATCTGCGATTTTTATTGGGACTGCGACATTGCCGCGGACAGATCGGACACTTTTGACACTTTTTTGGGTCCACTGAAATTTATACAGCGATCAGAGCTAAAAATAGCCACTGATTACTGTATAAATGTCACTGGCAGGGAAGGGGTTAAACCCTAGGGGATGATCAAGGGGTTAACTGTGTTCCCTCAGCGTGTTAACTGTGGGGGGGGCTGGGCTGGGCTGGCAGGGACATAACAGATCTAACTGTTCCCGATCACTGGGAACAGTAAATCAGTGTCATGTCCCGTGACAGAACAGGGATATGCCTTGTTTACATTGGCAGATCCCTGTTCTGCCTCTGTAGAAGGCAATCACAGGTCGCTGGTAGACATTGAGTCCGCCCGACCCACGGGCACGCTCGTGCAGTGGGTGCGAGAGTGTGCCGTCGCCGGAACACTCCCACTCGCAATCGCGCGAGCCGACGTACCATGGCGGCGGCTGCTCGGCAAGCGGTTAAAATACACATACTGTAAGTGAACTGTTTTACCTACTAAATTTTTTGGAATCATGTTCAGCTACTCTTGAGATTCATACATCTTTGCCAATCTGCATAATTAGGATGGTGACATTATTATTTACACTTGATCTGAACATAAACACTGGTAGGTGAACAGAAATGTAGGTACGGTGACTCGAGGCATCTGTGCTGGCCAGTGCCTCTCTGAAGGCAAAATGATAGTAGGCATAGTTAAAACCCTATTATGGTGTTTTTTTTCTGTCTGTGTGCTGATGGAAAGATTTCTCTTTCTCTTGTCATTTTCCCTCAGTTTCTGTCTATTGACAATGGTCATGTGGGCAAATATACTGTAGAAGATATAGTGGGAATGCAGACAGCAATAATAACACTCTATCCAAAAAAAAAAAAATGGGTGTTATCTACAAGTGCTGGTCATATAATTAGAATACCATCAAAAAGTTGATTTATTTCACTAATTCCATTAAAAAAGTGAAACTTGTATATTATATTCATTCATTACACGCAGACTGATATATTTCAAATGTTTATTTCTTTTAATTTTGATATGACTGACAACTAAGGAAAACCCCAAATTCAGTATCTCAGAAGATTAGAATATTACTTAAGACCAATACAAAGAAAGGATTTTTAGAAATCTTGGCCAACTGAAAAGTATGAACATGAAAAGTATGAGCATGTACAGCACTCATTACTTAGTTGGGGCTCCTTTTGCCTGAATTACTGCAGCAATGCGGCGTGGCATGGAGTCGATCAGTCTGTGGCACTGCTCAGGTGTTATGAGAGCCCAGGTTGCTCTGATAGTGGCCTTCAGCTCTTCTGCATTGTTGGGTCTGGCATATCGCATCTTCCTCTTCACAATACCCAATAGATTTTCTATGGGGCTAAGGTCAGGTGAGTTTGCTGGCCAATTAAGAACAGGGATACCATGGTCCTTAAACCAGGTACTGGTAGCTTTGGCACTGTGTGCAGGTGCCAAGTCCTGTTGGAAAATGAAACCTTCATCTCCATAAAGTTGGTCAGCAGCAGGAAGCATGAAGTGCTCTAAAACTTCCAGGTATACGGCGGCTTTGACCTTGGACCTCAGAAAACATAGTGGACCAACACCAGCAGATGACATGGCACCACAAACCATCACTGACTGTTGAAACTTTACACTGGACCTCAAGCAACATGGATTGTGTGCCTCTCCTCTCTTCCTCCAGACTCTGGGACCCTGATTTCCAAAGGAAATGCAAAATGTACTTTCATCAGAGAACATAACTTTGGATCACTCAGCAGCAGTCCAGTCCTTTTTGTCTTTAGCCAAGGTGAGACGCTTCTGACGCTGTCTGTAATTCGAGAGTGGCTTGACACAAGGAATGCGACAGCTGAAACCCATGTCTTGCATAGATCTGTGCATAGTGGTTCTTGAAGCATTGACTCCAGCTGCAGTCCACTCTTTGTGAATCTCCCCCACATTTTTGAATGGGTTTACAATCCTCTCCAGGGTGCGGTTATCCCTATTGCTTGTACACTTTTTTCTACCACATCTTTTCCTTCCCTTCGCCTCTCTATTAATGTGCTTGGACACAGAGCTCTGTGAACAGCCAGCCTCTTTTGCAATGACTTTTTATGCCTTGCCCTCCTCATGCAAGGTGTCAATGGTCGTCTTTTGGACAACTGTCAAGTCAGCAGTCTTCCCCATGATTGTGTAGCCTACAGAACTAGACTGAGAGACCATTTAAAGGCCTTTGCAGGTGCTTTGAGTTAATTAGCTGATCAGAGTGTGGCACCAGATGTCTTCAATATGGAACCTTTTCACAATATTCTAATTTTCTGAATGCTGAATTTGGCATTTTACTCAGTCGTCAGTTATAATCATCAAAATTAAAAGAAATAAACATTTGAAATATATCAGTCTGTGTGTAATGAATGAATATAATATACAATTTTCACTTTTTGAATGGAATTAGTGAAATAAACCAACTTTTTTATGATATTCTAATTATATGACCAGCACCTGTTTACTTTAAATATGACTGGCCACATTGATTGTTTTGGCCTATGGGAGGTGGAGAATGTTGATTGCCACAAATGCAGTGTCCTTTCACTCACTGAATTGAGTTGAACTAGAAGCATAAAGCAATCTTATCTTTCTGTAAAGTACTATGTAATGGAGATGAAGAATGGCAGACATGTTTGAAGTCCAACTTGGGTGACAGCCATGGCTCCCTTCATAAATACAATGAGATAGACAGATGCAGAACAGAAAAATTTGTTTCATTTCGGATAGATTCGTTATATTACTAATTTTGTTTTGTTGATTCATTTTGGAATTCGTTTAGTTTAGTTTGGTTTAATTTTGTTTGTTCATTAATTTTCTAACAAATTTCACATTTTCAGAATGATTCGAATTCGGAAAGGTCGAAAAATAATCGTCTGAATTTTATGTGAAGCCGCCGTCATGTCCTTAACAAACGATGACTCAGCTGGCTTCCTTGCTGAGAACTGAAATGTAGACAAAATAATGCCAGTGAAACCCTGGGCGGTGGTTTTTGGGGTCTGAGCGCGGGGGCTTATCAGAATCTGGAAGCCCTCTTTAACAAGGGGGCCCCCCTGATCCCAGTCCCCCATGTGAATAAATATGGGGTACATAGTACCCCTACCGATTCACCAAAAAAGTGTGACAAATGAATAAAGACACTGCACAAATTTTTGACTATTCCTATATTAAAAAATCAAAAACAATGTCCCCCGATGTAGATCCATCATCAATCACGCCACCGCCACACCGCCGAACCCGAAAAAAGAAAAAAAAACCCTCTGCCCTTGTCAAAGGCTCCCCGCTGACTGACTGCTCCTCCATCATGACTTTTCTTAAACAGCTAAGGGGCGGAGTCACCCTTGTGACATCACAGACCGAGGCCGGGTTCCCCTTACAATCCATACCAGACTCGAAGGACTGAATTTTCTATTGCCAGCATTCTTTTGTTTATATTTCAGCTCTCAGTGGGGAAGCTCGCTGACAGCTGAGGAGTCATCAGTCATTAAGGACAACCAGCTATTCTTCACACAGAATTCGAATTGGTCCATCATTTTTCGACCGTTCCGAATTCGAATTGTTCCGAAAATTTGTAATTAGTTAGAAAACGAATAAAAGAAACAAAATTAAATGAATGTCTATGATATATACGAACCCCCTAATAACCAAAAATTCTCCTGAATTTACATTCCGACCAAAATTAATTGCACATGTCTACAGTGAAGAGTGAGCGTAGCCAACTTTGGACAGGAGGTGTGTTATTCACAGGATTACAGGACAAAAAAAGGGAAAATTGCCTGAAAGTACAAAACAAATGCAGCCATGGCATTTAAGAACTGGTACACTGCAATATATTATATTTTTGTATTTTGGTTTAGCTATGCTTTAAACCAGAGTAGCCTAACAATTTGTTGTCTGTGTTAGACGCACTGAACATCTTCTACTCAGGCAGAGGTAGTAATTGACGCTTAGGCAGTGGCAGCGGGTTAGTGACTCTCCATCTCACACTTCCATTTTTTTTAAAAAATAATCATTCATAATATATGCGGTATAATGCTATTGTTAAATGACCACATACAGCTATCAGAATGGCATTTTTTTTCATTTGTGGTCTAACTGCTGCTTCCTGATTGTCTAACATACATAATACATGAAAAATATAAGTAGAAGACCATATTGGCTGATGATGCATCATACATTTGATTGTACAATTTTCTTCCAGCAACTATGTAGATTAAAGCAGGCTGCATGAAAAAAAAACTGAAGAATCCCAGTATCAACATCTCCCATTGACACATTGAGGTTGGTTAACTAAAACTGGAGAGTGCAAAATCTGGAGCAGCTTTGCATGGTAGCCAATCAGGTTCAACCTTCAGTTTGTTCAATCGAGCTTTGACAAAAAAGAAAAAAACTGGAAGCTCATTGATTTATAGGCAGAGCTGCACCAGATCTTGCACTCTCCAGTTTTGGTAAATCAACCCCATTGTATTCTAACGGTGCCACCCCTCCACCCCACCAAAACCACCGCTGCCAGAATATGCTGATTAGCACTCACAGTCATTGGCTACAGGCGCTAATCGAATGCTGGTTTCCCAGCATGACTGAACACTAGAGGCTGGTCATTAGATAGGCTTCTGTTGAATGGACAGCTGCACACATGTAATGAAAGTCGGCCGGTTCCTGCTGAACCACCTGATTTTCAGCCCGTATGTACCAGGCTTAAAGCGGTAGTAAACCCTAAAATCAATTTTTACATACAGGTAAGCCTATAATAAGGCTTACCTGTAGGTAAAAAGAATATCTCCTAAACCTGCATGGTTCAGGAGATATTCGCCCTGCATGCAGCCGCTGACATTAGCGGCGCATGCGCTCTGACGATCCGGCCGAGACGGCCGGCATCTCAGAGCTGGCTGCCGGTGCGAAGAGCTCCCGCGCGCATGCGCGGGAGTGACGTCACGCGGCTCCGGCCACTCACAGCGCCGGAGCCGCGTACCAGGAAGACAGAAGAGGACAAAGATGTCAGCGTCCTTAGCGCTGACCGACTCGGGCATCGGGGGCCTCGTTCTAAGGTAAGTATTTCATAATATGTTAGTATGCGATGCATACTAACATATTATGCGATTTTCTTGCAGGATTTTTTTTTATTTTTAATTCTGTCAGCGGGTTTACTACCGCTTTAAGCCCCCGGTCACATCGGTGCAATGGAAGTGGTCAAATCAGTGCGACTCTGACTCAATCGGAGTGGCACCGTTTTTGAAAGTAGTTCTTGCACTACTTTTTGCAAGTTCAGGTACGACTTGCATAGACCTCTGTGCATGAAATCACACATGTCTTCCAAGTAGTACATGAAGTAATACTACAGGGTGGGTCATTTATGTGGATACACCTTAATAAAATGGGAATAGTTGGTGATATTAACTTCCTGTTTGTGGCACATTAGTATATGTGAGGGGGGAAACTTTTCAAGATGGGTGGTGACCATGGTGGCCATTTTGAAGTCGGCCATTTTGAATCCAACTTTTGTTTTTTCAATAGGAAGATGTGACACATCAAACATATTGGGAATTTCACAAGAAAAACAATGGTGTGCTTGGTTTTAACGTAACTGTATTCTTTCATGAGTTATTTACAAGTTTCTGACCACTTATAAAATGTGTTCAATGTGCTGCCCATTGTGTTGGATTGTCAATGCATCCCTCTTCTCCCACTCTTCACACACTGATAGCAACACCGCAGGAGAAATGCTAGCACAGGCTTCCAGTATCCGTAGTTTCAGGTGCTGCACATCTCGTATCTTAACAGCATATGTTTTTTTTATGTTTTTTATGGTCAGTAAAAACCAATACCGGGTGAGCTGCTCCTTCCAGGAGGTACCACCATTCCTCCAAAGCCGACTTGATGGCCAGCAATTCCCTATCACCGACATCATAGTTCCAGCAAGATGGTGCACCACCACATTATGGGTGTCAGGTCCATGCATTCCTAGATGAACAGTTTCCTGGAAAGTGGATTGGTCGTCGTGGGCCAGTTGAATGGCCCCCAAGGTCTCCCGATCTGACCCCCTTAGACTTTTATCTTTGGGGTCATCTCAAGGAAATTGTTTATGCTGTGAAGATACGAGATGTGCAGCACCTGAAACTACGGATACTGGAAGCCTGTGCTAGCATTTCTCCTGCGGTGTTGCTATCAGTGTGTGAAGAGTGGGAGAAGAGGGTTGCATTGACAATCCAACACAATGGGCAGCACATTGAACACATTTTATAAGTGGTCAGAAACTTGTAAATAACTCATGAAAGAATAAAGTTACGTTAAAACCAAGAACACCATTGTTTTTCTTGTGAAATTCCCAATAAGTTTGATGTTCATATGACCCTCTTCCTATTGAAAAAACAAAAGTTGGATTCAAAATGGCCGACTTCAAAATGGCCGCCATGGTCACCACCCATCTTGAAAAGTTTCCCCCCTCACATATAATAATGTGCCACAAACAGGAAGTTAATATCATCAACCATTCCCATTTTATTAAGGTGTATCCATATAAATGGCGCACCCTGTACTTTGAAATCGCACTACTTCAATTGAACTCCTTTTTCACTAATCACAATATTCGTTTTTTACACACAACTGATTATGTAACACCTATACACACCTTTCAGCCCTCTGCAAACCTGAGTGACTGCTGATGATGCTTAAATAATCCCCTACATGCCTGGGATCTTCATCCCCATGACTAAGCTCTGAGGGGCGGAGCGAAATGCATTTGGAGTGTGGCGTGGCTGGAGTCCAGGCTGAGGTTGCCACTCTTACACCGATTCTAGGGACTACAGGGATGTGTGGTTACAGTGATTCCCCCTCTTTTGTTCTGAGTAACAGCAGGAGCTGGGACAAGCTCCATCCCACGCCAGAATTCCCAGTGGCTTGGCGTGGCACCCCACTTAAACAGAGCCTGAGCACAAACTAAGTTATATTGGATCGTAGTACGATTTCAATGTTGTGTTCGGTGTGACCGGGGGCTAAGGGTCTGCCTAACTGGATACAGTTTAAAGAGAATGTTAAAGTAAGCCCTCATATTACATAGTTTTAGCACATTTAAAGGAGATTATACAGATCATATTTTAGACATTCTAATATTAGTCACAGCAGATTGGTAGAGTTCTGAGGTCAGCTATAAGATTCTGAAAGTTATAACCTAGAGGGTAAGAAAATCATACTTCTGATTAGCAGAGAAATTTATAGAGTCCTATATGGCTGAGCTTTGGTATAATGCCATTAAGACATATGGGATTACATCATCCACTTATTTTTGTGATCAAGCAAACATTCCCTTTTTTTAAATAATATTAAGAATGTAAATGTGCGCTAAATTTAATCTTTAGCAATGTTTTTTCACCCACTACAGGGAGCGCGAGTTCAGAATACAGCCAAGAATCTGGGTGTTCGAGACAGAACGCCGGCATCTGTTCCAAGGTATGCTACAACTGCTTAATCACACACATACATTGTACACACACATAGGTTCAACTGGATATAACTATGTAACTGTACAACTGCGGAGCAAAAAAATCTGGTTATATTTACTGCATATTTATGGCTTTATTTTATACCAGCTAGTAGTAATCTATCTATCTTTTAATGCAGTATTAGCTGTCAGCCACATCATGGACATTTCTTTTAAACCATAAATATTGACCAATAGCAGAGGTGCCTGTCCTTGGATGCACTCTGTTCAATTGTTGCATCCAGCCATGTAGCAGGGCAATGCAGCCTCTGCCTTGGAAAAAGTATGATTTCTATTGTTTTATGAAGCAGAAACAGACACCTTCCTTCAAAGCCAAACCAAGGAGGATGACTTCAGGGAGCTAGAAAATATAGCCATAGCAGTCCATGTGACTGCCATAAAATCTATCACTGTCTAGATGCAATAGCATATATTCTGGTAAGGCAATAGGATTTAGCAGATTGTTTTTAATAAAGGGCTAGCCCTGTTAAAATTGTTATTCTAATGTAGATGAGCCTGTAAACTGATTCATCTCTTGGTTTTCATATCCAATGAATATTGAAAGAGTGAGATTTTTCTATCACATTTTATATGTTTTCATATTTAGCCTAATAAGCTCTACATCATTTTTGCTTACAGGTCTTTCTGAAGTCCTGTTGATCAGATCACAGTCTAATCCACCACCATCTGGCTGGACACATAGGGGTTGATTTACTAAAGCTTGAAAGTGGAAAATTTGGTGCGGCTCCACACAGAAACCAAAATCAGCTTCAAGGTTTTATTGTCAAAGCTTGATTGAACAAGCTGAGGTTAGAAGCTGATTGGCCGGCATGCACAGCTGCACCAGTTTTCACACTCTCCAGCTTTAGTAAATCAACCCCAGAGTGTGCTTATTTTATGTTTTTGGAAGGGATAATAACAGCAGATTCAAATTGGCCCCTATGGAGCCACATGACAATTCTCCCACCAATGCACCTCAAGCAATGGTTTAAAAAAGATAATCCCATTGCATGAAAGATGAAACAGAAGAAGTGAGAGTTTAGTATGTAATGGGTCAGCACTGCTAGGGGTAGGAAAGTAATGTGCAGGATGCAAGTGGAGCTTCATGTTGTAGGGAAGTCGGAGGTAGATGAAGACTGCTGGCCAGGTTTTACCTGCAGCTTGAAAAGTGCCAGCAAGTGAGCTGTGAAATAAGATATGTGTATGTGCTGAGTGCATAGGGGTGCATTAGTGTATAGGGAATGTACTGTACCCTGCATACTCCAGATAGCCCCATTCTGTACCCCACTCACCTGTGCCACTGTGATTTCCAAATTCTATGCCATTCATTGAATGGGTACACCTATGCTGGTAAATCATTGTAATAAATAACAGGAGGGGCCCTGGGTCCAACATCCCTGCTTGGCTTTTTCTTAGGGGCCCTTTTGCTGTCACAGCCACCAGTCAGACCAGTATAACATACTAAACCAAAATAACAGATCAAAGGAAAAAATAAATACAGAGTTGGGCATGAGTGAGCATTACTCATCATAACAGCATATTTACATACGTGAGATGTAATGTCTAAAGCACTGTGTAGTATGTCAGCACAAAGGGAGAGTAAATACATGAGACGCACCAATTGTGCAATAGTTGTCCTTTAATCTGTATTTAGCCAAGGTTTGCATGTTTTACAATTGCATAGCAAAACAAACAACTCATGAGGGGCAGAGGAGCCTGCTTGCAAAGCATTAGCATCTGCTTTTATTGCCAGCCAGCTTTTCATTAAATAAGCTCATACAAACAGAGTGGGGCATACATTTTTATGTAGTATCACATAACTCTTTTTAAATCAGGCATTAAGATTTATGGCTCTGCTCTTCTGTGTATTACAGTGATTAGAGAAGGAGCAGTGTTATGGAATTTTATATGATTATTTATAAAAAATAGTAAACCAAAAATGCAATAAAGCAGCAGGAGGAATCAGCAGGGCCCTGGTCGTAATAAAGAAAAAGTTTGACCAGCAAAGAAAACGATGTGTTGAATATACTCTTACTTTTATTGGTAAAGCTTTGCCCAGAGACTTGTGTCTTCTTCGGCCCAGAATCCTCTCCATCACAGTCTACAGATTCAAGTAATCTTCTCGTTGGAAGTAAAACGTGTAGCAACGGAATATAATTATATATATTCCAATTCTGGAAAGGATATTCAAGGGCTTTCTTCTCTTTTTATTACTGTTAGAGCAGTGATCCCCAACCTTTTTGGCACTGGGGACCGGCTGCGTGGAAGCAAATTGTGCTGATGCCCAAAGGGGAACGCGCGGGGTATGTGATTTTTCGCGGGCAATTTGTCGGGGCAATGGCTGGGGTTGGCGCTTCAATTATCACGGTACCATGGTTGTTATGGTGTCAGGATAATGAATTAAATTGTTCAACTCACCATAATGCAGAATCAGTGGGAGCCCCGAGTGTGTCACTTGCCACGTCGCCTGCCACCAGATGCGGATTGTCACTTGCCACGCTGCCTGCCACCAGATGCTGATTGTTACTTGCCATGTGCCTGACACCAGATGCGGATTGTCACTTGCCATTCTGCCTGCCCCAGATGAGGATTGTCACTTGCCATTGCCTGCCACCAGATGTGGATTGTCACTTGCCATGCTGCCTGTCACCAGATGTGGATTGTCACTTGCCATTGCCTGCCACCAGATGAGGATGCCACTTGCCATTGCCTGCCACCAGATGAGGATGCCACTTTCTATGCAATCACCGTCCGTCGCACCGTTCACTGTAGGAGTAGACCACCGTCCGTTACCGTTCATCGTAGAAGTAGACCACCAACCGTCGTATCTTTCACCGTAGGAGTAGACCACCGTCCGTTACCGTTCACCGTAGGAGTAGACCACCGTCCGT
>BLSH010117941.1:1900776-1923766 GCA_018402905.1 Glandirana rugosa | reverse complement strand
GCTGTGTAACATGCAGGGATCCAGAGCTGCGAGGGGCTTTGTAATGTGCAGGAGTCTAGAGCTTTGAGGGGCTCTGTAACAAGCAGGGGTCCAGAGCTGTGGGGGGCTGTGTAACATGCAGGGGTCCAGAGCTGTGGGGGGCTTTGTAATGTGCAGGGGTCTAGAGCTTTAAGGGGCTGTGTAACGTGCAGGGGTCCAGAGCTGCGGGGGGCCTGTGTAACGTGCAGGGGTCCAGAGCTGCAGGGGACTGTGTAATGTAAAGGGGTCCAGAGGTGCGGGGGTTGTGTAATGTAATGGTGTCCAGAGGTGCAAGGGATGTGTAATGTAAAGGGGGCTGTGTAATGTACGGGGGTCCAGAGATGTGGGGGCTGTGTAATGTAAAGGGGTCCAGAGGTGCAGCTGTGGAGAGGGGGTACACAGTAGTGATAAAGAGATACTAGGGGGTGCAGAGGTATGCAGGGGGCACAGTGGGGTGTTTTTACATTTAAAAGTTGGGGGGGTGCCAGATATAGGATCCGCCCTGGGTCCCAAGTGCTTTAGGTATGCCCCTGCTTATACTTATCTTCCCTAGAATGGGGGGGGGGGGCTTAGAAAATACTGATCAGTGCTGCAGATAATTGGTTGCAAGCTGTTGTTTCATGTTAAACTCACATTTAGGGTATAACCTGTTACTTTGCCCTTATAGTTCATTGGCTCTTCCTGCACATCAGTAACTGTCTGCCCATGTGGAGGTACAGGCAGACAGCTGTACTGAGTGTATGCAAGAGCCTGACATTGCACTCACAATCCATTGATCATGTGTGCAATGCTTTGCAGGCTGCAGTGTAAAAAATAATAATTGCACATTTCTTACCTGCAAAATCAAGTGCACATATTATTATGAATTAAGTCTTCAACTGTTTCGAACTGGTGACTTTCAATCTAAATTTCTTTGACGTAAAATCCTCACTTTCATAAAAACACCTGGAAAATGCCTAAAATCTTAAATTATTATTATTTTATCATTCTTCATGTTTACATGCATGTTTTCATTGTTTGTTTCAATGTTCTGGAGTGACAGACAAACCTTTGTTTGTCCTGAAATATCTTAATCCTTGTTCTAAGTTGGGTTTTCTAGGTATATTTTTATGTTGATGTTGAACCAGTGGTGTAACCAGTGCCATTGAGATCTATACAGAGCCCTATCAGTCTTCCCGATCAACCAATTTAATTGTTTTCCTTGTTCTCTTGTGTGCTATGTGTTCATGGAGCACTTAAGGATCTTCAGCCATGGAGATGGTACCATAAGCAACAGTGTATAAAGATGGCTATGGAGATTTTTAAAGTGCTCAGAGGGACATTTATTGATTGTAATCTCCACTGTACATATTATCCTGCATGGAGTTCACATGTACTGTATGTACTGGTGTAATTGTTGTGGGCAAAGATGACATAAGAGAGTGATGACAAAGTATGCCTACCTATATGCCTTTCGGATTCTGGGCCTGGAGCAAAAAAGTAAATTATGAGCACTAACAGCACCTGTGTGTAAGCAACACTAAATACTGTTTAGAGTCAGTGGGTTTTCTTATTAAAAAGCCAGAGAATGGTAGACATTTTCATAGCACAGTCCATCATTAGAGGACTGGAAGTGGAAAGCAGTATTTATCAGAGAGCTAGAAATTAATCTGCACAATAAAATAGCTGGAACTGAAATATAACCAGTGAATACCCAGCACTCATGTTTCACCTTCATGCGGTCGGCAAGAAACTCTTTTGATGATTTTATTTTATGTCTGGCCATCTGTGCGGGCATCTAGAGAACACTGATTGATTCATTCCAGTGGCAGGCTACAGTTGCATCAGAAGACAGGATATATGGCACAGTATACTAGAAAACAGTTTAAATTTCACAATAAATTTAAAAAGTTTCCTATAAAACATTCATAAAGTAAAATATATTACACTTTTCTTAGATCATACTGTGCTTATGAACAGAAGATAAACAACACATAGCAAGTAACAAAATTCATAAAATGGTTTCTAGCTAAGGTATGTGAGTAACCTAATATTTTTGAGAATAAATATTAATTAATGTCTATTTTTACTGTGTTTGATGTTTAATCATGTAATTGTTAATTGTCCCAATCTAAAGTATAATTGAACCCAGGAACAAGAATTCAATATTTTGCAATTTACTAGGCCTTTGCCCAATATTTTTACCTGATGAACCTAGGATGTAACACACTTCTTGTCTTAGGGTGACAATGGTCACATAGTATATTGTATCTATGGTGGAGCAATGCTGTCCCTCTAGAGTGCATACTCCTGATTTGGACTACAAAACAGTTCTCCAACTGCTCATTGCCGTAACATAGATGGGGAGATGTCCTTTAGTCCAAAGCAGTAAACTGAGCAAGGCAGATGCCATTGCTTGATATTTCAGTGCAACAGAGCAAGTAATGCATAGGAAGTTAAGAGCTTGCTGTATTTCTTGCAGGGTATTTTTCTGTAATCGTAACATGTTAAGGAAAAAAATTATGAGGAGGAAATGCTCATGTATTGGACAAAAGTAATGCATTTTTTTAATGAGCTGATAACTGAACAGTTATGACTGTCAGTCACTACCATGCATGTTGGATTGTTGCTAGGCTGATTTGGTAAAGTGGTGACAATGAGTGAAGGGTATGCAACCCATCACTGAAGACCACATATCCAGTTATTATAAGATGAATTCTGGTGCTCCTAATAGGTTGTTACCCATATCACATAGTGTTTGCCTGCAAGTTTGAGAGTAGTTCAGAGACATCCAAAGGCACCCTAATGGAATTACATGGTGGTTGGATGTGCAAGCACAATCCAGCCACGATCAGTGCATCAAACTACATAGCATGTGATCCTAGAACCCGATCTGATAGAGAGACTACTCATATCAGGAGGAGGATGCCTCTTTGAACACGCATCAGATCTCCATATGGACTGACATCCAGGTATCTAAACTGATTGAACAACAGCCCTGAGGAAGGGGGATGCCATTTGACCCCCGAAACGCGTTGGCATTTTTTACTATTCTTCCTACCGAATAAAATCCACCTTTGCAACTTTTACACCTTTGTCTCGGGCGCTCCATTCATATCTAGGATTTGATCTTACATGTGAATCGACACGTCAAGTCGTTTACAGCGGTAGCAGCCCAGGCCCCGCAAGAGGGCGTACCATGAAAATTTCCAGATCACGCCCCACAGAGGCACTGGATATTGGGGATCTACCCCTACCTCCCTACCGACGATATCCCCAAACGAGGGATTGTGTTTCCAGCGTGGTCTATTTTTCATTCTTTGTACTCATATCAGGAGTAATGGGCAAGCCACTTTCCTCCCTGTACTTATACCTTACTGTAGCTCATGATCGTAAACTGACCAGAACGATGGATAAATGGAGGACAGACATCCCAGACTTGGGAGAAGAAGAATGGGAAGACTGTATATCGACATTTATACCCACACTAATATCCGCCAAAGATAGGTTCACGCAATTAAAATTCCTCCATAGAGTGTATTATACACCGCAAAGACTAGCAGTTATATATCCCCAACTGGATCCCCGATGCCCTAGATGTATGACAGAACCTTGCTCGTTCTAGCACATGGTATGGACCTGCCCCAAAATGGTTAGATACTGGGAGGAGATTGCTGCAGTACTACGGAGTGTGACTCGGCTGCATATCCTTCTTGATCCCCGTCTAATGTTACTTAGTTATACAGGTTAAATAGAGAGTGACAGACATATGAAGCTGAGCCTTGCGTTTGCGCTGTTTTATGCGAGACGTGAAATCTTGATAAGGTGGAAGGATGTGGAACCTCCCACTAAGTCAGCGTGGGTGCAGTCGGTGGACAAAGTCTTACCACTGTACAGACTTACTTATGAGAGTAGGAGATGTCCGCGTAAATTTGAAAACACTTGGATGGGATGGATTGAGGCGGGTGAGGGTACTGGGGATTGATCCCCTTTTTCCCTTCTTGACTACCATTTTGCTGTACATTAAAGGTAGAAATTCTCTGATGAGGTGGGGCAGTTCTGAACTCCGCTCTCCATTCTTAGAGATCACACGAATGCCCTAGCTTTGAATAGGCTGATGGCCTCTCTTCCCCCCCCCCCCCCTTGTCTCCCTGTCTGTCCCCCTTTTTTTTTTTTTTTCTTTTTTCCTTCTCTGGAAACTAGAGGATAAGTGTCATTATTTTCTATACTTGCAAAGCCATGAGAGTAACCAATCGTATTAAAAGACGGACTTGAGAGTATATTGGTCATGTATGTAACAACATAACTATGTGAGGTGCTATCTTTCCATTCATTGTAATTGCAATATTTTCAAATAAAACGTTTCTGTTAAAAAAAAAAAAAACTGCATAGCACATGTAAAATTGCAAGGTCAGTTCTAACAATCCAACACATTTGTTGATAGATTAAGAAGGTAAAGGAAAAGAGAGCTGTGCAGGCATATTTCATGGAAAACGAATAGTTATTGGAAAAGGTTTTCTAATCTGATATTGTTCCCCTGCAAGAGTCCTCTGTTTGAATCTGTGTGTAACTATAGAGATGATATTGAGTTACTTCTATCTCCATGGACTTCCTATTATTGTAACTATAGGTATACCAGACTATAAAATTAATTTGCCATCTGTTACTTTTGGTTACTGCTCTTCATTGTACACTTTCAATAAATAGGCTCAAATAACACAAGCCAAACAGTACAAATGTTGATCACTAGCCTGACGTAATATATATAGTGATGTGAGTTTACTAAGGCTGGCAAAAAAAAAAAAATGAACGGATTCCTCCGACCACACATTATATTTAATATAAAATAAACTGGCATTGAAATTCCAGAAGCTGCAGCAATGGTAACATCCACAATACGTTTGTTCTGGCAGGTGTCCACTGTGAATGGCGATGTCAAGTTAGGCACCGCACAACACGTTTCGTCATACGTTTGATGTTGTCAGGGCCGTGGAAGTATATGTGTATCAAAGGTAATAATAGAAGGGCTTCACTGGTGTGCTTCTGGAAGATGGATCAGAGAAGCACACCATCTTCCAGAAGCACACCAGTGAAGCTCTCCTATATTTCCCATTGATGCACATGGGCTTGAGGGTAGTGTTTTTGTATCCAAGGTGAACTCTCTTCCCAACATTTTTTAATTTTACGACCGAACCACCACAAATGAAGGAACCAACCTTCTTGTGAAAAACCCCTCCAGCAATTTGCGGATACTCCTGGGAAATTCTAGCTAAACAAGCAGGGGTTTTAAACCAGTGTAATAGAAATGTATAACATGATTCCTGTGTTTTTTGTAACCAAGTGGGTGACAATGTAAAGCTGGGGACACACGGGCCAAAAATCAGCTGGTGCACCAGGAACTGGCCGACTTTTGGTCAGTGTGTGCAACTGTCTTTCCAACAGAAGCCAGTTAAATGACCTTTATTGATTTATTTATTGAATGGACATGCTGGAAAACCTGCATCAGTTCAGCTTGTCCTCTGGTGTCATCTTTGATGAAACACGTAGGGTGGGGGCCTAAAGCAGTGATGTCATCATGCATGCTGGGACCAAACTACCTGCTTATTGTGGATTCTTTGATGGATACTGCTTTTACCATTTTTGTATATGTAATTGTGCACTTTGGATTTTATTAATAAATTGTTTTAAACTAGATTATGCTATGGGGCTGCTTTGTGTCTCCTTTCTTTTTACTGAGAAGTTGCTTAAAGCTGTAGTAAACCCGCTGCGACAATAGCATAATGTGTTGGTATGCATCGCATACCACACATTATGAAATATTTACCTTAGAATGAGGTCCCCGCAGCCCGACACGATCAGCGCTGAGGGAGCTGACATGATGTCCCTCTTCGGTCATCCGGGTACGCGGCTCCACGCGTGTGCGCGGGAGCTCTTCTTGCCGGCAGCGAGCTCTGATTTTACGGCAGCCTCTGTCGTATCATCAGAGCGAATGCGCCGTGACATCAGGCAGTTGCATACAGAACAAATATCTCCTAAACCATACAGGTTTAGGAGATATTCATTTTACCTACAGGTAAGCCTTATTATAGGCTTACCTGTAGGTAAAAATCACATTATGGGGTATACAACCGATTTAATCAGATGAAGTTGAACCATGGTGTATTAACCCTTTAATCGCTGATTGGTTAACATATTCCCGTAAGAGGCTGAAGTGTGTTCTTGGGTAATCTATTATAGTTTTTTTGTTTATGGATTGAAGATTGGAGCAACACTGGTTTATGCAGACTTTTGAATTGCTTTCACAAATAATTTTATATATGTGTGATAGCGTAAGATAGAATTTGTTTATTCCTTATTTGTTTGACAAGTTGGTGAGATTTGAAGATATTATATGCAGGTCATCTTTACAATTTTATTTATATGGTGGCTTTGAACATTAAAGTTGCACTGTGTTAATATTTGATTTTTCTTTACCTATTCCTGCTAGCACAGAGGCTTATGCTTTAATAAATGTCGTCTATTATTACAATATGTTAACTTTTTTATAGGACGTTTGTAATATACACAGTGAATATTGTACACAGTGTTTAAAGCTAATCATCAAAAATCTAATTTATTTATTATTTAATTTTTTTATAGGTTATACAAGCTATGCCAGCCCCCGCCTGCTGATGACGAGCCCTGAATATACCTGCATTGAAAGGAAACTTTAAAATCACAACTCATTTCATGACTGCTCTTGTACATATAAAGTCGATAGGAGACCAAAATGCTGCATTATTCATGTGGACAAGGACTACACCAGCGGCATAAACTGTACACTGGAATCCCATTGGATGAAGCACTTAAGCGTTGTAAAAATTTCAAAATGAACACTGTACAATGAAAGAATTTTGATTGTGGATTCATATACATTTTCACTTATAAACAAGACCTATTTTTTTTTATTCATGTTATAAGTAAAAATTGAAATACTATACTACAAAAAGGAAACATTTGTACCCACTTGCTATCAATAAACAGTAACCTATGTTATATACGTGATCATTCTGTATAACAAGCCTACAAAAACATGTCGTAGAGACATTTCATTAATAAAATTAAAAATATTTTTCATCTGGTCAAATAATTTAAAAAGGAAATGAAAAATATAGTGTTTGTTTAATTAAAAGACTAACATTTTAATAATGTAAGGCTCTCTGACCTTTCCAATAAAAGATTTCAGTAATCAATTTAATATGCAATATTATGGTATGAAAATGTCACTTTTAGTTATTATATATGCAGAAAATAATTTTGTAACAGGGATACTCAAAATGTATTACTTTCACCTTAGGCTATGAGAAAAATTGTTAATCTATCTCTCTGTGCATTTATTTTAATTCACATTGGATTAATCGTTTTATAAATGTTCTAATGTCTTGATTTAAAGGCAAATCCGAGTGTAGGCTGATGACATTAAAATTTATGTAAATGCAACCTTTTCTTTTTGTAGGAAAATGGTAGGGTAGGAAATGGTTAGAATATCTGTCAAGTTTTTGTGGCTGTCTCTGTGCCCTCTGGGGATAATCAACCCTCTATTTGACAAAAAAATGGAGAAATTTTTTTGTTTTGTTTTACAAGAACAAGAGATAAGGGAAAATTCTCCAATATGGATACCTGGTCCTGTGACACCTCTCTAATATGAAAATTATTTTTAATTTGGGGAGATTTCTTCTCATTTCCTGTGGTGTTCCTGGACAGGACGTTTAGGTAACCCCCCCCCCCTCCACAGTATATAGACAGCAAAAAAATAACCTGATGAGTTTGACTATTTTGGATTTACATATATTTTAAAAGGAACTTGCCATACCAGAAATAAGGGGACTGCCATTATTGACCTCCTCTCTTTAAAATGCTATCAGTCTGGCTGTTATGCTACCTTCTGGTTTTGCATTACTGGCCTTCCAATTATGCAGATAATTAAATTGTTACTAAACCTAAAAACTTTTTTTTACCTTAATGCATTGTTTGCATTAAGGTAAAAACATTTTCAGTTTCTCTGTGTCCCCCTTCCCCTGGGTGAAGGGGAAGAGAGGAGAAAAGAGATCAGCACTGTGTATGGCTGCATCTATTCTCCCCTCTTTTCCTCTTCAGACAGCATTCAAGCAGCGGCAGGAGCCATTGGCTCTTGCTGCTGTCAATCAGATGCAGTGGAGAGGAAGTGGGGGTGGGTCTAAGTCCCACTATGTAAGCCTATGGAGCACAGCTCCATAGACACACAGGTCAGGATCGCACAGACTACACTCTCCCCATAGCCAACGGCTGGCTATCGTAGTCCTAAAAAGAAGAGGAGGAGCCAAGGTCACCACCGGAGACCTCAGAAGAGGAGAATCAGGGTCACTCTGTGCAAAACTACTGCACAAAGCAGGTAAGTATAACATGTTCGTTATTTTAATGAAAAAAAATGTATGACTTAGTAACACTTTAATGTCAGAGAACAGTCATAAGTCCCGACTTCTAAATACTTGCCTTTGGCAATTTACCAAAATTGAGGAACCCAGAGGATCAGCATAACAGTCAGGCAGTTTGCATTTTTAGAATAAGAGGTCAGTAGTCACAACCTTTAGAAACGTTACACCCAGAAACAAACAATATGTAAATATACAGTATAAAACTGATACCAATATTCAAAACAAAGAATATGAAATGTATTATATCCAGACTGAAACTGGAATTTTTTACATGTATGTCATTTTGTTACCAGCTGATGGAAGGAGAACAAGGCAGCACAATAACAGTGTGCAATTTTATTTTATGGATTGCTAGCCTGGAAATCATTTGTGTGTTGGAAAATAGCTAATTTGATTAAAATCTATTTTGTATAAACCAATTTATTAAAGTTATGTAAATAATATACAGAGGCAATGTTACTCATAAGCCAATCATTTAATGAAATCTGCTAGTTGCAATGTGTCCCTCTTAACTCCATTAGCACACATGGGTTTGTTTTAAATGTTTGATCAAATACTTTTTTTGTTTAGCTATATCTTTCCTTTCTCCTGTAGAAATCAAATACTGTAGCTTGTCTTTCAATATATATTTTCATGTATAATAGTTATTTATATTCCATTCAGTGTATTGAAAGTTAATTTGTATCTAGAAAATAGAAAGTTGTGTATAAAACATAGTAACTAGTATCTAGTAGTATTTTTACAGATAAAAATATTTTTGTACAACTTGTCACCAAGGAAAAAATAAAGTGAACCTGTCCCTTGTCCACTGAAGGTAAAGTAACAGACTCCCTGCTTAACAGGCCTTTTCTTCTGCTGGTACTTTTACTTTCTCCTTCCCCACCCCTTCTGCCCATTAAATCCCTTTCCCCTTAAACTCTGTGTAAATTCTGGGCCAGATCTCAGCTGGAGCTTGAGTAAGGCAAAGGACCCTTTTCCTACTCTCACTTGAAAGTGTTCAGGTTTGAAGATTGGCTGATCATGGCTAAGGACTCTTCTTCCTGTTTGCACAAGATATCATTCAGGTATAGTGATTGGCTGATTAGGCACCAAGCACTGCATTGCGAAAAAGAGCGGCATGAGTCACATGTTCCCTCTACCCAGTAAGTACCATTTTTTTCTCAGGTGTGGTAAGAAAACTGGGCAGTGGGGGACCATGAGCAAGGTAAATATCAGCAGCAGAGGGGACCTGTTATGTGGAAGGCTATTTTGTCCTAAATGATCATAAGGTTTATATTTATCTTAGCAAAGGGCAGAAAAGGTTCTATAATCATCTATGATTTTTTAAATAAATGTTTTTTTTGTAGTGCATTATAAACAGGCAGCTACTAAATGTCCCCACCTGTTTACAATTCATCCTAAACAGTCTTCAACTTTGTGTACTGACTGTCTGGACATTAAAAATATGTTTAATCAAGTTTTTTTTTTTTAATTATTTTGTTTTTTGTTCCCTGAGAACATATGTACATGTATACTATAAATGGGTAGAGATTAAACCGGATATAAGGTAATGTTCATGTGGGTGGAGTTACAATGAGATTACAACATGGCACCATCCCAAAAGCATAAATTCAAAAATTGGATCTTGAATACTCACACTGAATATGACTGTGTGGCGTGACATAAGGGACTTTGAATGTGCCATCAATTCTTTTGGTGTGTAATTTATGGCACATTCAAAGTCCCTTATCTCACTCGACACAGTCATATTCAGTGTGAGTATTCAAGATCCAATTTTTAAATTTAAACCGGATATAACTGCATAAAAGGTAAGATTTATGAAATGTAAACTTCCAACCAATACAATATGTGGTCATGTCATTTGTCTCAAAAATGTTATTTAAAAGATTTGAAAAAAAAATGGAATGTTTCTGAAGATCTACACCTTTTAATGTACTACACAGTGGTTTTCTATAAATTTCCTTTCGTTATATACTATGGTCAGGACAATTAAAGTTTAAAAAATATTTTTTCTTTTTTCAGTCAGGTAAAAACTAAGTATTTTGCATTCTCCTTTAGCAGGTTTTTACATACTGCATAAGCTGGCCATACACCAGAACTTCATTTGAAAACCTTCAGGAACGTTTGTTCAATTTTCAAATTTTAGCTGGCCAAATCGACTTTCGTTTTTGACCATGGTGACATTCAAAGCAGCAGGATGGAACTTTTTTTCTTGAACGAACAAATTTCTGTCAGTGAATGTGTTTTTTTGTTTGGGAAATTAGATTCATTCCAAAATATAATGTTAAAAGGAAACTTAAATCTTGTAGTACTTTCAAATGACATTCTTCAAGTCATCAGATGTACTTTGTAATATATGTATGAATGTCTATATGAACATTTGTGTGACTGTCTACAGTGATATCCAGCTTTAGTATTGTAATTATCATTGCTGTTACAGTGCAGAATGAAGCACAGTGGGGTTGATTTACTAAAACCGAAGAGTGCACATTCTGGTGCAGCTCCGCATAGAAACCAATCAGTTTCCAGATTTTATTGTCACAGCTTAATTGAATAAGTTGAAGTTAGAAGCTGATTGGCTACCATGCACAGCTGCACCAGATTTTACACTCTCCAGTTATAGTAAATCAACCGTAGTGTTTTCAAAACTCAATGAATCATCAAATGTGTGACTCATCCCTCATCAAGGTGCTCACTACAAGGTTTTAGTAAGACTAAGGGAGCTGGCAAACAAGATACTGTATACTCTGCTTATCCATAATGCTCCAGGAATCCTTTGTCATGTCTTAAATGTTATTTGTAAAAAAAAAAAAAAAAAACATTTAACGCAACATTTAAAAATCTGTAGTACTAAAAAAGAAACTTAATTAGGATTGACATAAGTGCAGATTGTTAAATCCATCTGTTAGGTTGACACTGAAGCCGACTATTCCAGAGAGTTCCTGGTAAGTGGGAGTTGTTGCTTGCCATACATTATCTCTATTGAAATAATAAAACACCTAATGGTATCCTTGTAACACCCTTAGGCTACTTTCATAGCGGCGATTAGGGCCGGTGCGAATAGTAGTGACTAGGTGCGGCCGCATTCACTATGTGTGAGCTATTTCCTCAAAATAACAAAAGGTAGGAATCTGCAATGAAGCTTGTGAAAATCCTTGCAATGTACATAGATTGCCCAGAGGGGAAGGTTTTTTTTCCCAACAAAGGAAGAGTTACTTTTTTGCCCCATGTGGGGAAGGAGGGTGGCCAGTGCTTAAACCCTGCATACTGCTACACAGCCCTACCACTATCATCAGCTTATCTCATAAAATGCAACAGTCTAGGAAGCATTTAAACACCATCCTTGACACTGCCCTTTACCCAAAAGGGCTGTCTGTCACATACCTATCCCTCTGTGTGAACCCGTGGGTTCAAAAGCCAGCTAACAAAAGGTGGGCGCTAGAGAGGCATCTACTTTTTTCTGATAAGAACCTGCCTGGTGTTCAACCTTGAAAGAAGATCTTAGAAAATCAGACACCAGCATTTGATTTTTTGAGTTTTGTTCTTTGACCTCAGCCATCTATGGCAGAGAACCGTGGTTCATGATTAGTCTAAAGAGACGTGTAAAGTGATGTCCTGATAGATAGCATTGGAAAGCCCTATAAGCACTATTTCTCTACGATGCTAAAGTTCCTTTTGACTGACATCAACTTTGGACTCAGATAAAGGATGCTCTTCTTCACTCGCCCCCTCTGAATAAAGATCCCCCTGACAAACACTGGGATCGTTGGTTTGAACCAAGAACTCTTTCTGAAAGTCTGGCGCTACCAGCACTAGCTTCTGTATTAAAATCTGAAAGGCTTTTCCTGCATTGGAACTCAAGTTAATGTAGCATTTTTCCCTCTGTGCAAAACCATTACACAGAGCAGGTACGTATAACATATTTGTTTTATGTTTTTTTTGTTTTTTTTTTACAATCACAATCAAGCTTTACAATCACTTTAAATCACTGCATGCTGTTGCACAGCCCTATTGCTACCACCAGCTTATCTTATAAGATGCAACAGCCATGACATTAACCTTGGACTCAAAGGGGCAGTTTTTTGTTCAATATATACTGTATATACAGATATAAAATGCCATTTTAAAAATGTGTGCACTAAAATTGACCAAAAATATTGCAATTTCTTTTTAAAAGAGATAGCTCCCATTTAACTGACAGCTTATTTTCAGTGGCTTTCAATTTGCTATAGGAAATAGTCAACCTGTGTGTTAAATTTGTGATCTGAATCCAAAGGTTAAATATCTGTATATCATACCTAAACACTTGAAATAAAACAAAATAGGTAAGTAGGCTTAACGATGCATGGTTATTAAGTAAGGACCCTTGATCTGTCTTTAGTGCCAATATACTTGATGAATAAATGTTCTGATTTGTTGACAGGCTTTCCTAAATGACAATTAATTATAGTAGGTAAGGTTTAATTAATGTTTAGTATCATGGATTAGCTGTCACACAGCACACCACATTGATCAGACCTTGAATTTACTGTTAATTTTTTATATTTAATTTTACAGATTTTAAAAGAACAGGATACTGATGGCTTTTATTTTGGAGTCATTGACTTTATTATTTTTCTGGTTTTCTCCCTTGCTACTGCCTTGGGCCTGTACACTGCAAATAATTATTCAATATTCCCATTGTAAATTGTATGTTATGCTTTAGTACAAATGTGTATGTGTTCCTTGTAGAACAAAAAGACATGACAAAGAAAACATGGCCTTATGTTTTATAGCACAGTAAGGTATGGAAGGAAAGGCAGGGGGCACGGAATAACTTGCCATAATGAGCTAATATATACAGCATATTTTCAAATTATGGCAAACTTAAGTCTGAGTTTGCCCTTTGCAGTGTTGACAGCTCTGAGCTCTCTGCTGTCACTGCTCCCTCCTTTTTCTTTTGCCCCTGGTCTCTTCCTTCTTCAAACATTGGGCAGCTAGTGATGATGCAGCTCCTGTGTTACATGCAATTGAGCTGCGTTGTCATGATACCTGCAACTGTCTGCTTCCATGTGCTCCAAAGTAATTTTATAGAGGGCAAATTAATAAGTGTATGCTGCATCTCTAGTAGAATCATAAAGCAAAACAACATTGGAGCAGACTGGGTAGGTGGTATACAGAGGGCCATATTTACCATAAAGCACATGTGGATATGCAAAAGGATAAGAGGAGGCAACATCAAAAACACAGCATTTATACTTTCTATTGCCTTTTCTTGTCCCTTTTGTACAAATCCAATACCAAAAGGGAAGCATACAAGTCTTTGTGACTTCCAATAAAAAATGGTCTTCTCTGCAAAAGTTTGATAGACATATTATATTGTTTAATGAGAGCTATTCATATAAGCAGACAGCTCTTTTGAATAGTACTTACCAGGTTTCAATTTTTTAACAATTTCCATACCGCAGAATGTCATATGACATCCTCGGCTTTCAGTGGTGATATCTGAATGATGCCTGCATCCTCTGTTCAGCCGCTTAATTGTTCCTACAGGTGGGAGAAGGAGACATACTCCCCCTTCCGCCGCCCTCTGGTGCTTTTACCGGCTTGCCCGTGCGATCAGCGAGCCGGAGAAGGAATCCACCGGTGTTGGAAGTTAGTCACAGAGAAAACTGAGGACCAGGTGGTCCCCCAGCAGTCTCCGACTCTCGGAGGCCCGGATGCGACGTTATGACGTCATGTCTGGGCTGACACAAGTAAACAATGCCGGGGACTCAGCTGGAAAGCCTCAGATGGTTAATTTTTTTTTTTTTTTCATCTCAGGCTTTCCAGCCTGGTGGAGAGATGTGGGGTCTAGTACAAGGGATGTTTACATTTCTTGTAATAGGAATAAAAGTGATAAAGAAAAACATTTTTAAAGGGAAAGTGTAAAAATAAAAAAATTAAAATAAAATAAACCATAAAAAAACTATTAAATCGGCCGTGTCTCAGTGTGCTCACATACACATACATAGGTCGTGTCAGCATATGTAAACAATGTTCAAACCACACATGTGAGATATCAACATGAACGTTAACATGTTAATCATTGTTAACATGTGCAGCAAAAGGACTAGATAGATAATGTCTAATAAGATAGCCAAAACATTAGATAATATTAGGATCCACTTGATTTTGGAAGATCCTAGTGGCACCTGATGTTATCGGTCATTGTTTAGTTGGATGGTAATACCTTCATGCAAGCAGTGGCAAACTTGTATTTTGAGGTCAACAGTCTGTACAAAGGCAAGGGAAATCTCTATAGCCCTCATTGCATAATTACATTATAGTTAGTCTGGTAGAAAAAAGACACAAGTCCATCCAGTTACAATCCTGTACACACAATCCTATTCCCACAGTTGATCCAGAAGCTGGCAAAAACCCTAATAAAGCATGATCCAATTTGCTCCAGCAGGGGAAAAATTCCTTCCTGATCCCCAAGAGGGAATCAGATGTTCCCTGGATCAGCTTTACTTATAAATATTAGTATCCAGTCAGGGCCCTCTTTAATATTGATTGCACCCTGGGCAAACATTTTCTTGGGCCCCCCATTCTGAGGCACGTAAAAAAAAAAATAGGTTGACTCAAAATCAGTTTACTGCAGCAAATTATGCAATGATTGCAATTGGTTGCCAGAGGTCACAGCCTATCATTACTGCTCAGTGACTGGTTGCTAGAGGTTACAACACATCATTTCTGCTTGCTGATTGGTTGCTAGAGGTTACAGCATATCATTACTGCTAACTGATTGGTTGCTAGAGATTACAGCAGATCACTATTGTTCACTGATTGGTTGCTAGAGGTTACAGCACATCATTACTGCTTATTGATTAGTTGCTAAGGGTTACAACACATTATTACTGCTCACTGATTGCTTGCTAGAGGTTAAAGCACATCAATACCACTCACTGATTGGTTGCTAGAGGTTACAGAACATCATTACTGCTCACTGATTGGTTGCTAGAGTTTACAGCAGATCACTATTGCTCACTGATTGGTTGCTAGAGGTTACAGTACATTATAACTGCTCACTGATTGGTTTCTATAGATTAAAGCACATCATTACTGCTCACTGATTGGTTGCTAGAGGTTATAGCACATCATTACTGCTCACTGATTGGTTGCTAGAGGTTACAGCACATCATTACCGCTAACTGAACTATGAGGGAAGGACATACCTGGCTAGCCGGGCTCATCATGCACTTTTTTGAGGTCTGGGGGATGCAGCTCCCACTCACATCTCATTCTCTCTTTCTACAGCCACTCCTTCCCGAGTACACAGGCTGCATGGGGTGGGGTCAGAGCATCAGTGGAGCTCCCAGCCCCCCCCCCTCTCTGCTGGCTTGGTAATTCAGTGCTGCATCTCATGTCCCTGGTGCGCTCTGCGGTGCATCTATGAAAGAATCCAGGCCTTTCTTAAAACAATCTACTGAGCTGGCCAGAACCACCTCTTGGGAGCGTGGCCTGGTCGGAGTCCAGGCTGAGGTTGCCACTTCATCCATTTACTGCAGCAAGACACCATAGATGTGCGACATTCAGGGGGTCACCCTTCCTTTCCTGAACCTTTGCAGGAGCCAGGACGGGCTCCATTCCCTGTCAGCACTCAGAAGCTGCAAATACATTGTCTACATACCCCCTCTCTATCGAGCCTGAGCGGCCCACACACTTTTCCCAGGTCACAGAACCACCTCTTGAGGGAGTCTATTGCACATTTTCACAGCTCCGTGTTTGGAGATGAAATTTCTTTTCCTCCAGATGTAAAGTCCTCTTTGATGACCTTAAAGTGAATGACTCAACACCAAGTTCACTATATGGACTACTGATGAATTTAAACATGGTGATCATATCCCCCCTTAATCTCCTCTTCTCAAGTGAGAATAAATTCAGTTCCTCTAATCTTTCCTCATAGCTGAGCTCCTCCATGCCTCTAATTAGTTTGGTTGCCCTTCTCTCAACTTTCTCCAGTTCCCCAATATCATTTTTGTGATCTGGTGCCCAAAATTGAACTGCATATTCCAGATAAGACATTACTAATGATTTGTACAGAGGTAAAACAATGTATCTCTCTCTGCAGTCCATGCCTCTCTTAATACAAGAAAGGATTTGCTTGCTTTGGAATCTGCAGCTTGGTATTGCATGCTATTATTAAGCCTATGATCTATCAGACCCCCAGATCCTTCACCACCATTGATTCCCCCAGTTGTACTTCCCCTAGTATGTAAGATGTGTGCATATTCTTGGACCCCAAGTGCATAACATTTATCAACATTAAACCCCATTTGCCACATAGTTGCCCAATTAAACAGTGCATTGAAGTTGGCTTGTAAGTTAAAGACATCCTGTAAGGAAGTTATTCCACTGATTAGCTTAGCTATAGTCACTAAAAAGCTAAATCATGTATGCAAAACAGGATTTGCAGTGAAGTGGGTGAATCTGTTACACACCTTGTGGGGAGCAGGATGATGAGGGCAGCCCTTTTTGCACCTCAGGTCCACATACTCATGCAGATGGAGAACAGGAACACATGGGCAAAAAGTGCTGATAAGTAGTAGACCATGGAGATTACTGGATCATGCTCAAGGGAAGCATGGACACACATTTGACATTGGTAGGTGGCTCTCTGATGGAGCTGCAGGATACTCAAGGCCAGCCTTCAAGAGGCAGACTAGCTAGCGTACAGACATAATCATGGTCCAAGCAGGCCAAGCATGGCTGCAGTGATCCTACAATACAATCAAAGCAAGCATGTGCCAAATCAGGAACAAGTTGAGGTCAGTAGCAGATTGCAGATCTTCCAGAACTAAGTATGTAGGCAGACAAGTCATTAAGCAAACAGGGGAAAAATGCAAGCTAGGGTTGGAGACAAACTAACAGTACTGAGATTGGCTAGCAGAAGTGTGGTGGAAGACCAAGGTCAGTAGCAAATAGCAATAGCAAATCAGCACTGTGTCTAATAAATGGATTATAGCAGATTCAGAGATAAGCCAGGAGAAGCAGTGAAGGATTCAATAGAGATCCAACAAGGCTTGTAGGTAGGTGTTAATAGTGGGCTTCCTATTATTTTTTGGACTCTTCCCTGTTTTGCAATTTCCTCTGGGTTGGCCTGCCTTCTACCTATTTAAGGTTTGGAATGAGTCACCCTGGGGTCTTTTTGGTAGTGTCAACTATCTGAGGAGAGTGTTTTTCCTGACTACAGAATGGTGTCCCGTGCACCTTGGGGAATGCCAGGGAAAGACCAGTGAAGGCCTCTGGCCTATTGGGAATATAAGCAGCATGCACTGAACCGTAAGTAACAACACATCACCCCTCCTGGAATAATCTGCAAAGTCTCTCAAAGTGTTGAATACCACTCATTGTTCTGTGTTGAGGAAGAAATATTATTGGCTCTATACTGCCAAATTGCCTGGACTGTTTTAAGCAATGTGGCACTGAATAAATGCCAAATTGTGGATCTTTGTAACTCGTTTATTACTAAAGGTTAAAAGACAAGTGTGGCCAGAGCAGAGAGCTGTGTCTGTCAGACCTGACTCAAACTTGACTGAGAACTGAGTGACCGGCAGTCATGCGATTGCTCAGTTTAGTTAGAGCTGGCAGGGGAAATTAAGGTGCGTATGTATGTTTTTATAACAACCCCAAATTTCTTCTTCAAGTAAAGTTTACGCAAACAACTCCTGGCCATTAATGCAATACAGAAGGCAAACAGTTAAATTCAGTTAAGAGGGGAGTTGAATAAAACTGAGAAGTACTGGTAGTGCAAATTCAGTGCGCTCAGGAGCTGATGGTATGATGGTAGATTATTGGACCAAAATCACCCTCCTGATGGTGAGAGAAGATCACACCCCCCCCCCCCCCCCAGGTATCAAACATTAGATGACTTGGGTCCCAGTGTAATATGGGCCGCATGTGTTTGGATAGATTCTCTGAATCTTAACCTAGACCACAAGTAAGACCTGGGCATATGTAAGGAGATGCTCCAGGCATTAGGGGGCTAATGGACTGGAACCAGGAGGATGCAAAAGAGTGTGGCCTGTGGACACCATCCATACACATGGAAGAAAGGGGAGCTTGGTGAGGAAACTAATCAAATGCTTGATGCTCTGCCTGCTAGGGAGGATGCTCAGCTTCTTGTACTGATCACATGTATGGAAAAGAGCAGCCTGCCTACAGGCTAGCCAAAGGAAGATGAAGAGGATAAGAAGCATCAAGTAAGCCAAAGGTCAAATGTGGTAGGAACAATAGCAGAAGCAGGCAGGCAGGTCAGGTTAGGCTATAGTTGAAGAGGCAGCATGCCATGAGCAGCAAATAATTGCTATTATTCATCCAATTAAAACTAATATTTCTTTACATTCAATGATGCACTTCTATGACATCTCAGTTTATAGATGGTTTTAAGAAATGTTAAACAAATAGAAGATTGTTCTGCAAATTGCCAGAAGAGAGTAGTAAAATGAGACTTCAGTAAACTATTGCCAAGACCTATACAGATTGCAGACTGCCCCAGATTGTGTAAACCTCCCACTGAGCTGAACTGCAGAAGTAAGAAACTTGCTTATGAAAAAAAATGAACATTGCTATGTGTATTTTACCACGCAGTGTAGTTAGTTTGTGAACCTTCATTCATTATTCATCTGGAGCACAAAAGCTGAAACATTACTTTTTTTTTTTTTTTTTTTTTATTAATTTTTATTGAGATTTTTGAATGTATACAGTAAGCACAGAGGGAATACATACAGTAAGCAAAACAATGGGGAGGGGAAGGGGGGGTGGGTGGGAGGGGAAGTACATCATGAATAATAGATTCATCACATTAATCACAAAACGGTAAACAGTTTATTTCTACTCAGCAGTGAGCTGTTTTGATTTGGAGTTCTGCACTTAACAAGTTATCAAAACCAGTAATGTTTATCAAGAGGGACAATCAAAAATCACATTGACGAGCCGAAGTGATTTTTGATTGTCCCTCTTGATAAACATTACTGGTTTTGATAACTTGTTAAGTGCAGAACTCCAAATCAAAACAGCTCACTGCTGAGTAGAAATAAACTGTATATCTCATATGGTGTAATTAAATGTGCAGTGATTAGGAAGTGTATTTTATGAATGCAATAACTAAGCTATGACTTTTTCACTGACCTCCATCCAATATAATGTATAGCAACGCTGCACTAAGCACTCTATTCAATTAAAAGAGAGCTGCAGACAAAACACCAAGTTCTGCAATAACTATGGAAAGTGAATAGCTAATAGCTAGAAAAATGATGTATTCTAGGAAATAAAAGACAAGAATGTATACTAATCAGTTGAGATGATGGATTTTGCCTTAGAAATCGAAAATTTCAAATATACACGATAAGAAAAATACAATCCATTGCAGGTGCTCTGTGTGCATTGTGTACCACCCTCCTAGCATAGGATGCTAGGCAATTTCATTTTTTTGCTCCTTCTGTAGTGTGAGCCTAGAAAAGAGTGTCCTATTGTTTACAGTGCAGCGGTTTGGAGTACCCCCATGCCCTAAACCCTTTCCTCTTTAGAGTTCTGCAAGCATACATTTCACAAAGGGATTGAAAATCTCTCCTTTTTTGTTGCACAGAGACACTTTTATTGCACTCTAAGGCTGCATAGTAGACTGTTTTTTTGCACAGCAGATTTGCACAACTTAATTTTTATTGTCATATTTATGTCATTTATTTTGTTGTTTTGTTATACAATTTATTGGTGTAGATATGTGCACTAGCATCTGTAGGTTCTTTTGGCTTACACAAAGTGTATGATGTGCTCACATAGATTCGCACCTTATTAATTTGCACAGGTTTGCCTCACCAAGTAGGTGTTTATTTTGGTAGCGTCCGCATTACCAGAATTTTATATCCAGGTGGAGTAATATCCATTTGGTTTGATTTTAGTGATGTACGCGCGGTTCTTTTTTCTTTTGATTTGAACACTGTTTACATTTGCGGGCCCGACTTACGTATGCGTTTTCTTTGGCGTGCGAGCTCGCGGGGAGAGAGGCACTCGGGTCTCCTGGCAATAATGTTACTGCAAACACCTCAATAAATAGACACAGATTGTAGTAAACACAGAAATGATCTTTACTGGGAATTTTATAGATATATAAAGCGCTGCGTAAACTGTTGGCGCTATATAAATCCTGTATAATAATAATATGTACAAATAACTCAGTTGAGTCTTACTAACTGAAAGATTAGGAATAAGAAAATTCAATACTATAATCTGTCTACTTCCAGGGGACTCCTCAGGCTAATAATCCTGAAAACAGAGGTAACCACGCAAACAATGACAGACTACAATATGATTAAACACTTTAACAAATTGACCACCAACTCTGCTTAAAGCGGAGTTCCACCTACATATTATTTATTTTTTTTTTTTAAGGCACCCGTTCTGCTAGTCTAAATGATATTCTGTAAAGGCATGTTGTTATAAAAACCGCCATTCTATTACATCTTTTTTTTTTAACTAACCTTTGTTTTATCATTGCAGAGCGCATCCGTCTTGATTGTGGGCATGTAAAGCCCACTAGCACTGTTTTCTGGGATAAGGTGCTGCTGGCTACTCAGCATGCACCTCCCGATCTCGTGCATGCGCATTACACACTTAGCCTTGATCCGCCTTGCATTGCATCATTTCCGGTTTGGAAATAACGTAATACAAACAGGCAGCAATGCCCACTGACTCCTGGGAATGATGACACACATCTCCCAGGAGCAGAGGCGCCAGAGGAAATTACGTACATTGCTGCGGCCCTGAAGAAGGAAACAGTAGACCCTAGCAAACAGGTACACAGATCGAGAGAAAAAAAATTGCCAAATGTTGTTCATGGAGCAGGACTGTAGCCATTGTAGCAAAGTAGAAATTATGGGTGGAACTCCGCTTTAAGTTGAGCTCTATGGGTCCAGGCAGGAGGAGGGCAATAGAATGAGAAGGCTTGTGTCAGAACACTCCCTTCAATCCCCTGACACCACAGTCCCAGTAAACCGTAAGAGTACAATACTGTACATATATTGCAATGTAAGACTAACTCTCAAGTCTTAAAACCTGCTCACCTAAAGAGTAACTCAACATTTGTTGAAAAAAAAAACATTCCCCTCTGGGTGATCTATGTACATTTCAAAGATTTTAACAAACGTTGTTGCAGATTCCTACCTTTTGTTATTCTGAAGAAATCCCTGTGTGTTTGTCTGTGTCCATGTGGGAAAGTGAGTCTAATGGGAGTGGTTTCATAATTATCAATTAACTGTGCACCTGCAGGACACTAATGAGGAAAGCTGCTGGGTTGGCATCCCTTTAGATGTGATTTCCTATGGGGAGTATCTCAACAAAAAATGTAATATTTGTTGCAGGGGATGCCTGATATCTGACTTGTATCTTAGTGCAGACTTCAGACTATCAGTGAGCCAATCACACAAATAGGAAATTATGTTTCCGGGGAGCGTTCTGTGCACATTCTGCAAGTGATTACCATGATTGCAAATAAAGGTATATGGGCGACCCCCATCAGCAAAAAAAAGCCTATTTCCATGAAAGAAAGAAAAGGAAAAGTGAAGGTAAATTAAGAACCAATATAAATCCCCTGCACAGGACATGGTGTCCAATAAGCCAATCATCTGGGTTGTTTCCCTAGTGCACAGAGCAAAGCAGTGGACCTGTGACTGCTCTGTGCTCCATACAGTAACAACTTGTTAAAGTGGGAAAGACAGACACAAGAAAAAGAATTACCCCATCCGGATCTACTACCCCGGAACTACTACATAGTGGAATAATAACCACAGTGAGAAGTTAAATCCAAATCTGCCGCATCACTGGCTGAACTATCAGCCCATGCAGACCAAGGTTCAAAAAGCCACAATTTAGAAAAAGCAACCCCAGAGTGAGGGAAGGGGAGAGGAACCCCCACAATGAAGAAAAGCGACCCCTAGGTCACAGAGCAGCAGATGACAATATAGAAAAAATATATGATTTTATTAAGGTGCAAAAAATTAATATACAATAAATACAAAGAAGGGGTCAGGGATCAGAGAAGGACTAAACCTCAATAGTGAAAACAATAAAGACAACGTTGTCTCAAACAAGGGGGGAAGAAAGTTAGCAGCTGCTCATACATCTCACCATACATAACCCAGAGCGCACTCACATTCAACCTATAACGGCTCAACTTACACTCACGCGAGACCCAATACATACCACTCTACATACTCGTCGACGATTGAAAGAAGGGGGGAACAAACTCTGTTGCAACAGAAATAACAAAAGTGATAACTCCAAATCAGGAAGAGACTAGGGACTGGGGAAGAAACATAAATAACATATAATTAAAAAACGTGGAATTATTTTAGTATATAAAAAAGATATAACAGTAGACGACGAGACACTGGATCCCCAGCGAAAAGAAGTAACACCCCCAAGGAGAGGGGAAGGGAGTGAGACCCCAACGAAAAAGATTTAACACCGAAAAACTTGGAACCAGACGTACCCGACTATCAAGTCGGTCACTACGCCGTCTA
>BLSH010117941.1:1869619-1889160 GCA_018402905.1 Glandirana rugosa | reverse complement strand
CCTATGATAAATCTTACGTGAGGTACTTTTACGTGCTTCAATCATAGTAGGGATCACGGAGTCCGAGACACCCGTATCCCTCAACACCTGGGACTCAATAGCCAAGCCGTCAAAGCCAGCGAGGGTAAAGCAGGGTGCAAGATGGGCCCCCTGAGACAGTAGGTCTTCGCGAAGTGAAAGACGCCATGGAACATCTGTCACCATCTGTACTACGTCGGCGTACCAAGGACGCCGAGGCCAATCCGGAGCTACCAGGATTGTCGGGATTCCCTCTGCTTCTATCCTGCTCATAACACGCGGTAGAAGCTTTAGAGGAGGAAAGATGTACAGAAGCCGATACCGACCCCAGGGCGCTACCAGTGCGTCTGAGGCGACCGCCAACGAATCCTTTGTTCTGCACACAAAGGTCTGTACCTTGTGATTGAACCTGAAGGCCATGAGGTCCACCTCTGGCGTGCCCCACTTGAGGCAAATCTGGCGGAACACTTCTGGATGTAGGGACCATTCCCCCTGATCCAGAGTCCGGCGGCTGAGAAAGTCCGCCTGCCAATTTTCCACGCCCGGGATGTAGATTGCAGAGAGAGCTGGCACGTGAAGTTCTGCCCACCGAAAGATCAGAGCCACCTCCGCGGCTGCTGCCGAGCTTCTTGTTCCACCCTGATGGTTCACATATGCCACAGCCGTGGCATTGTCCGACTGAACCCGGTCAGGGAGGCCTCGCAGCCTTTCTGACCAACGTGACAGACAAAGTCTGATCGCTCTCAGTTCCAGTACATTTATTGGAAGACAAGCTTCCTGCACTGACCAACGACTCTGGGCAGAGAACTGACCCAGGACCCCTCCCCAGCCCGATAGGCTGGCATCCGTCATTACTATCGACCAATTGAGGGGGAGAAAACATTTTCCCAACTTTAGGGCTGGAGCCCGAATCCACCAAATTAAGGATCCTCAGGACTGATGATCCAACCTGATCAGTCTGTCTAGGGATAGGGGAGATTTGTCACATTGCGACAAAATTGCCTCCTGCAAGAGCCGAGTGTAACTCTGGGCGTAAGGTATTGCTTCGAAAGTCGACACCATGAGCCCCAACACTCGCATACAGAACCGTAAGGAGGACCACTGGCATGATAACAGGGTTCGCACTGCTGCCTGAAGTGTCAGGAGCTTGTTTGGTGGTAATAACACCCTTGCCTGCACCGTGTCCAGAATCAGACCCAGGTATTCCAGCCGGCAGGATGGAGTCAATGATGATTTCTGCAGGTTGATCAGCCAACCAAACTCTTTTAACGTGGACACCGTGGTTGTCACGTTCTCCTCCAGAGCCGCAGCAGACTCTGCTCTCAGGAGTAAATCGTCGAGGTATGCTACTACCGCAATACCTCTCTGTCTCAACAGCGCCAGCATTGGGGCCACCACCTTGGTGAACACTCGGGAAGATGAAGCCAGCCCGAAGGGAAGTGCCACAAACTGGTAATGCAGATCCCCCACTGCGAAGCGTAGAAAACACTGGTGACTGTGACAAACTGGAACATGGAGATACGCGTCCCTGATATCCAGGGACGCCATGAATTCCCCTTGGTGCAGGGTGGCCACGACCGAGCGGATGGACTCCATCCTGAATCTTTTCGTCTTTACAAAGTGGTTTAATGCCTTTAGGTCCAGAACTGGCCTGACACCGCCCTTTTTGGGCACCACAAAGAGGCTTGAGTAAAACCCGTGAAATCTTTCCGCCACGGGTACCGGTACAATCACCCCCTGTTCGGTAAGCGCCCGAACGGTGCCTAGAAGCGCCTCCTGATGCCCCTGAGGGAGTCTCAAGTTTGAAGGGAAGAACCTTTCTGGGTGCAGAGAGATGAATTCTATCCTGTACCCGGAGGACACCACCTCCAGTACCCACCGATCGGTGATGCGGGCAGTCCATCTGTCTGTGAACCCCAGCAACCGGCCCCACACCCGTGAGTCGGGCGGGGGCAACCCATCATGCAGAGGTTGATTTATCCTTCACTTTTTCAGACTTATGCTGCCAGGGCCTTTTACTTGGCCCAGCGGAAGCCTTACTGGACTTGAAGCCCCTACCCGCTGAGCCGGGTGCCCGAAAAAACTTCTTCTGACCTGAAGAAATAGGGCCCTGCCTACGGCGAAAATCCCGCCGCTTTGGCTCTGGAAGGAAAGTACTCTTCCCTCCCGTGAAATCCTTAATGATTTCATCCAACTGTGGGCCAAACAGACGCCCCCCCAGAAAGGGAAGATCTGCAAGAGCTTTCTTTGAAGCCCGGTCGCCCGACCAAGAGCGGAGCCACAGCACCCGCCTGATAACAATTGCAAAAACAGACATTTTTGACAATATGGGAAGAAGGTCCAAAGCAGCAGGGCATATGTAGCGGAGACCCTCTTCCAAATGTTGTGCCCGCTGCACCTCAGCCTGTGCACACTCACAAGTTAAACCAGTGTGCAGTGTGGCAGCGTGCTCGTGAAGAGATTGTGCCACCATCGCAGCCGCCAGCGCCGGCCGCATGGCTGACCCAGCCAACAAGAACAGTGCCTTATAGATTGACTCCGTGCGGCGATCGGCCGCCTCCCTAAAAGACGGCAACCCCTCCAAGGGAATGGTCGTTGCCTTATTCAGACAGGCCACTGGGGGGTCCACCGTTGGGGAAGCCCATCTCTTAGTAAAGCTATCCTCAAAGGGGTAGCGAACAGCAAAGCTTTTAGGAAAAGCAAAAGACTTTGGTGGCCGCAGCCATTCCTTGAACACCGCCTGTTCAAACACCTGATTATAAGGGTAAGCCCTAGGGGACCTAGGGGGTTTAAGAGATACACAAATATATGTGGACTCATGCGACTCCCCTGCCTGGTCAAGTCGCATGGAGTCGCGGATATCAGTGATCAGAGCGGCCACTATCGCTTTATCACGCGAAAAAGGAGCCTCCTGATCACCTTCGCCTTCTGAGGGCAGGTCACCCTCTGATAGGTCCACAGGTGTGATTACTGAGGTGCTTTCTGGTTCCGAATCCTCCCCTGAGGAATGAGGGGGGGGGCGTTTTTTGGGGTCCCCCGGAATTGGGATCCCCGCCCGGGGAAAGAACTCCCCAAACACCGCTCTCAGCTGTTCCAAGGACACTAGGGTTCCCGGGGTGGATTGTTGATCCGCAGGTACCCCTGCCATAGCATTGCCGGCCTCTGACATTCCAGCCTTCCGGCACCCCCACTGTATGACCACCACCTCTACCCCACCAATCAGCCAGGGAGACCTGGGAGGATTGCACCCACCGCTACCTGCACCCAGGGAGAGCCAGCTATACTTGCTGTTTTAGATGTCTAAGCACTGTGACCGGAATGAGCAATGCCCAAAAATCCACTGCACTTCAAGAGCCTGCACCATCGAGTGTCAGCCACTTTGTCCAAGTGAAACCGGAAGTACAACTTCTGTTTTTAAAACATTTTCCTGTAATACCAAAAACGACCACTGGGGGCCGCTAGAGGACAGGCTGAAAACCACATGGTTACTTTTCATATGGTGGTTTCTGCAGCACAGCCAAACAAACGGATGCTGCCATTAACACCAGCAGAGTGTTATAGGACAATGGCGCGGTCAGCGGCGAACGAGCGGTGATCCACACCGAATGGCGGCGAACCGCTTAATGCAGTGCTCCGAACGGTCAGTGCAAGGTGCGGTACTGCGGGGGGAGGGGGAGTGGGGGGGACGGGAGATAATCCTCAAAGGGGTAGCACCCAGTGTGTCCCTACTAACAGACCCCCACCGGCCGCCTACCACAGAAGCTGCCCACTCTCCGCACCCCTAGGATGGAAGAGGTGTCCACTCACCAATCCGACGGGCGCAGCGGGTAGCCACCCGGAGCAGACTTACCTCCCCATAGAGAGGCGTGCTGCTGGCCAGGCCCCTGGACAGGCGAACCAGTCACTGGGCTTTAATGGGTTTTAGCCACTGGCCGCCCGCACGGAACGGGCGCTACGCAGTGGGCCCCCACTAAGGGTAGCTCGCATAGTGTCGGCCGGAATGGGGAAAGCCTTGGATTCTAGATATCCTCTATACCACCAGCCAGTTTCTTGATAGCAGTCTTCATCAGAAAAAAATCTTCAGGAGACCGCAGATCCCATAGGGAGCCAGGTCTACTCCTTGCACTAGGCAATTTAAAACTGATGTGCTATGCAGAGCAGGGGGATTATATGCTAAGGTGAGGACGGCCCCCTGGGAGGGGCCAACCTATGCTTTTGTTTTATTTTTGCCTAGTCTACTCCTAGTGATATGAGCATAACTCCACGTGTCATAAGAAGGCTGCGTCTGTCAGTGAACGGAAGAGTAAGTAATGTGTCAACAATATGCATGTGATTTAATACTTCCATATTTCAAGGAAAAACATTGTTCTCTAATCAGTGATGATGGCCAGAGAGCTTCCCGAGGACACCAGCGTGGGCGAAATGCATAGAGGCGTAGTCTTGCAGTCATATTCGGTTCTGGTGATGTCACTTCCGGGGGTGTCATACTGGGTAATTGCTGTTCCTTTTTGCACACTAATGCTGACTGTTTTGTGGCACTACTGAATGTGAGTGGGATACTATATTTTGTAATGTTTTAACCCAATCTAAATAAATGCTACACTATGAGATTTTTTTTCCGGTTTATGCTTGTCTGGTGTTCACCTATGAGGAGGAGGAGGAGATAGTGAATGGTAGTATTTTTCCTTGAATTTCCTTGTGGATCAGCATAAGGGGAGAGTGAGAGAAGAGGAGGAATTGACCTATTACTTTGAGCCTCTTTAGCGGGGTGCACGGGGCGATCACTGTGTGATGGTGTGGAGAAGATCACTACAGTATCTCACAAAAGTGAGTACACCCCTCACATTTTTGTAAATATTTTATTATATCTTTTCATGTGACAACACTGTAGAAATGACACTTTGCTACAAAAAAAAGTTGTGAGTGTACAGCTTGTACAACAGTGTGAATTTGCTGTCCCCCCAAAATAACATAACACACAGCCATTAATGTCTAAACCGCTGGCAACAAAAGTGAGTACACCCCTACGTGAAAATGTCCAAATTGGGCCCAATTAGCCATTTTCCCTCCCCGGTGTCATGTGACTCGTTAGTGTTACAAGGTCTCAGATGTGAATGGGTGTGTTTAATTTAGTGTTATCGCTCTCACTCTCTCATACTGGTCACTGGGAGTTCAACATGGCACCTCATGCCAAAGAACTCTCTGAGGATCTGAAAAAAAGAATTGTTGCTCTACATAAAGATGGCCTAGGCTATAAGAAGATTGCCAAGACCCTGAAACTGAGCTGCAGCATGGTGGCCAAGACCATACCAGCGGTTTAACAGGACAGGTTCCACTCATAACAGGCCCAGCATCATATCCAGAGGTTGTCTTTGGGAAATAGACGTATGAGTGCTGCCAGCACTGCTGCAGAGGTTGAAGTGGTGGGGGTCAGCCTGTCAGTGCTCAGACCATATGCCGCATTCTGCATCAAATTGGTTTGCATGGCTGTCATCCCAGAAGGAAGCCTCTTCTGAAGATGATGCACAAGAAAGCCCGCAAACAGTTTTCTGAAGACAAGCAGACTAAGGACATGGATTACTGGAACCATGTCCTGTGGTCTGATGAGATCAATATAAACTTATTTGGTTCAGATGGTGTCAAGCGTGTGTGGCGGCAACCAATTGAGGAGTACAAAGACAAGTGTGTCTTGCCTACAAGCAAGCATGTTGGTTGGAGTGTCATGGTCTGGGGCTGAATGAGTGCTGCCAGCACTGGGGAGCTACAGTACATTGAGAGAACCATGAATGCCAACATGTTCTGTGACATGATCCCCTCCCCTCAGAGACTGGGCTGCAGGGCAGTATTCCAACATGATAACGACCCCAGACACACCTCCAAGATGACCACTGCCTTGTTAAAGAAGCTGAGGGTAAAGGTGATGGACTGGCCAAGCCTGTCCCAGACCTAAACCCTATTGAGCATCTGTGGGGCATCTTCAAATGGAAGGTGAAGGAGCGCAAGGTCTCCAACATCCACCAGCTCCGTGATGTCGCCATGGAGGGGTGGAAGAGGACTCCAGTGACAACCTGTGAAGTTCTGGTGATTTCCATGCCCAAGAGGGCTAAGGCAGTGCTGGAAAATAATGGTGGCCACACAAAATATTGACACTTTGGGCCCAATTTGGACATTTTAACTCAGTGGTGTACTCACTTTTGTTGCCAGCCATTTAGACATTAATGGCTGTGTGTTGAGTTATTTTGAGGGGACAGCAAATTTACACTGTTATACAAGCTCTACACTCACTACTTTACATTGTAGTAAAGTGGCATTTCTTCAGTGTTGTCACATATATAATGAAATATTTACAAAAATGTGAGGGGTGTATGCACTTTTGTGAGATACTGTATATCAGCACTCCCAGCAGAAAATAAGAAGTTTTCACAATCAAATAACAAAAGACTTATGGCACACAAGGACTTAAAGTGTTGTTTATTTGCATGTTTTTCACGTAATCAATGATATATATATATAAAGTATATTGGCACATTGATACTTTCACTATAGAGTGTCCATCCTAAATATATTTTTTGGAATTTTGTAAGGCCAGTCAGGGTGCCCATGATGACCCGTGTCCACGGCCAAAAGCACCTTCAAAGGTCACATGAACATCAGAGCTGGACCACAGAGCAATAGAAGAAGGTGGCCTGGTCTGCAAAATTCAAGAGTGGTTTGAGGAAAAGTTTCAGGCGTTGACTTGACCTCCAAATTCTCCAGATCTCAATCCAAGAATCGAGCATCTGTGGGATATGCTAGAAAAACAAGTCTGATGATCCATGGGGACCCCACCTAGTGTTAGCTAAAGAACTTTCACCACTTTTTTTTTTTTTAGAAATGTTCAAAACACTGGCTTTCTTCCCTACCCACCAGACTTTAATCCAAACTAAGGGTTTTTGGATAACAGAAAAAAGCACAATAAAGAGCTTTAATAAGCATCTATTAAAACTGATTTGCAGTACAGAAAAATTTACGGCAAAGGGACATTGATAAATCACTTCCTTAAGCATCTAACCTTTCATTATTTTTATTTATTTTTTTTTTTAAAATAGTATTTAATGTGGACGGCTGAGAACTCCATTAATGGACTTTATTCTTTATAGAAGGTTACATGCCTTCTAATGCTTGTCTATTTTGGCAATAATTTCCACAGCATAAATTACTGAAGGGTAACAAGCGTATAAATGGATGTGTTGTGTTTCATTTTCTAGGTGAAAATCAATTTTTAGCAGCGAGTTGATATTAAAGAAAAAAGCATTTGACATTTAAATGTCATTCTGGAGTTAACAATGTGTTTGCACCAATATTACCGGTAAAATTTCTTCACAAAGATGTGCCGTGTTTTGCTGGAGAAAGAGTTAAGGGATTATATGTACCTTTTTCATTAAAGCTTGCAATAGGTATTTTATGGAGATTCATGTGTACAACATACTGCATGAAATAACTTACATCCAACATCACAGTCACCCGTCAATTTACTATATGTAAAGTAGATGCTTATATCATTCAGAAACATGTAGAAAAATGTGCCTATAGCAGCAGATTTTTTATTTAGGTAACTTTGGATGCCATTTTATGCTAAAGAAACATTGGATGAAAAGAATTCCTTACAAGCTTATTATATAACTTGCAACAGTTTTAGAAAACTTTATTAACTGTTTCCCAGCTTCCAACCAATAGATTCTGAGATAAGCTATCATTCTGCACGCACACTAACATGTGGTATTTAATGCGTTAATAAGTGTTAAGACAGTCCCATTCATCTAGAATAAGTTCCTAACAGACATTGGACAATGGACGAAAACTCATCCCTGCGGCATTTCTTGAATGCTTGAGCTCCAGAAGGTTTTACCCCCTTTGTGACATGGCATTTTTTGCTATTCTGCACTACGCTACTTAACTGGTAATTACGCAGACATAACCACAACACAATCCCAGTCAAGAAACTGGTATACTAGCACACTCTGTGATGGAAGGTAAATGGGTAATGCACATATACAATTCTACAACACTATGTGCCTATAGACAGTCAGTAACAAAGAAGATCAAGGGGTGGCTACATAGTAAAATCCATAAAAAGTCCATTGAGAAAAGTCCCATAAGATGTTTGTCCGGTGTTGTGGTTCACATCTAATCCGGCAGGCAGCTCCTTAAAGGCAGGGGACCCTCAGAACATGTAAAAGGAAGAAGGGCGCCAGGTCAGTAAGAGTTAAAAACACAAACACATTTTTTGTAGTAACTTACATGCAAGTATCTTGTCAGCAGCATGTCAGGACAGCAGTAACATCACAACAGATAGGAAGCAGGCCTGGAGAATCCCCATGGGGCATGCAATGTGTATGGGTGGTGCAGATGGAGAAGGACAACCCACTGGGAAACTGGGCCTGCATATGTAATTGGCTCCTGAAGGTGGAAAGGCAGAGGGAACCGTACCCTGAGGTCTCACGGCGGTGTGCGTACCAGCCCCAACTTCCGGGGGGTGATCGCATCACAGGAGTATGGTCACGTGACAGGCTATGACAAGAAGAGAGGAACAAGGAGGGCTTCGCACAGCAGAGTGATGCTAGACTGGTCGCAGCAACGTTTCAGAGGCTACGCCTCCTTCTTCAGGCCGACCAGTCTTGCTAAAGGAGAGCTATTTATGTCTAAAGGAGGCAGTGAAATTAATAAACAGCTGGGGATCTGGGAGGAAGTGGCCGAAAAATAGCAGCCGAAGCAAACCAAAAAGAACAAAAAGAGACAAAACCAATTGGTAATGTTGTTGACGAGTGAAAAGTTAAAAAATGTTGTTTAAATGGAAAGAAATACACAATCAGTTAACTATTAAATAGAAACATACGTGGTGATGATAAGAAACACGTATAAATGTGTATGCGTAGGCGCACGCACACACACATATACTCGAATCGTTTATGTCTATCTATATGTGTGTATACAGAAAGCAAGAAAAAAAATGATAAATGGTCGATGATAATAATATATAACTTATATATATGGACAAAAACGAATGTCTTATTAAGTTAAATTAGAAGAATTCTTATTTGAGAAACATGCATATACACGTACACCTATACACACATACATGCATATTAATCAATCTTTTTATAATAAAATCTGGCCAAACATGAAATTGGGTATGTGAACATATCTATAAAATAATTATATATAAAATATAAAATGCGTGTATATGTAAAATGAGGGGGGGGGGGGATCCTCCAGTCTGCCCCTGAACAGCTGGATTACACCAAGGCAATTAGAAATACATTCTGTGCAAATTCTATAATCCACATACACAATATACACCAAATATATATTGTCAATTAAGAATTGTGCTGACCTCAAGCTCTTCGTTGATTGCGCAGTCATGCAAATGAAATTGTTATTATTTTTTTCCACACAAATAGATCTTTCTTTTGGTGGTATTTAATCACCACTGCATTTTTTTGCAATATAAACAAAAAAAGACTGAAACTTTTGAAAAAAAACCCAATATTTTCTACTTTCTGTCATAACATATCCAATAAAATCAAATTTCATCATAGATTTAGGCCAAGTATTCTGCTACATGTCTTTGATAAAAATAATCCCAATAAGTGTATATTAATTGGTTTGTGTGAAAGTTATAGCGTCTACAAACTAGGGTATATATATCTGAAAATTGATTAATTCTGATCTATTGACGGCTCATATTGATCTAATTTCTTAAGGACCTAAAATGTCAGAACAGTAACCCCCCCAAATTACCCCTTTTTGCAAAGTAGACAGTCTGAGGCATTTAGTAAGAGACATGGCAAGCTTTTGGAAGTTGTAATTTTTTTTCTATCACAATTTTTTTTTTTTTTTGAAAATGAAGAAATTGAATAACATTTTTTTTTCACTTTTTTTTGCATACTGTCACCAGTACAGTACAACATCATCATATGACTGATGTGGCCGTGATCAGGGGAAAAAAAATAATCATTTTTTATTCAATTACTTTTTCTTTTTTTGTGTTCATTTGTCGACATATTTTTTTACATACTTTCATCAGAGTAGTTCAGTGTCACCATAGTAACACTGCACTACTCTGGTGGGGGGGGGGGGGGACGACCAGGGTTTTTTTTTATCTCTACATTTTGTTTAATGCTACAATGACATTCATGACGGCTGTGATCATTAGTGAATTGTGATTGGCTACAGCTAATCGCATGGTACAGGGTGCCCAGGTACCATGTGATAGCCATGAGCTAATCACAGTATAGCCAACACAGCTGTTATGGATGAATTAATTTATGACAGCTTTGTTAACATTGTGATCATGTGATCACCGGGCCCTCGAGTACTGGGGGGCGTGTACCTACACCTAGTGCAGGCACATGATGTACATATGCGTGATTGTGTCTGGACATGGTGCCCCCTCCCCTGCTGTATATGTACTATGGCGAGTCGTCAAGAGGTTAATGCAACCCACTGCAGTGCGTGCGTTGTCACCTACTGTCATTGTTCTTTGGGGTGTCATTCTAAATGAATAGTCCTGCAACACACCACACAAAAGCTGTCCATACACTACTAGATTTTCAAACAAAGCTTTGTACAAATATTTGTAAGAATGTCCATAAAAAAAATTCTTGACATTCAATGACTTGAAGGTAATTCAAACGTATTTCACAGATTTGTTTTGTCTTAACATTCCTTTGTGAAAAGAATGTAATTTCCTGAACAAAAATCACATTCACTGTTGGAAATCCATTCCCTCAAGAAATACATTTCCATCCTGCTTCTTAAAATGTTCTTGCCACTAAGGTCAAAAGCAAATGTTGATTTGACTTCACTAAGCATTGGGGTCTACCTTTACCACAATAACATAATTAGTCCTAGTTTGAAATAGGAAAAACTATACCTCTACCTTGCCCTTAGACCTGCAATATATCATCCGAAATTTTTAGGATTTAGAATTTTTAGGAACATGTTATACACACCTGCTCTATGTAATGGTTTTACACAGAGCAGCCCTGACCCTCCTATTCTTGGGTCTCCCGCTGGTGCTCAGGGCTCCCCCTTTTCTCCTTGTGCCACCAGACGAAGCCACTTCCTATCATGGCACACATGCGGGCTCGATCCCAAGCCACTCTCTGTGTATCCATTGACACACATAGTGCGTCTTGGCCCTGCCCACTTGTCACTGGATTTGATAGACTGCAGCAGGAATCAATGGCTCCCACTGCTCTCACTGAGTGAGAGTTGGAGAGAGAGAAAGAGCAGGGTCGCTACTCAGGTACAGTGTGGGATGGGTCTCAGGTAAATAGCTGGGGGGGCTGCTGGGAGGGGAGCTGACAATAGAATGTTTTGTACCTTAATGCAGAGAATATTTTAACCAGTTCAGCTCTTTGGGCATACTATGTACGTCCAAAGAGTTAACCTTTGATCACAAGCTGATGGCTGTAGCAACAGCCATCAGCCTGTGTGGATTTTGTAGAGCTGGCAACCGTCTTCAAAGTGAAAGTGATGCCGACCACTTTCATTGAGCCGGCTACGCTGTGCTCATCCCCCCCTCCCTCCGGTGGCCTGCCCTCCTCCGGTGGCTCCTGGGCTGTCCAGTGCTTACCGACACCTGGGAACACATCTGCCAGTGGAGGAAGAGAGACTGCGGTGAGACCGAGGCAAATCCATGCCTCAATCTCACCTGCAAACAATGAAACCGGAAATGATGTCACTCCCGATTTCATGTGCACACTTTCCTGGCCAGTACAGCCAGGGGACACGATATGATAATAAAATTACAAAAAAAATCCCTGTTGCTCTGCACACCTGCGCAAACGCAAGCCCAGGGTGTGTACACGTATGTAAACCGCAGTCGCACCACATATGTGACATATAGCCGCGAACGTCAGAGTGGGGCCAATAATTCTAGCACAAGAGAGCCTAGTTAACTCTAAATTGATGAGCTGTAATGGCTTTTAAATCGTCGCCCAGCAAAAAAAACCTGATTTTGACACCGAATCTCAAAAACAGGTTCGGTCCTCAAGTGGTTTTAACCACTTGCCGACCGTATCACGTACATATACGGTGGCAAGTTGGCCCCGCTATGCAGATCGCTGTTTATAAATGGCGGTCCGTGCAGCCGCATGTCCGATGTCCACCGGCGACCCGCGATCGCCTGTTAGAGAGGAAGAACAGGGTACCGCCCATGTAAATACGGAGGTTCCCCGTTCTGACAGGCGGCATGACAGAGATTTACTGATCCCTGTGATCGGGATTAGTTACCTGTCATGCCCTTGCCAGCCCAGCTCCCATACAGTTAGAACACACCCAGGAACACAGTTAATCCCTTGATTGCCCCCTGCAGGTTAACCCCTTCACTGCCAATGACATTTATACAGTAATCAGTGCATATTTAAAGATCTGATCGCTGTATACATGTCATTGGTCCCAAAAAGTGTAAAAATTGTGTGATATGTCCGCCGCAATATCGCAGTACCGATAAAAATCGCAGATCACTGCCATTACTAGTAAAAAAAAAAAAAATAGTAAAAACCCCATAAATGGATTCTCATGGTTTGTAGACGCGGCAACTTTTGTGCAAACCAATCACTATAAACTGATTGCGATTTGTTTTTACCACAAATATGTAGAATATATATATAGGCCTAAACTGATGAATAAATTAGTTTTTTTATATTTTTCTTTGGACATTATATTATAGCAAAAAGTAAAAAATATTGTTTTATTTTTCAAATTGTCGCTATGGGGGTCATTTACTATAGCGCGATTCTGCCTTCGTGCAAATTTTAACGCGCAGAATCGTAAATTTGCGCTAATTAGCGCGAAAATGGAATTCACTAAAGCCCTGAAGGAGAAAATACTCCCAGAATCAAATTCACTATAGCGCCCAGACAACAGTGACTGACTAAAAAACTAGTCATGGTAGAAGCAAGGGAATTGCACGTGGAAATAATGTTTAGGGCATGATATGATCACCTAAATGGTTCTTAAAAATGTGGTATCTTGTTTAATGATGATCTGCTTTTAAATTGTTTAAAAAAGTGATTTATAACCTGAAATATCATTGAAAGTCTGAAAAGAGACAAATTCCCCCTTTTTTCCTGACTATTCATCAGCACAACTGAGCATGCTCAGACAAGAAAATTCCCTCATTTTAACTCCCATGCCTTTTTTTAGAGGGCACTATCGTAAATTCGCAAATTCGCGCTTGCCTATAATGCCTTCTTGAGAAGGCAAATTCGCGCTATATAGCCCAATGCAAGTTTCAGCCATTGAGTCTAATGGTACAATTATAGCCTTTTCATGTTGAGATGAAATTTATCTTTCTCTCAAACAAATTGTCCCTTCAACAATGTTGCTATTTCATAATCTAATTTGTTTTTAAGAATGTTTGAATGTTTAATCTCATGTTTTGTTAAAATATTTTGTCCTTACAAAATGATGTCTAAATGTAGTATTTATGTGTAGGAGGGTTTCACCACTATTGCAAATTGTGTCACATGTTTTCTATGGGCAAGGACTATAATCAGCCTTAACATTTCCCATCCAGCAATAATTGCAGCTTCTTACCAAGCCAAATGCCCCAAAATGAGAGATGTTCTATAGCAGAATGCTCACAGTACTGAGCCATAACAAACCTTCAAAACAGATGGCAAATGCCAGAAACAAGTTGTTCAATGGTTATCCAGCCTTCCACAGTACATCTGCATTGGTTCATTTATTGCACCCCTGAGACTTAGGAGTGTTTGACATCACAACAATGGATTCTCCATGAATGGGGCTAAGGGCTTAGCACTTCTGCTGAGCCAACCTGGGGTTCATAGGTTCAAATCCCAAAGCCGTCACATCCTGTAGAAAGGCTGTCAGCTGTTCCTGTGTTGTTAAAAACAAGTCCTTCCCCAAGTTTTATATAAATGTAGCATTTATGTGGAGGAGGGTTCCACCACCATTGCAAATATTGCACAATCTGCGATCTTGCCAAAAGTATTGGGTCACCTGCCTTTATACACACATGAACTTTAATAGCATCCCAGTCTTAGCCTGTAGGGTCCAAATTTGATTTAGGCAACCCTTTGCAGCTATAGCAGTGCAGGGACCTTTTTCTTCCCGCACCAGAATCGGATCGCATGGGTGTTCTCACTCATGCTATCCGATTCCTATCGGAATCCACAGTTAGCGCTGTGATCTCAGAACCAATCTGGGGGTGTCATTAATATTGTACTGACACCTGCAGCGGTTCACAGAAGGCAGTGTGAACTGCCTGTGGGAGAGGTGCGATGCAGGAACCGGTGCTGAAATCATGCTGGATCCTGCATCACACCAATGTAAACCTGGGCTAAGGCCGCTTTCACACTTGTGCGACCTGAAAGTCGCATGACTTTACCGCGATTTTACACATTTTTGTTGCGATTTTTGGCCGTGATTTTGATGTGACTGGAAGCAATAGCTGTGTAATTCTGAGGTCTATCGACTATTGAACTTGACTGGCCTGAACAAAGTCCTGACCTCAACCTGATAGAACACCTTTGGGATGAATTACAGCAGAGACTGCGAGCCAGGCCTTCTCATCCAACAGCAGTGCCTAGCCTCACAAAAGTGCTTTGAGAAGAATGGTCAAACATTCCCATAGACACACTCCTAAACCTTGTGGACAGCCTTCCCAGAAGAGTTGAAGCTGTTATAGTTGCAAAGGGAGGGCCAACTCAATATTGAACCCTACGGACTAGGACTGGGATGCCATTAAAGTTCACGTGTGTGTAAAGGCAGACATTTTGACAATATTGTGTGGGCTAACTAATTTGCAAATTGTAAGTGTTCTTGTTTATCAGGTGCAATCACTATAGAGTTAGGTAGACATGAAGATACAGATTGAATGACACTGGTGGGCGTGTACTTCCATTGGGCGTGTCGGTGTGCTAACAATACTATGTTATACAAATGACTGCAGTAGAGGGGTTGGTTTGGCCTGCGAAGAGGCCGTGTTATTTGCTGTGGTTTTTGGGGGAGTAGGGCTGATATTGTGCATAATGACAAACGCCCAACTTGGGCTGTTAGTTGTAATTCTTGTGCATTTTGTCCATCAAAAGTGTTGCTTTGCTGTCAATGTTGTGTATTGTTCCTGTCTGACCATGTATTCATGGTTTGGGAACATCTGTTGACCTTCTACTCTTTGATCTCATTGCTTAATCATGTGCACAGAAATGCATCTTGCAGCAGAACCGTCACCAATGTATGTGTGTGGAATGTGGGGTGGTGGGTGTTCATGTTGGAACATGTCTTTTTTAATATTTTGTATTTTTTTTTAAGAATGACTTTTTGTATTTTTGTATAATCTTGCAGCTAAACATTTGTTGGTGTCTGTTGAGAGTAGTTGTACTATGAAATGTGTAGCCTGCTATACTCTGTGAAATTAAAGCTATGTCCACTATAAGGCTTGGAAAAATTTTAGATTGTAAGCTCCTATGAGCAGGGCCATTAGATCCCAATTGCTAAATGTTTGTCTAAATGTACTGTCTAATATACTAATGCCACTAAATGAATGTACATGATTGTGTTGCTGCTGTGCAAATAAATGTAAATTCTTGAGCTTTTTTTTTTTTATAATTGGTTTTGGGGGGAGCTGGGTTTGGAGAAGTGAACTGTCTTGCTAATCACAAATTATGAGAAGGTGTAATCATGGATTAAAAAAAACGAACCTCTTCAGCACACCTGCAAGTAAATGATAAAGGTTGTTTAGGTGGAGTCTTTTCATTTAACAGGTCTGGAGAATTGCAGGTAAGTGCCGGTTCACACTGCTGCACTGTGCAAGATTGCGTTTGATTCACACCGCAGTACGGGTCACATGCGCTGTCCATGTGATGCAATTTCAGCCATACAAATAGTATGGCTGAATTTGCATTGCATTCGGACCAAACTCGCACAGGACCCTTTTTTTTTTTTGTCTGCACCAGAATTGGATTGTATATGTGTTCACACCCATGTGATCTGATTAATGCCCGAACTGTTAGTTTGCACTGTGATATAGGGTTGCCACCTCATCCCTTTAAAACTGAACACATACTAATTACACAGCTTTTGTGGCTGGTTAAGATGGTAATTAAACTCACTTGGTGCCTTATCTGCATTCAATTAGCCTCAGAACCTGTGTAATTCATAGGTGTTCGGGTTTAAAGGGATGAGGTGGCAACTCTACTGTGATATGTGAGCTGAAATTGGGGTGTCATTAACAATGTATGGGCACTCCCAGCAGGTCACACATCGCAGTGTGAAATGCGATGTGGGAACCTGCAGTGGATTTGCAAGGTTCCCGCATTGCACAAGTGTGAACTAGCACTCAATGAATTTAGCTGTTGGATAGACAGTGTTGTATGTCTCAAACTGAGCCTTTGTCTTTGTCATTCACCTGCCTATTACTAAAAAAAAAAAAATTGTGATTGTGACATTCACAAGCAAGTGTGGCTTTGTCCACTGACCCGGGAATGTCATTGTGTTCACCCGGAAGTGCCTTTGCTGGTCAGGATCTTTATATAGGTGGATATAGCGAGGTGCCATTTCAGAAAAGAGGAAGTGCTACTCATTTGACGGGGCAATATAAAAATCACACCTGAAAACAGATAAAAAGGAGAGAAGTTCACTTAGTGTTTGCATTGTGTGTCTGTGTGTGCCACACTAAGCATGGACAACAGAAAGAGGAGGAGAGAACCATCTGAGGACTTGAGAACCAAAATTGTGGAAAAATATCAACAATCTCAAGGTTACAAGTTCATCTCCAGAGATCTAGATTTGCCTTTGTCCACAGTGCGCAACATTATCAAGAAGTTTGCAACCCATGGTACTGTAGCTAATCTCTCTGGGCGTGGATGGAAGAGAAAAATTGATGAAAGGTTGCAATGCAGGATATCCAGATGGTGGATAAGCAGCCCCAAACAAGTTCCAAAGAAATTCAAGCTGTCCTGCAGGCTCAGGGAGCATCAGTGTCTGCGCAAACTATCCGTCGACATTTAAATGAAATGAAACGCTATGGCGGGAGACCCAGGAGCACCCCACTGCTGACACAGAGACATAAAAAAGCAAGACTACAGATTGCCAAAATGTACTTGAGTAAGCCAAAATCCTTCTGGGAAAACGTCTTGTGGACAGATGAGACCAAGATAGATCTTTTTGGTAAAGCACATCATTCTACTGTTTACCGAAAACGGAATGATGCCTACAAAGAAAAGAACATAGTACCTACAGTGAAATATGGTGGAGGTTCATTGATTTTTTAGGGTTGTTTTGCTGCCTCTGGCACTGGGTGCCTTGAATGTGGGCAAGGCATCATGTAATCTGAGGATTACCAAAGGATTTTGGGTCGCACTGTAAAGCCCAGTGTCAGAAAGCTGGGTTTTCGTCCGAGATCTTGGGTCTTCCAGCAGGACAGTGACCCCAAACATACGTCAAAAAGCACACAGAAATGGATGGCAACAAAGCGCTGGAGAGTTCTGAAGTGGCCAGCAATGAGTCCAGATCTAAATCCCATTGAACACCTGTGGAGAGATCTTAAAATTGCTGTTGGGAAAAGGCGCCCTTCCAATAAGAGAGACCTGGAGCAGTTTGCAAAGGAAGAGTGGTCCAACATTCTGGATGAGAAGTGTAAGAAGCTTATTGATGGCTATAGGAAGCAACTGATTTCAGTTATTTTTTCCCAAGGGTGTGCAACCAAATATTAAGTTAAGGGTGCCAATAATTTTGTCTAGCCCATTTTTGGAGTTTTGTGTGATATTATGTCCAATTTGCTTTTTTCCCTCCCTTTTTTTGTTTTGTTCCAATACACACAAAGGGAATAAATGTGTGTGTATAGCAAAACATGTGTTACTGCAATATTTTTCTGTGAGAAATACTTGATTTTCTGGGAAAAATTTCTGGGGTACCAAAAATTTCAGGCCATGACTGTATATATATATATATATATATACACTTGACCGACTTTTCCTGAAACTATTCATATCTGTGCTATTTCAAGTGGCACCAACTTCAAAGTAGTCTCTGTATTACTTTGGTGTGACTTGAGGTTCCTAGCTCTCAATATTACTCAGGCATTCCCTAAAGTTGGGACAATGTCGTGGGCAAACTGCATTACTTTCAGGATAACACCTTTGACTTAGGCCCCATTCGCACTTGTGTGACTTGAAAGTCATGCAACTTTGATGTGACTTGAAGCAATGCCTGTGTAATCTTGAGGTCTAGGGACCTCAAGTCATATCAAACTCGGACCAAAGTAGTTCAGGGACTAGTTTGAAGTTGATACCACTTGAAGTCAGACAGCTATGAATCCTACTCATTGGAAATTGCGGGGTCCAACTTGACAGGCGACTTTGCAGTCCCAAGTCGCAGGACAAGTTGCACAAGTGTGAAAGGGGCCTTAGATAGCCACCCAAAAGTGGAAGCTCTGCTTATCTCTCCCCCCCTTCTGAGGCCACATTTGGCACCTTTTCGGGGGAGGGGGTGGTACCTGTTTTGGACATTTACCTGTCCCCACTTCCGACAGACCTCACTGCAGCGAGGTATGGCAGAAATTTATCACCCCTCCTCCTTCCCTGCTGCCAGGCCATTCAGAAAGCGCAGTGTCCTTCGTGCATGCGCAGTAGGGAATCGGCAATTGAGGCAATTGACAGCATCTGGGAGCCAATGGGAACATGGGCTGGGGTGCCAACATCACTAGCTTCCAGGACAGTGTCCTAATAATTAAAGTCAGCAGTTGCAGGATGTGTAGCTGCTGCCTTGTACATTTTCTGTGGTGGGGGGGGGGGGGGGGCTGAGGCACCACTTTAATGTCAGATTGGTTACCTATATTGGTGAGCTGGGATTGAGCCTCAGCTATCACATGGTACTTGGGCTTATTGCAACAACCTGTACCATGTGAATAGCTTCAGCTAATCACAGATCAGTAGTAATCCCAGCTGACATTGTTTTGGACACGGATCAGTACCGTCTGAATTATATCTGTCCCTGGCCTAATTTCAATACAATGTGTGTACACACAGAGAGAAATCACAGACGCTGATATACAGGTTCAGAGTCAAGATATTTCTCCTTTTATTCATTCCCCTTTTTACGCTTATAAAGGGTCTGCTAGACATTGCGTGACATGTCTGATAGGCGTAATTCAATGAACATCAAGCAAAGGACATACAAGTTCATGATTGGATGTATCCGTTACAGATCGTCTGGGAAATATTCGCATTTTTCCCCTTACTTATTTTCCTCTTTATAGAACTGAGACTTGGACATATAGTCGCAGACACTAAAGAGAGACACACATGTGTGTAACATAACTTTAATCCGGTCCCTGTCTATATTAAGTCTGCCATGACTAGGCACAGGTTTTGTTACAGTCGACCCTAATGATGACTAGACACTAATCGACTTCGATAAGTGTACCATGTCCAACAACGTTATTCGGGTTCATGGTACACTATCGACTCCGAGTTAGGGTCGAGTGGTTATATCCATTGGTTAGACTGTAA
>BLSH010117941.1:1824552-1838881 GCA_018402905.1 Glandirana rugosa | reverse complement strand
GGGTGGGTGGTAAATAGATGGTGGGGGGGAGTATTTTGTCACTAGGCAGCGCTGTGGGCATTACACATTGCCCACAGCGCTGCAGCACCACCTCTCTCCCCCCTCTCTCCTCTCACACTGCACCGATCGGTGCGGAGAGGAGAGAGAAGTCGGCGCTTCCGCCGGCTTGTTTACATGTGATCACGCCGTCATTTGACGGCGCGATCACGTGGTGAAAGGCCGCGCACAGCGGCCATTCACCACGATCCGTGATCAGTCGGGTCCCCCGGACCCGACGGTCACGGATGTTCCCGTGTGCGCGCCCCAGGGGGCGCGCGGGAAGCGCGATTCTGGGAGGACGTCAATAGACGTCCTCCCAGAATTAAGCAACCGCCCTGTAGACGTCAATTGTCTATGGGGCGGTTGTTAAGTGGTTAAAATCACTGCTCCTGAAAAAACGACTGATTCAAAAACTTTTTTTTTCATTGATACATGTCCCCTAGGGCAGGACCCGGGTCCCCATACACTTTTTAGGGCAATAAAATTGCATATAAGCCTTTAAAATGAGCACTTTTGATTTTTCATGTTAGGGTCCAATAGACTTTAATGGTGTTCGAATCTTCGCCCCTTTTTGTCTGTTCGCATGTTCTGGTGCAAATTGACCGGGGGGGGGGGGGGGAGGGGATGTTTGGCTCATCCTTCATAGGGATGAGCTTGGGTTTGATCCCAGAGGGAAGCTGACAGTGCTATGGGTGGAAATTACCCACCTCACAGTTGCACATATACTAAGGGCAGAGATGCTCGCAATTTCAATAACCTAATATGGCCAATTTAGGTGGTCACTCAGCCTGTAAAAAAGATGACAAGCTGAGAGGAGTCATCACTGTTTGCATGTGTCTGCACACAGTGTCGGCTGGGCGGTGCAGGACGATGCCTTGCACCCTCATCCCGGGGCATTCACCATAATGGCGTTTGGCGTGTTGGACGCGGAACATGCCCCATGGGCAACTCCTCCCACACAGGGTGTAACTTTTTTTGTTTGTTTTTTCTCCTGTATGCATATAGCTCATACATTCCTTAATATGACAATCTCTGGAGGACTATCCTTTTGAATCTACACTATATATGCTCCGTCCGGATACTAACACCAGTGTCTTGAGCTGTACACACTTCCCTCTCACAGGTGACCATTTCACTACCGTTATCTTTGCATATTATATATTTTTTACAATAGGAGTTGCCTATCTATAAAATTCTATGTCAGGTTGCGAGCTTTGATTAGGAGGGGATTTACAGGTGACCCTGAAAATCCGAAACGAGGAGCTTGAGATGATCTGGGAATTTCTGATAATCAGTCGGCTGATTTTACTCCCCAAACTTTATTGATTGGTGGTTATATGTTATGTAGCCACTGTCTACTGTCCATTACAGTGTTATAGATAAGAAAAGAAGAATAGTGCTGTTCACAGGTTATATAAAGTACACATCTGCTAGATAAAGTAGTTTAGAGGCAAGAGGTTATAGGCACAAGTACAGAACAGAGAAGACTGGCCAGTAATTATGGGCATTAAATTAAGTAAGGGAATGAAGAAACAAGGCCCTATCTCAAGCTTGCAAACTCATTCTACAATTATGGAAGTCAGAAAGAGCACCTGCTCATAAAGAGTGGATATATAATATGGGCTGCACCCTTAAGCTGGAAAGTAATGGAAGTAATTTTTCAACACAGAGGAAGTCCACACAAGTTTGATCGTTTTTAAGGAGACTGGTTGGCATTACCAGGTCTTGCCCCCACCAAATTAGTGATGGATAGGGATTGGCCCACAGTTCGAGTCGAACGTTTATGGGGCGTTTATGGGGCAACATTATGGGGCATTTTCCGCGACTTCGTCGCCGTGGAGTGCCCCATAATGCATTGAGCGCAAATGGCGCACACAGCTCCTCCTCCTTGTGAGGGCTGCCGCTGTCTGCGCTGGCTTTGTTTTGACTTTTTATTTATAGTGCAGGGCGGGGCCACTGGGTGACGTACGGGTGACCCCGCCCCCTTCTGACATCATGTGACGCCCTTCACTATAAATAAAATGTCAAAACAAAGAGAGCTCAGTCGGTGGAAGCCCTCCCATGGAGGAGGAGCTGTTCGTTTTTCTTTTTTCAAGTCTGTCGCTCGCCGTGATTGACGATGGATTACAACGGGGGACACTTATTTTTCTTCCAATTTCTGATAAGCCCCCGCCCACACACCCCATAGCCCAGCATTGTGGGAAAAGACTCTTGTCCCCATCAACATGGGGACAAGGTGCTTTGGGGTGGGGGGCGCATGATCATGGGTCACCGGCAGACATCGAGTCCGTCCGACCCACGGGCACACCCACACAGCATGCGGCGGGTGTGAGAGCGTGCCACCACCGGCTGTGAGTGCGCGTGGGGAGCGCACAAAGGGGCAGACGCCCATGGACGTCCCCCCAGCAACTCAGGTACACGATGTAGCAGTCTTTTGGCTATAGCTCGGATCGGTAATGGTTAAATCTCACACATGGAAGCAGACCAGGCATCTAAGGATGCTGCATTACAGTCCTGGACACTTGCTGGGTCTGTGCAACTCACAGATTCCACCCTAGTTCTGGCCCAGTAGAGCTGGGATTAATAATTCAACTTTAAGGACCCCAGAATGAGAAGAACAAGTGGTCCACAGGGGGCAACTTTTTATGAAACAGGACTTTGGAAAAAGGTGATCTTTTATGTCTGCCAGCCACTCTTCTCCCTCCAGCTTGACACATTGACCATGTCACAAGCAGTTATGGCTGCCTTAGTAAATGGGCGTGGGATAGTGCCAGGGTTCACCACATTTGTTTATATAACATACCACTTCTTGTTTTACCTGTTAGTAAAGGTGTTACCAAAAGCTGAACACCCTTTCCAGAGATTACAAAAAGAGATATCCAGATGCCCAAGTCAGGATCTTATGAGTATGCATTTTGTCTGTATGGACATGTTTTCTGGATGTCCAGTAGCAAATGCTACTGCAAAGGCCACAGTAAAAAGTGTTATAAGTAGTTTGTAATTACAGACTCCACAAAGCTACAGACAGTAACAGAGGAAATCATTTTTATAGGAGAGTCCTTACTAGAAGTTTTGAGGAATTATTTTTACACCCCCTACCATCTACAATGTAACAGAAAAAGTAGAGTAAGAAACTAGAAAACTTTCCTGAATGTTTTTTATATTTTATTAAGCCCCTAAGGGGATATTGGACTCTCCCCCTATGAGATTTGGTTTGGAAGTGTGTTAAGCCTCGTACACATGGTTCCATTGTCTTACGACCACGCTTCTGATTTTTGTCAAAAGCGGCTGTCAGTGTTTTTGTACAGCGTACTGACAATACAAAATTTTTCATTCGACAAAGGCAAATGTAGTGATGTAGTACGAGCGTATAAAGAGGAAGTTCATTTTTGGTGCTTCACCCTTTGGGCCCCTTCCGCTAATTTCGCTATTAAAAAGACATTAAAAAGATGATAATGTGCGCTGCATTTCGAATCACGATCGCCAGTTTACACGACCGAATACTTCCGGGTCATTCATGGGTTCCGAACATGCGTGTTTGTACTTTCGACTTTTGTGTGTCGGATTTCTGTACACGCGATCCGAAAATTGGATGTGGCCTTGTCGATGGACAAAAATTTTCAAGTCTGCACATCCAGCTTTTGGCTGAAGAAAAAAGCAAATCGCCTGTAGAAAGGAGCATACTAATGATAAGAATTTCGGATGACAGGCTGTCGAGTGAAAATTCCCGTCTGATTTTCGCATCGTGTGTACGGGCCTATACTCACTTGCTTATATTTTGTCTCAGCAGCTGAAGTCCTCCATTCGGATCTCACAGAGAATGTTGCTGATCTTTTAACAGTTTGGAAGGATCTAAAACTAAAGCCAGGTGACTTGTGGATTCTTAAGAGACATTTATATATAAGGAAATGTTTGGAAACACAATACAGCGTCTATTCATGTACAGTTTGCAAAACTTGAAGGAAAAGTCACCTGGATCCACACCAGACACTGCAAAAATGACTAAATGAAAGTGTCTCTGTGTTTGATTTGTTTCCTTCTTGGAATCACAGTTTAGGGTACTATTTATTCAAATGCTTTAATTGTAAATATATATACAGTATCTCACAAAAGTGAGTACACCCCTCACATTTTTGTAAACATTTTATTCTATCTTTTCATGTGACAACACTGAAGAAATGACACTTTGCTACAATGTAAAGTAGCGAGTGTACAGCTTGTATAACAGTGTAAATTTGCTGTCCCCTCAAAATAACTCAACACACAGCCATTAATGTCTAAACCACTGGCAACAAAATTGAGTACACCCCTAAGTGAAAATGTCCAAATTAGGCTCAAAGTGTCAATATTTTGCGTGGACACCATTATTTTCTAGCACTGCCTTAACCCTCTTGGGCATGGAGTTCATCAGAGCTTCTCAGGTTACCACTGGAGTCCTCTTCCACTACTCCATGCACACATCACAGATCTGGTGGATGTTAGAAACCTTGCGCTCCTCCGCCTTCCATTTGAGGATGCCCCATAGATGCTCAATAGGGTTTAGGTCTGGAGACATGCTTGGCCAGTCCATCACCTTTACCCTCAGCTTCTTTAGCAAGGCAGTGGTCATCTTGGAGGTGTGTTTGGGGCCGTTATCATGTTGGAATACAGCCCTGCGGCCCAGTCTCCGAAAGGGGGGGTCATGCTCTGCTTCAGTATGTCACAGTACATGTTGGGATTCATGGTTCCCTCAATGAACTGTAGCTCCCCAGTGCTGGCAGCACTCATGCAGCCCCAGACCATGACACTCCCACCACCATGGTTGACTGTAGGCAAGACACACTTGTCTTTGTACTCCTCACCTGGTTGCTGCCACACACGCTTGACACCATCTAAACCAAATACGTTTATCTTGGTCTCATCAGAGCACAGGACATGGTTCCAATAATCCATGTCCTTAGTCTGCTTGTCTTCAGAAAACTGTTTGCAGGCTTTCTTGTGCATCATCTTTAGAAGAGGCTTCCTTCTGGGACGACAGCCATGCAGACCAATTTGATGCAGTGTGCGGCATATGGTCTGTGCACTGACAGGCTGATCCCCCACCCCTTCAACCTCTGCAGCAATGCTGGCAGCACTCATACATCTATTTCCCAAAGACAACCTCTGGATATGACGCTGAGCATGTGCACTCAACTTCTTTGGTCGACCATGGCGAGGCCTATTCTGAATGGAATATATACCCACAACTCCAGCGCCCACCCCGTGAGATCAAATTGAGTGCAAAAATTATACAAACAGTATTAGATTATATTCATAACTGTCCATAAACAAATAGTCCATAAACATATTGCTGTTAAAGTGATGAAAGTGATAAAGTGACAATGGTGCTCTTCAATGCTTCATAAAATTTTGTGCAGAAGTGAAAAAAGGTGACCAGGTGCCAGGACCCCTCTTGTGTCCCCACTCACCGAAGATGATAGACCTGCTGCTTTTCAGTCAGCAGGTCAAAAAGAGCGGAGTGTTGTAAATATTAGGTGGTTCCTGGCCGAACACTGGAACAGGTAACTGGTAACTGAAGACCGAGTCCAAACTAGCATCAATCCTTGACAGCTCAAAAGAACAAGGGGATACTCATAGTGTAGACCGTAAAAACAGCTTTATTGCGCTTATAAAATCTTACTTACAAGAATTTCCATGATAAAACCGCAATGCAAACAATTGACATAGCATGGTGACTGGTGTTACACTCACCATCATACACTTTGTTTTTATTGGTTTTCATCCACTGTCACGGCGCAAACAGTTTTTTTGGGTTTTTCTATTCTGAATGGAACCTGTCCTGTTGAACTACTGTATGGTCTTGGCCACCGTGCTGCAGCTCAGTTTCAGGGTCTTGCCAATCTTCTTATAGCCTAGGCCATCTTTATGTAGAGCATCAATTATTTTTTTCAGATCCTCAGAGAGTTCTTTGATCTGAGGTGCCATGTTGAACTTCCAGTGACCAGTATGAGAGAGTGAGAGCGATAACACCAAATTTAGCACACCTGCTCCCAATTCACACCTGAGACCTTGTAAAACTAACGAGTCACATGACACCGGGGATGGAAAATGGCTAATTGGGCCCAATTTGGACATTTTCACTTAGGGGTGTACTCACTTTTGTTGGCAGCGTTTTAGACATTAATGGCTGTGTGTTGAGTTATTGTAAGGGGACAGCAAATTTACACTGTTATACAAGCTGTACACTCACTACTTTACATTGTAGCAAAGTGTAATTTCTTCAGTGTTGTCACATGAAAAGATATAATAAAATAGTTACAACAATGTGAGGGGTGTACTCACTTTTGTGAGATACTGTATATATTATATATACAGTATATATAAATATATATATATATATATTTATATATTTAATGTGATTTGAAAAGTAGTTCGGCCATGTTGAAGTCATATTTGTCTTTTGTACTTGTTCCATTTTATGTAGCATTGTATGTGTTTATCTATGCTGATAAGTCAGCATGCCAACAATTAAGCTAGAAGGCCATTCTGGCCACAAGAATTTACAGCCAATACTCTGTAAATATGTTTTATCAATCATTTGTTTTTCACCATGAAAAGTCATTTTGTAATGAAAAAGCTGCTCAGCTATTATATTCTCCACAATGCCGTTTTGCCTCTTTGGCCAGGACTACCTCCACCTAAGCATGTGGAGGTTCCATGTTAAAGGTGATAGCAGGTATGGTTAGTGATTAAAATATTGATCAAAAGAGGGGAGATTGTAAAGGAAAATTGTAAGTTCTGTATATAATTGTGTTCTATTTTGTATGTGTTGCACACTGCAGTCATTGTGCACACGGCACTAATAATGTTTTCATTACATGTTTTCATTCTTTTGAGTCCTGATTAGAATCAGTCTGCCTATGTTACACCCCTTGTTACCATATAAGTACAATTGTAATATTAATGTGATACCTATGTAATCATGTGTATAAAAACCTTCAATTGCGTCATAATAAAACAGAAACAAATACTGCTTTTATTCCACTCTGGCTGTGTGTCACTGTTTCCGTCCAGGCATTGTGAGTACAACCAAACCCTCCTCCCCCTCAACCAAGCCATCTACATGTTAGTAATGGCATGTGCTCTAATATATATTTTGTTTTGTAGATTACAAGATTGCTAAAAACCTTCCCTGAAGAAGAAGCTTATAAGGACTGCGAAACTTGTTGGCAATTGGTTTATGCAACTGTTATATACTTTATATTCAATGCCTTATATAACTATGCCAAAAACTATGTGTAAACAAATCACACACCATTTAGTGCTTTGTATGTAATATTTTTATTTTACTATTTTTAAACTTAAATTTTTTGAATATTAATAAATATTTAAACATTTATATACAATAATTTTGTACATTCCTTGAGCCTAAATAGTCTCAACTGCCCTATGGGATTTTCGTATATCAGCCTCACAGATCAGGGTACACAGTACAGGGGCACAGTATTTTGTGTTCAAAATAATTTGGCCCCATTACAAGCTCAAGGAGCTGCATTAACTGCAGCTCCCCTTGTCCACAGTGTGGTCACATCTGCAACTTCAGTTTTGTGCTCATTGCTCAGTTCTGTGCACAGTGAGTGACTGGACTATGACTATATTCATGTGTGTGCCTTTTTTTTTTTCAGGAGGATAGGGAGGGAGTGCAGAAGAATATCACACCAAACAACCCAAGGCGCAGGTGGAGTCAGCCTATGACATAATCAGCTAGCCTAGGACTCGGAGGAGAGGGACTGGAGAGCTTTCCCTACCTTTGTTACTGCGCCACTCAGCCGGCCAGAGCTTCCACCACGTGTTGGTCTGGTCACAGTCAGTCTCCGCAGTCTGCACACTCCACTCCGACTCCACACAGCACAGTGAGCCAGCTGGGAAACCAGAAGTGACGCCGCGGTTCTGGAAAAAGCACCACCCAGTTGTCCTCTGGTCCCCGCCAATAAGGGTCTGGCATAGATTTTAAGGGGAACCTCATGCCACAATTAAAAAAAAAAGGCGTGGGGATCCCCCCAAAGTCCATACCAGGCCCTTCAGGGGAACCCTGCGCCAATTTTTTTTAAAAAATGGTGTGGGGGTCCCCCCAAAATCCATACCAGACCCTTATCTGAGCATGCAGCCTGGCAGGGTAGGAATCGTACCAGGCCACATGCCCTCAACATGGAGAAGGTGCTTTGGGGTCCCCCCAAAGCCCTTGTCCCCATGTTGATGGGGAGAAGGGCCTCATCCCCACAACCCTTGTGGTCGTGGGGGTCTGTGGGTGGGGGGCTTATTGGAATTGGGAAGCCCCCTTTCATAAGGGGGCCCCCAGATCCCGCCAACACATGTGAATGAGTATGGGGTACAATGTACCCCTACTAATTCACCCAAAAAGTTTCAAAAAAGAAAAAAACACAGACAATTAGGAACAAGTCCTTTATTAAAAAAGAAAAAAGTGTCCCCCTTGTAATCCATCGTCAATCACAGTGACCATGACCCCAAGAAAAAAAAATGAAACAGCTCCTCCCTAATGGGAGGGCTCCAGCCGACTGCTGTCTTTTACTGTTTGATAGCTCTTACAAAGACTAAGGCTGATGTAAGTGGATGACCTGCCCCCTTCTGATGTCATGTTGTCACATGACCCCACCCCCTTCTGATGTCACATGACTTCAGAGGGGGGCGGGGTCACCCACTTATGTCAGCTGATAGGAGGGCACCTCTGTCTAGTGCATTCTGCTTGTTCAGCAGTGGATCGCACTGATGATCCCCGCTGAGCAGGCGGATGACAGGTCCTGTCCGCTCTGCTGTACAGAGTGGACACGGACACAATCCCGCTCTTCTCTGTGGGGAAATCAGATGGAAATGGAACGGCTGTCTGTTTCCATGCAATCCGCTAGACAGAAGGAAAATGGGACCACTGTGTATCTGTTTTTTGCAGACAGGATCGGATGGCGGTGGGTGTCCGCTGATATCTGCTACTCTATAGAGGATACTGGAGGGTCCGATCAGGTCCGATCGGACAGCCTATGTGAAAGGGTCATTAGTCTTGAAGCACAGTCAACCTGCTTCTCTCTTCCATTCTGGGTTCTGCTGTACAGGGATTCCAAGAGGCAAATACCAGGTACAAGCACTGCTTAAATGAAAAAAAAAAAAACATTCAGTTATGTAATAATTATGTAATAATAACTACAGAACTGCATTAAAGCTGAGGTTTACATATGGCTTTTTTTCATAGTAAGTATTCATATTCCATTCCTGACTGAGCCCTACACAGCTGGAAATCATTCTAGTAGGTAATGTGGCATAGTGAATACAGAGGGTCCCCTGCTTGGCATGGGTTTGCATTTGCTTAATGAATTCAAAGCTTTCTCTGATTGGATAAGTGGAGATTGTGACATGAACGCCCCACCTCCCTACCTTGTTCAATCAGACAACGCTTTGCAAATCATCTGAGAAAATGCAAAGTGTTCTCTGAATAACACCCATGCAGATAGCCACTCGGCAAGGGAACTAGAAAATAGTGGTGCCTACTACATTATTTTATATCTGCAACAGAGATGGCATGTTTGTATCAATATTGGTCTGAGCTGGACCAATGTAACTATGAAAAAATATTCATACTTAATCTTTAGCTTTAGGCATTTTGCAGAAACGCACTATAGTCCATTTAATAAGGATTCCTATGGCACATGTTCCCATCCATACGTTTTCAGCCACTGCGTTTTTTGGAAAGGGTCAGGGACTTTTTTTCTTGCAGCAGATTGCGTTTTTGGTGCAATAGACTTCAATGCAACCGCACCAAAAAAGTGTTGCATTTTATTTATGTTTTTGATGTTTGTTATTTATTTATTTGTTTTTTTGCCAATAGGAAAGTATGGCAGTTTTGAGTTAGGGTTAGCATTAAGGCTGCATTCACACCTGGGTGTAGCATTTTTGTGCGTTTTTCAAGCTTTTTTGTCGCGCGTATTTGCAAATACGCATGACTGGCGCTTTTCCATTGATATCTACGGCAATACAAATGTTCCAGAAACGCCCAAATATGCCCAATTTGTGCAACAAAAATACCTCCGAAACTTGTTTGAGCTTCAGGCGTTTGGCTTCAAGCGTTTTTGAGTGGAGACGTGAACCATCTCCATAAAGAATCATTTTTTTTCCCCCTCCAGCGTTTTGTAGCTTAAGGCTTCAAGCATATTCAAGCTACATTCAGGTGTGAATGGGGTCTGAGGGCTAGGGTTAGCGCTAACTCTAACTCTAACCATAGCCCTAACATTTAACACAAAACCTTAACCCTAACATTTAGGCCTCATGCATACTGGACGTTATAAAAAAAAAAGCCAGTAACGTTATCTGTAGAAAGCTGTAGCTGTACAATGAGTTTTTTAGCGTTTTTGTAGTAGCAATTTTCAGTTTTTTGGCATTTTTTGCTGTGGCGTTTTTTAGCTTTTTTATTAGCAAAACTATACTCCCATAAAAGCTTGTGGTTCAAAAACGCTGATAAATGCCAAATGGCCAAGTTTTTCAGCACTTTTTAGTGTTTTTAAGCTGTTTTCAGCTTTTTTCAAAGTTAAGCCTCGTACACACGGGAAGATGATCGTATACAACAGGTCGTACTAACGACCGTTGTATGCGATATCGATCGTTCGTATGCGCGATTAGAACAGTCAAACATACGACGGTTGTGCAAGGGAGTTGTATGAGCAGACTAGAAAACTTGGTCATACCAACAAGCGCTCATACGACCGTTGTATCGTGTGTACAGAGCAGTTGGTACAACAAGTTGTATTGTGCAAAACGCATGCTCAGAAGTCAGGAACGGTCGGATGCTAATTACATGCACCTGAACGTTCTTTCTGTGCTCGTACGATCGTGTAGTGCAGTCAGTATGCAAGTTACATTATGCAACATACGATTTGCGACGATCGTATGTACGATCGTCGCCCCGTGTGTACGAGGCTTAAGAGCATTTTTGCAGCTGAAAAACTCTTCTCATAAGCCACTAGTTCTTTTCTCCAGCCAGTAAACACGTCTGCCAAAAACTCCTGATAACAGCCTATGTGTTCATGGACACATAGGAGAACATGCTGGGGGGTTTAATGACTACAGAAAAAATGTCTGAACAGGGTTCATTAAGGACTCAGAAGCGCCGCCCCACCTATCCATCGCCACCCCCCCCCCCCCATCCATGCCGGATGCATGAAATCCAATGTGGGGGGGGGGGTTTAAAGCACCTTATTAGAGCCAGAAAGGATGGTTAGAATCAAAGATAATGTTCCACTGCCTGCACAATATGGCTATACCTATAATGGAGCTGCTTATTGTAAAAACAAAGGAAGTCTATGTGCAGTGAATATAAGCAAATTAAACCACGCTCACAAAGAAAATGCTAATTTTAAAAAGTGCAATGGTGCATGTCATAAAAATGACCACTAAGGGTCAAAGTAATCTTAATGTGTATAATTCATAAAAATCAATATATCACGCAAAATTCACAATAGGTATAAAATAATTCATACAAAAGTTCAATATAGTCCAATAAGAGATTTGGTTATCCCATATAAAACATAAGGTGCAAATATAGTTCATAAGCCTGCATTCACATAGGGGCGACCCGACTTCGGAGTGACTTCGCTAGGCGATTTCAGCGCAACTTTCAGCAAGACTTCCATCGCGACTTTAGAACACGACTTTTGCCAGGCGACTTTGCCTTGACCAATCAGAGAAGGGAGGGAGGGGGCTGCCTAAAAATAAATTCTATTCTTTTAACTGTAAAGTTGCTTCCATGTAGATGGGGATGCAACTTCGAGGCGACTTCTATTGAATCCTATGGGCACAAGTCGGATAAAAGTCGCCTAGAAGTAGTACAGTAGTCGTAGCGACTTCAGTCGTGTATATTAAGACGGCTCCCATTCATTTCAATGGGATTTCAAAAGTCAAGCGACTTGGGGCGACTTGAGGCAACTCAAGTCGGATCGCAAGTCGCCCCTGTGTGAACTGGCACTAAGACAACCGATGTTGACTAAAGTGCAATTAAACAATATAGTCCAATGAAAGTGCAGTTATTCCATAAGCAGACATCTTCAGCAGAAGCAATAGATACGTTTGGAAGCATGGATGTAGGACAGTAAGTCTCCCATTTCTTTTACATACTCCAGGCATCTGGAGTTCCTTCCTAACTGTGTGGAATTCATTCTCTGATGTTTTCTGGAAAGCCATTATTTCTACATGAGCTTATGATCTCTGTAATGGAGATCATGGATCTCTGGTGAATAGGGTGTTTGACCAGTGTCTCTTTGGTAGAGGATAGAGTTGAGCGAACACCTGGATGTTCGGGTTCGGGTGAGTCCGGCCGAACTTCGCGAAAAAGTTCGGGTTTGGTACCGAACTTGACCCGAACTTTACCCCAGACCCCGAACCCCGAACCCCATTGGAGTCAATGGGGACCCGAACTTTTCGGCACAAAAATGTCTGTAAAAAAGTCCTGGCAAGTGCTAGAGGGCTGCAAAAAGAAGTAAAATGGGGGTAAGAGTAGGACAAGTGCCCTACAAAAAAATGGGGATAGGAAAAATAACTTAAAATCAAATCAAAAAAAAAAAATAGGAAGGGGGGTGGATGTGGAGTAGGAGCCTAAAGGTTGACTAGGCCTTGACCGTGGCAGTGTAGGTGAAAGTGGAGGAGGAGGAGGAAGAGGAGGAGGTAGCCAACACTTTTTGTTGTGTGTTTTTGTTTTTTTTTCTAATTGGGGTAGCCCCCAAAATATTGAGGCATATTAAAAAAAACAAGTATACGTTGGCTGTGGACAGGCGGCTGTGCTTGTCTGTGATAACGCTCCCTGCCGTGCTAAACACACGTTCCGACAATACACTGGCTGCAGGGCAGGCCAGCACCTCCAAAGCATAAAGAGAAAGCTCAGGCCATGTGCCCAATTTGGAAACCCAGAAGTTGAATGGGGCAGACCCATCAGTCAGCACGTGTAGGCGTGTGCACACATACTCTTGCACCATGTTGCTGAAATGCTGCCTCCTGCTAAGACCTTGCCTATCATCTGGTGGTGCTGTTTGTTGTGGTGGGCTGCTGACAAAGCTTTGCCACATTTCGGCCATGCTAACCCTGCCTTCTGAGGTGCTGGCGGTGCCACAGCTGCGTTGGCGGCCTCTTCCTCCTCCTCCTCCTCTGCCTTCGCCTTGTGCTTCCACTGAGCCCCCGGTGTCATTTGGAAATACCCTCAGCAGCGCCTCTACCAGTGTGAGCTTGTAGTCACGCATCTTCCTCTCACGCTCCAGTGAGGGAATAAGGGATGGCACGTTGTCCTTGTAACGGGGATCCAGCAGGGTGGCCACCCAGTAATCAGAACAAGTTACAATGTGGACAACTCGGCTGTCGTTGCGCAGGCACTGCAGCATGTAGTCGGCCATGTATGCCAGGCTGCCCACAGGCAAAGACAAGTTGTCCTCTGTGGGAGGTGTATCATCTGTGTCCTCCGTATCCCCCCAGCCACGCTCCAGTGATGCCCACGAGCTGCGTTGGGTGCCACCCTGCTGCGGTTCCTCCTCCTCATGATCTTCCTCATCCTCCTCATCCTCCAGAACTGTGCCCTGGCTTGAATATTTTTTAACAGGCCTATGCTGGTGCAGGAACCCACCCTCTGAGCCACTTGTGAATGAGTGGCCTGATAACCGTGGAAATGACCCCTCTTCCTCCTCCTCCTCATCCTCCTGTGCCACATCCTCTTCCATCATGGCCTGAAGTGTTTTTTCAAGGATGTGCATCAAACCGGCTAGGCCCAGAGCCGCTACGAGATTTCCCCCATTGTCGCACACCACCAGGCCGGGCTTGAGGCTCAGTGGCAACAACCACTCATCGGTCTGTTGTTCAATGCCCGTCTACAGCTCCTGCGCAGTGTGGGGTTTATCCCCCAAACATCGCGTCCTCGACATCTGCCCGTAACTTGTTGTCTGGCTACTCACCAACAACGGTGACTCGGAGTTCGGGCCGGACCACCACACGCTGTTACCCCCTTTAGAGCATCGCCGAGACCCGGATCGGCCAAACTACGTGTAGGAACTTTTTTGTGAAGTCCGGTACTACCTTCTCCTACACCGTGTCCTCCTACTCCTCCTCCTCCTTCTCCCCAGTAAAGGTGCCAATAGTCCGGTGAGTAAGTGTTCACCGAGTCTCCCACCCAAGGACGTGGTCGTATCCGGACAATTTTTTATAAGTTCGGTCCCGTGTCAAGACCTCCTACTCCTCCTACTCCTTCTAGTACTCCTCTCTACACATATTCTCT
>BLSH010117941.1:1813165-1824011 GCA_018402905.1 Glandirana rugosa | reverse complement strand
ATCAGTGTCCGTGATAAAGGGAAAAACGTTGTTTAAACAGTCTGAAATGCAGTGAAAACGTGTTCTTCAAGAAATATAAATGTTCATCCAGGGATAAATATGAAAAAATCCCTTGGAGGTTGGGGTGATCCCCTCAGGATTTGAGACTTACCAGAAAGGTGCAATATTCACGCCTTATGTAAATATTGTATCCAGATGGTATCCAGGACGCGTCACACTTTCCTCTTCCTTTGAGATGGACCTCCAAGGGGGGAGGTAAGGTTGGACTGGGGCTTCACCAGGTCCTTCGCTTGTCCTGTTCGTGGTGTTGGATGAAGAAATTCCTCGGCCTCAAGGTCTTTTATCTGCATATAACGGTCCTCACACAGCGCCAGAACAAGAAAGCACGAGAGCGGCTCTCGCTTCCTCCCAGCACGGCCTCTCAGCCCCGGTCACTCTATTCCTGGAGCTCAGAGAATGGAGAAGACGACACCGGGAGCCCTCAGCTGTTTGCAGCCCCGGAGTTCTGTTCAACATCAGCATTTCAAAGGCATTTTCAAAGGAATTTTGAAATGCTGGCATTCAGGGCCAGGGATCGCGAGTGGGTAGGAGGGTACTTCCTCTTTCTCTCCAGTGTTTGGGAGATGGAGAGCTGTAAGCTTCCATGGGACCATGTGGAAATGCTTGGGGACGGTGGCGGACATGGTGGCATTGCTGTCACATGCTCTGTTTGCTGGGTGGCAGGTGACACTGGCACTGTAGAGGTGGAGGAAGAGGCAGCAGCAGAAGAGGAAGCAGGAGGAGGCCGAGACCTTTCTTGGATTGTGAGGTAATTATTCCAATGCAGCTTGTGCCTTGAATTTAGATGCCTGATCATGCAGGTTGTGCTCAGGTTTAGAACATTTAGGCCTTGCCTCAGGCTATCATTGCACAGCGTGCAAATCACTCGTGTCTTGTCGTCAGCACATTGTCTGAAGAACTGCCATGCGGGGGAACGCCTTTGAGCTACCTTTGGTGTGCTAGGTCCCTGGGTGCGGTGGGTAGTAGCAGGACTACTGTCTAGGGGACGGTCGCTCCGCTTTTGCAACCTGCTTCCTCTTTTGCTGTGCTGGGGCCTCTGTGCGACCACCGCCTCTTCCTCCAAACTGCACACGTCACTCGCATGACCCTCATTCCATGTGGGGTCTAGGACCTCATCATCCTCCTCCACATCCTCTTCCACCCACCCTTCACCACTGCCCTCCTTGTCAGTCTGCACTCTGAGGAAAGCTGCAGCAGTTGGCACCTGTATTTCGTCATCATCAGAGACGTGCTGCGCTGGTGTTTCCATGTCCTCATCCTGCAACAGAAGTGGTTGGGCATCGGTGCACTCAATGTCTTCAACTTCTGGGGCAGGGCTATGTGGATGGCCCAAGGAAAGCACACCAGGAGAGTCATCAAAAAGCATAAGAGTATGTTGCATGACTTGGGGCTCAGACTGCTTGGCTAATTTACAAGGGGCTGAGGTGAAAGACAGATGGCCATGGGGTTCAGGTGCCAACTCTGAGCTTTCATCAAGGGACCGGGAGGGAGACAATGTGAAGGAACTGGAGGCATTGTCAGCCACCCAATCTACTATCGCCTGTACTTCTTCTGGCCTCACCATTCATTGAGCGGCATTTGGGCCTACCATATAACGTTGAAGGTTCTGTCGGCTACCTGGGGAAGGTGTTTCACTTGTGCGTGTAGCTGGCACAGATCGAGCACGTCCTTTCCTTCCAACAGGAGCTTCACCAACACCACCAACACCAGCAGCACCAGAAGCACCAGCAGCACCCCGACCACGTCGTGGTCGCTCTCCTCATTCTGTCCACAAATATACTATGTAGCACTATTTAAGTATTTATTAATACAAAAAAAAATGAATAATAAATACTTCTTCTTCTACAGGAGCAGCAGGAACCTCTCCCTATAGAACTAGGAGATGATTTTACAACAATAATCTGTCCCTTACAGCACCAGCAGGAACCTCTCCCTTTAGAACTAGGAGATAATTACAGAATCTCTCCCTTACAGCAACAGCAGGAACCTGACCCTATAGGAGTAGGCAATGATTTTAGAAAAATAATCTGTCCCTTACAGGACCAGCAGGAACCTCTCGCTTTAGAACTAGGAGACGATTATAGAACAATAATCTGTCCCTTACAGCAACAGCAGGAACCTGACCCTATAGGAGTAGGCAATGATTTTAGAAAAAGAATCTGTCCCTTACAGGACCAGCAGGAACCTCTCCTTTTAGAACTAGGAGATGATTATAGAACAATAATCTGTCCCTTACAGCAACAGCAGGAACCTGACCCTATAGGAGTAGGCAATGATTTTAGAAAAAGAATCTGTCTCTTACAGAACCAGCAGGAACCTCTCCCTTTAGACCTAGGAGATGATTATAGAACAATAACCTGTCCCTTACAGCAACAGCAGGAACCTGACCCTATAGGAGTAGGCAATGATTTTAGAACAATAATCTGTCCCTCTAAGCAGTAGACTCTACCTAGTCCAGTCAGATCGTTCTGTAATGCAGGATGAGATGTTATTAGATCTGCAATCTGTCCCTAAAAGCAGTAGCAGTAGTAATCTCTACCTAGTCCACAATCAGATCGTTCTGTAATGCAGGATGAGATCTTCAATCTGTCCCTCAAAGCAGTAGTAGTAGTAATCTCTACTTAGTCCACAATCAGATCGTTCAGTAATGCAGATCTCAGTAGTAGTAATCTCTACCTAGTCCACAATCAGATCGTTCGGTAATGCAGGATGAGATCTGCAATCTGTCCCTCAAAGCAGATTGTTCTGTAATGCAGGATGAGATCTGCAATCTGTCCCTCAAAGCAGTAGTAGTAGTAATCTCTACCTAGTCCACAATCAGATCGATGAGATGTTATTATATGTGCAATCTGTCCCTCACAGCGCCGGCAGCATCCTCTGCCTACACTACCCAGAGAGCATGTGACATGCAGCACTAGGTGACTCCAGCTAATAAAGAGGCTGGGTCACATGATGCACTGGCCAATCACAGCCATGGCATTAGTAGGCATGGCTGTGATGGCTTCTAAGGGCAAACCATTGAAACGCTTGTTGATTGGCTGCCCTGCAGCTATTCAACATGCGTGATCAAATACCCAAACCCAGAACCCGAACCCAAACTTTTTTCAAATGTCCGGGTTCGGATCCCGGTCATGGACACCCCAAAGTTCGGTACGGACCCGAACTTTACAGTTCGGGTTCGCTCAACTCTAGTAGAGGATTCTCACAGTCATCCTATCTTCTCTGGATGTGTTTATTAGAGCCAGAGGCTCTAATAGGCTTCAAAATAGGGTGGGCTCGGGGAGCAGAGAATGTGTTCAGAGCCCACCCAGGTGTGTTACAACAGCAAATGAATATTCCGTATTGTAACACTGATCCCCCCCTGGCCAATCAGGAGGCGGGTTTTGAAACCCGTCACCCGATTGGCTGAAATGACAGGTGATCCTATTGGACGCTTAAGAGGAGGGGAGGAGCCGCACGCTGGAAGCCGCCAATGGAGGAGAGGACACGGAGCCTAGATGGGGTAAGTGCCAGACCGACCAGAAAACAGTGGGGGGATGCTGCTGATCGCTGCCGGGGGGTTAGGGGGGTGGTCGTTTGCCGCCCCCCCCAAAAAAAAGCAGATGTAAAAACATCCAGTGTGCATGAGGTCTTAACCCTAACACTTAACATTTAACTTATCTAACCTAGCATTCAACTCTAACCCTAGCCATTAACCCTAACCCTTAAGCCTAACATTTAAGGCTAACCCTAGCCCAAAACTTTCATACTTTCCTCTTGGCAAAAAAAAAATGCAAAATGCGTCAAAAATGTGTCAAAGACGTGTGTTTAAAACCGAAAAACATGTCGAAAAAAACACATCAATTCCAACATGCATAGGAGTGAGCCTATCCTTAAAAAGCATCTTCACCCTCAAAATAAAGTTCCCTCCTCGCCACCCCTCCTCCCCTCTACTACACAAACATCACTCTTTTTTTTGTTTGTTCATCGTTTAAATTCATTCGTTTTGGTCCTGCCCCTATGCAGGTCACTGGCGAATGATATGCACTGTGAGCCTTGTGCCTCCAAGAATATGCACATCACATATCCCATGACACACAGGATTTCATCCAGAAAAGGATGAGTGGGTTTGCCCAGTGACACATCATCGGGAGGCCTGACAGCTGAACCCAGAGGAACCAACAATCTCCTGATGACGTCATTTAAAAACGTGGTGGTTCAGTACCTGAGCGGTGGAAGAAGAGACAAGTGCCTCAGCAGGCAACCCAGTAAGCAAGGGTTAAAAAATGGTGGTGGTGGGGGGGGGGGTAAAGTTCTGCTTTAAATTTTATTCTTCATATCTGCTGGAAGGGCAGCTTTAAAGAAAATGACAGTGCCTATTTTTTGGTTTGTTGTGTAGACATCTATTAGCAGATGTAGTTTTTTTACCCATAAAAAGTATTAAATTGCACAACGTTTTGTTTCCAACCACTAAATTTACAAAAAAAACAAATCTTCAATTTAGTTTTTTGTATGATAACAAAAAGTATATACATCTCTCCATCTTCCTCCAGCACATCACTTGCTGACCTTTACACTCCTTGGACCTCCCTCCTTCACAATACTTGCCTCTCCTGTTCCTCTCTCCTGCACGTTACTTGTTCCAAGCGCAGAAGGAAATTTTCTAGGCCTACTCCATTCCTCCAGCCTGTCTAGCACATATTGAGGGCTTCCATGCTGTGCGCAGAGCCTCCGAACCACCCATTACAGGTAGGGACAGTTGGTCCCCTAGTGTGTAGGTACACTGATGTGCTAACTGGCCTGATGGACAACTACGCCCAGCCCGTCTCTTGCTCCAGGCCCTGTCAACCTCTCTAGCTGTGTTGGCCTTCTCCACTACCACAGCAAAATAGGGTTCCCATACTAGCTTCTGCATCCTTCCCAGACTGTCTCTCACCTCAATCCGCTCCGGCATGCCTCTAACAGTTTCCCAGGGTATTTTGCTCACGGACATTCTGACATTTGTAGTCCCACACTGGAGATCTCTCCCAGATAGTGCTCTCGCCTGCTGTCCTTTCCACTCTGCCTTGTGCCTGCCACTAAGATCTCTCTCCTCCTGGCTGTACCCGAGCACTCCAGGCCCGGGGTTACCCCCCACAGACTGGGAGCTTCCCCACACTACTCCACCTCCAGACTTCCACCCGAACTTATCCTCCCACATTGGGCTGACCCCGGGTATTTAAGGAGGCCTGCCCCCTGCCAACCCAGATTGGGGATTGGTCAGGGCTCCTTAGAACACCCCATATGGCTACACCTCCCCTCCCAACTCTCTGTCCAGAAAATACCAGAACCTTCTGGAAAGAAGTGGGAGGTCCTGATGACACCATTCTGTGAATGTACATTCCTACCTGAGCCACTCCCAGCCCAGAATCAAAACAATCGCGTAGTCAGGCCTGACTAAATTTTACCTCACCTATCAAAAAGCTCTCAGTGCACCTACCTAGCATGGAGGGTGCTACACCTGTATCCTCTTTTTGAAATCTTCACACATTGGGAGTGGGAGCCTTAGGAGGGGTGCCAGCAAGGGTGACACAAGTGTCCATTTAACCAATCTTTTGCATTTGTTTAAAAACCTCAGCTGGTCCCCAGCTGAGAAAATTGAAAAATGGCTCCTGGTGTTAGAAGACTGTGCTAAGGGTTAATTGCATTTGGGTGTGTTCCCTCTAGTTGCTGAGAAGCAGCTCTATTTAAACTTCCTGCTTCCTCTAGCAGATGCTGTCTGATCTACAGCGTATTGTGTGTATTCCTGAGCGTCCTGTATTGGTTCCTCTGTTCCTGTGACCCGGATTGCCTGACTTTGCTGATTTCTGCCTGCACTGGCCTTTGGACTGCCTACGACCACTCTCTTGCCTAGCCCTTCTGTACCTTGCCTGCCCACCTGTTGACGACCCTGCTTGAACCCGACCATCCATCTGCCTGCTCCTCTTGTACCGCACCGCCAGCTTGTTTCACGACCCGGCCTGTACGACCATTCTTCAAGTGCACGAGTGCTCCAGCGGACTTCTACCAACACCAGTGACCCAGTCCGACCCTCGTGCCATCCTGCACTCCCGAGCCACCTGTCTACTCTACCAGGGGTTCCCGAGTCAGGGTAGTATGGGAGGTTACCTACTGCATAAGTCAGGCTCATCCACCAGGTACGTGATACCTGGGCCCAAAAGCAGGGCATCCCATGATCTAAAAAAGGGAAGGTGAAAAAGGGAACAAACTTGGATGGGGACTGTACAAATAAATAAGTACAAAAATATAGATTGGATCTCTTTGGCTATTTACATCTGTACACAGTAATTCACAATCCTAACTACTGTCCCTATTACTAACAGCATGTGAATACATCAATATACATTCTGTGAGCTGGAGCACTTCTCCCGAGAGAAAAGCGCTCCAATCGGACAGTTATAAAAGAAAGTTTCCTCTTAACTCTTGCCGCATGGGGATGAGCAGCCGCTCTATCCCTGGAATCCTAAGAGAAGGGAAGAACAACTAACTACAACTATCTACAAAACAGGTCTATTGAGAGGGGGTTATAGGCCTCCCAATAGAGCAACATATCACACACAGTAACCAAACTTCTTCTTTACCTGCCTGCCCTGTCAGTGAGGGGTTATAATCTCACTGCAGGAGCAGAAAAAGGGGAAAAGTCAGTAGTAAAGGGTTCCTCTTTCAAGTTCCTGGTGGGAGGGCCACCTTCCCGGATAACAGGTTTTAAAAAGGTAAATGAAAAGGGCAAACCTCACCCAAGTGTCCTTTCAATGGGTAAGTCCCTTCCACTAGGGCACATGGTGGCAGGCTGGTTTGTCCTGCAATCAGGAGGCTATGAGCACTCTGCTGCTCCACCAGCAGTCCCTGAAGTGTCCCTACACTGGCTGTAGCTCCAACAGTCCTTCAACGAGGATCGGGCAAGCTCTTCCGGCCTCCCCATGCTCCCGAATGGAAATAGAAAAACTCTTTGTGGGTTGACCTACTTTGACCATTATCACACAGTCCTTCTGAATAGCACGACCAAGATTCAATTCTTTCTTCAGATCCTTGAATCTCTCCCAACTTCTGCTATCCGGTTCCTGCAAAGGCTTTGGTACATGCAGATACTCCCATGTCATATCATCTTCCCACTCCTCCCCGGAGTTCTCAACAATGTCCATGACATGGGGGGGGGGGACATACGGATAATCCAGGCCCCACTCCAGAGCAACCCGTCGCTGTACTTCCCTTTGATACCGGGAGAGCCTAGGTAGACTCCTAACCTTCCCTCTCCCCAGAAAAATGTGGGTGTCCTGCAGGGGAGGGCTGGGCCAGGGGGCAGGGTGGCAATTGCCCCCCAGGCCACCCTAACTTACATTCAAAATGGCTGACAGCCGCTGCCGCTCACACTTTTTTCTTCTTGTGGAGGAAGGAAGTAGGGGCCAGGCAAAGGGGGGCACTAGCGAGGCTGCATTGGTGGGCACTGGTGAGGCTGCATTGGTGGGTGGTGAGCCTGCATTCATGGGCACTGGTGAGGCTGCATTGGTGGGTGGTGAGCCTGCATTGATGGGCACTGGTGAGGCTGCATTGGTGGGTGGTGAGGCTGCATTGATGCATTATTTTTGTTAAAGCTCCTTTGTTGCTATTAACATTAAATTATGTTACCACGTTGTATCATATTTGTCTTGCTTCATAACCTCAATATCCGTTATAAAACCAGGTGGGCATGGATGGTGAGCTGATTCGGTGGTTCAATGGGCCACTTGACTGGACTTGCCGTCCAGGCCTAAGGCTGCCAGCCCTCCCCTGGTGTCCTGTGATCTAACTACCTCTTGATGGTAGGTTGCTGCCCTGGTCTGTGTGGTAGAGGGCCTGTTTAAGAAAAGTTGGCTGCTGTTTATGGGGATGCCTACTGCATTACTTGAGTCCTGTGAGGGCCCTGATTCATCCTCCTCCGAGAGGGCATCAAAAGTGTGTGCACCTCCCGTCACCCACTCTTCATCTGAGCCTTTGCTTGGAGATGACCATTCCGCCAGGTGCTCCATGGAACCAAATTATGGCAGCAGTCTGGGTGACCCCCAGTCTATGGCCCTGTCCTCTGTATCACCGCTAGGCTCAACAAGGGTCTCACCCCCCTCCACAACTAGCTCCCCACTGGGATTGGGATAGGATGGGACTCGGTCTGCATTTCAGGGAAATTTCCACATGGTAGTACTTACAGTATCCAGGTCCACAGCCAGGCCGCAGGCCACGACAGCCTCCTTTCTTCCTCTGTCCTGTGCATTCATGGGGGAGTCGCCAGGTCACAACTCTACCCTGCCTTTGGATGGTGACGCCAGGCCGGCTCCGGCCTTCCGGGACTTCCTTAGAACACCCCAGATGGCTATACCTCCCTTCCCAGCTCTCTGTTCAGAAAATATCATACCTTCTGTACAGAAGTGGGAGGTCTTGATGACACCATTTTGTGAATCACTCAATCCTACCTGAGCGACTCCCAGCCCAGAATCAAAGCAATCAGGCCAGCACTTAGTCAGGCCTGACTAAATTTTACCTCACCTACCAAAAAGTTTTCACTGCACCTACCTAGCATGGAGGGAGCTACACCTGTATCCTCTTGTTTGAAATCTTCACACATTGGGAGTGGGAGCCTTAGGAGGGGCGCCAGCAAGGGTGACACAAGTGTCCATTTAAACAATCTTTCGCATTTGATTTCTTATAGTTTGTGTAATAGGGATTGTGGGTATGGGTGTTTCCTCTGCCTATATAGGTTGTGCAAACTTCAATAAAAAAAACTCCTAGTTTAGACTACCACCCCTATTTATGAATAGACTATAACATATTCATGTAGTGCACCAGAAAAAGAGCAAAACGTTTCATCTTATATGCAGCACACTCTACTTTAGGTAGGTGCTTAGTGTGAGATTTTTGTATAGGAGAGGCAAATTTAGTCAGGCCTGGTTTGACTCTGGGCTAGGAGTGGCTCAGGGTAGGGCTGGGTGATTCACAGGTGGTGTCATCAGGACCTCCCACTTATTTCCAGAAGCTTCTGGTGTTTTCTTGAAAGGGAGGTGGGAGGGGAGGTGAAGCCACCTGGGGTATTCTGGGGAGCCCTGACCAATCCCCAACCTATCAAGCCGCTTGCCCGCGGCTTAGTCAGGTCACCCGCCCGTGGCTCAGTCAAGTCGCCCCGCCGGGCGGGTGTCTTGACACCGCCATTAGGGGTCCCTCGTGAGGCTCGGGGCTGAGGGTGTGACATTCAGGGCTAAAGCCCTGATAGCTACCCCTTAGCGATGCCCCTGTACACAGGTCAGTCCTCCATCTACATGAGTTATTGGAAACCTTTTCAACACAGAAAAACCCTTTAAAATAACTTTCCATTATCGGAGAATCATTACTAAAGTTACTATACCTACAGCCGTGGCCAAAAGCTTTGAGAATGACACAAATATTCATTTTCACAAAGTCTGCTGTTTCAGTATTTTTTAGAACTTTTTGTCAGATGTTACTATGGTATGCTGAAGTATAATTACAAGCATTTCATAAGTGTCAAAGGCTTTTATTGACAATTACATGAAGCTCATGCAAAGAATCAATATTTGCAGTGTTGATCCTTCTTTTTCAAGACCTCTGCAATTCGCCCTGGAATGCTGTCAATCAACTTCTGGTCCACATCCTGACTGATGGCAGCCCATTCTTGCATAATCAATGCTTGGAGTTTGTCAGAATTTGTAGGGTTTTTATGTTCACCTGCCTCTTGAGGATTGAGCACAAGTTCTCAATGAAATTAAGGTCTAGACTTTCCTGGCCATGGACCCAAACTTCAATATTTTGTTCCCCAAGCCACACAGTTATCACTTTTGCCTTATGGCAAGGTGCTTCATCATGCTGGAAAAGGCATTGTTCATCACCAAACTGTTCCTGGATAGTTGGGAGAAGTTGCTCTCGGAGGATGTTTTTGTACCATTCTTTTTTTTTTTTACAATAAAGATTTATTGTATAAGTAAAAGAAAATACAAAGTGTATAGAAAAGTACAGTAAGAACATTTAGGAAAGCCAATATTATTATTATTATACAGGATTTATATAGCGCCAACAATTTACGCAGCGCTTTACAACTTGAGGGTAGACAGTACAAATACAATACACTTAAATACAGTAGGAATCAGAGGGCCCTGCTCGTTAGAGCTTACAATCTAAAAAAGGGAAGGTCAAGAGAAACACGAGGTAATAACTGTGGGGGGATGTGCTAATAGAGAAGATAAATATACAGTTGTTAGGTGGGAGCCAGATAGGCTTCTCTGAAGAGATGAGTTTTCAGGCATCGTCTGAAGGCGGACAAACTAGGAGACAGTCGGACAGATTGTGGTAAGGCATTCCAGAGGATGGGAGAGGCTCTGGAGAAGTCCTGGAGACGAGCGTGGGATGAGGTGACAAGGGAGCTGGAGAGCAGGAGGTCTTGGGAGGAGCGAAGAGATCGATTTGAGGGTGGATTGTTGACATATAAATAGAAGAGATAATCGTGTAGGGGGGTGTCAATAATGGAGCACAAAGAGAACTGGAAGGGAAAAAATCTAACATTCGAGATTGCTCGTCCCGGGAGACTAAGGATGACATAAATTCACATAACATAAACATGACAGATGGGAGTTCAACATTTCGCGACGCATTTAACAACCGCGATATATTTAGGACATATTATTATTATTATAACCGAAAGGATTTACAAGAATGACATGAAAAGATATGTGAAACATAAAAGAAAATGAATATGTTATTTAGAAATAACATTTTTTTTTTTTCTTACCAT
>BLSH010117941.1:1773209-1796311 GCA_018402905.1 Glandirana rugosa | reverse complement strand
ATATGATCAACATGTACAAATATATAAGTGGTCCATATAGTGAACTTGGTGTGGAGTTATTTACTTTAAGGTCATCACAAAGGACAAGGGGGCACTCTTTATGTCTAGAGGAAAAAAGATTTCATCTACAAATACGGAAAGGTTTCTTCACAGTAAGAGCTGTGAAAATGTGGAATAGACTCCCTCCAGAGGTGGTTTTGGCCAGCACGGTTGATTGCTTTAAAAAAGGCCTGGATTCTTTCCTTAATGTAAATAATATAACTGGGTACTAACATCTTTAGGTAAAGTTGATCCAGGGTGAATCCGATTGCCTCTCGGGGAATCAGGAAGGAATTTTTTCCCCCGTTATAGCAAATTGGATCCATGCTTTGCTGGGGTTTTTAGCCTTCCTCTGGATCAACTGTGGGTGAAGGATTGTATATGGGATTATTTGGTTGTGTATGTGTGTATATATATGTGTGTATGTATGTATGTATGTATGTATGTGTATGTGTATATATATGTATATGTATATGTATATGTATGTATGTATGTATGTATGTATATGTATATATATATATATGTATATATAAAAATGTTTTTTTTTTTGTTTGAACTGGATGGACTTGTGTCTTTTTTCAACCTGACTAACTATGTAAGAAACTAAGAAAAAAATATATATATCTTTTAATTTTTTTTTTTCAATTGTTTAGCAAAAAATAAAAAAACAGCGGTGTTATTGAATCTACTAAAGAAAGTCAAGGGTTTAATAACTGGCTTGGTGGTTTTATAACCACACAGGATATACGCAATGTGCATGCCTTATTTTCGCAAACTCCCTGACAGCCAGAACATAGCCTTATCCAGTATGGTCGTAGTGCAGTGGGGATCTGCTGAGTATAATAATCACTCAGATTTCAGTTTAGTGGAGACAGCTCAATGGAAGGTGAGTTCAGACAGGTTGCTGTGCTCTTCTCACTACCCTTAAATTAAATGAAATATGTCATTTGGCAGATCCGTGGTTAGTGATGTTGTTCATAGAAATTTAATTTATAGTAGGAAAAGAGCTTTTGGTTTACTGAAGTCATATCTATGTACAATCCATCCTTTTGTTCGAGATACATTACTGTAATGGACAGCTGTGGGATATACCTTACTAAACATTGGCTGGCCGCACTCAATCTGATTTGAACCAGCAATGTAATGTGAGACCACCAAAATAGTCCATTTATTATTTCCAGTCTGGGAGATTGGCAGGCTACACATTTGTTGGTGAATTGGTTGGCAAATCAAAACCTAATTGTGTATGACCAGTTTTACTGTTTGTCCATACATTGTGTCCATACAATAGTGTACACTGCACCTGTTTATTTATGATAATCTGTTCATTGGATCCTAGTAGATCCTAGTTAGATCCAGTGTGCCATATTAAGGAGGCACTAGGTGTCCTTTTAACATTCAGGAGTTACTTTGCATGGGAGGGAAGGGGGGGGGGGCTAGGAACAGCAGATCTTCTCTCTCCTTTTTGAAAAGCACCCTTGCCCCAGTTCAAAAAGGAAAGGGGTGATCCCTGATGCAGCACATCTGAGAAATCCTATTGAGGTAGACAGAGTGGCAACCTCAGCCTGGACTCCGACCGGGCCATGCTCCCAAAACGTTTCGCCCTGCTCCCTGGAGTTTGTAATAAGCGGATGACCACATAACTTTTGCTCCCAGGGGTATGAGTACGGGCCACAAAGTGAAGAAATCCTAAAATGAAATAAAACACAAGCACATACTGGCTTAAAAATAATGTTTATTAATGTCCCCACAAGGTAAATCTATGTCTGTCACAGTGTCCAGCAATGTAATCTATGTCAATCACAATATTCAGTGATGTAATCCATGTCTATTACAATGGCCCATTGCTCCCCGATCTATACATGCCATACTCCCACCACTAAATGCGCCTATGGGTGTTTACATCTCAGTAACACTGAGTCCATCTAGGCCATAACAAAAATGGAAAAAAGTCTGCAATCTTTTGTGTTTTTTTTTATTTTTTTAACATAAATGTGTCACATCTGAGGTAGTCAGATGCAAATTGACTTGCATTCATTTACATCTGCCTGCCTGTAGACCTAACTTGGATTTTTTTAAGCTCCAGGAGGGCAAAACTGACCAGAAACCGATCATAGATTCTGGTTCCGATTCAGTGTGGATCTGTTCACTCATCTCCTACTGATCGGAACAGACATGACTACTGTGAAGGGGCCCTTAGTTTACTTTAATGCAACCCTGTTGCCAAATTAAAGTATAGAAGGAAATTGCACCCTGCAGAAAAAGAGCATTAAGACTTATTTGTCCTGCTACACATGGAAGATAATGGCACAGCAAACCAAGCATGCAATCAGGGCTGGCAAGAACTCTGTTTCCACTCATTGTGCCTGACTTGCGGTCTCCACCTCGTAACAAAAGAGTCCTTCCATGTAGATAAAGTTGGCAACCAGGTTAGGATGAATCAAATTTCTCTTTATTTTGTCTAAGGAGTACACATGTTCCAAACCAAGCCAATGCTAACGCGTTTCAACCTACCAAGGTTTTACTTGTAGGTTGTCTGACATAACCAATTAGACCAGTGATGGCGAACCTTGGCACCCCAGATGTTTTGGAACTATATTTCCCAAGATGCTCATGCACTCTGCAGTGTAGTTGAGAATCATGGGAAATGTAGTTTCAAAACATCTGGGGTGCCAAGGTTCGCCATCACTGAACTAAAGAGATATACTGAATAGATATATGCCTTATATATGTAATTAGTTATGTCAGAACAACTATGAGTAAGGCCTTTATATACTGAAACTCATTAATCTTGGCTGTGTTTGGAACATGTGTACTCCTTGAACAAAATAAAGGGAAATGTTCTTTATCCTCACCTGGTTGCTGACTTTATCTACATGGAAGGGCACTTATTTTGTCCTCCTACCCCTGCCTCATATCTCTGCTTTTTTCATGACTACGGCCACCAACAGAATATTCAGTGTCAAACACTTTAGGGTGTTTTGGATGTCTGTGCCTCCTGCTGCACTCTGGTTCTGGTCACTACTATGTTTCAAGGACACATACAGGTCATCTACGTGATCTGCAATGATGTACTAAAGGAATCTATAATTGTTTTATTTTATTCAGGTTACAAGAGAGCACGGCAGAGGTTTCTCCCTTTGGGACCATATCTGTCTAATTATAACTTTTTGGAGAGCCTTATAGAGCAAGGGAGTGGGCGACTTGCTCCTCTGAACATTCGCCTGTGTATACTAAGGCTGGCCATAGGCAGAGCGATTTAAAGAAAGAAAATCGCTTTATTCCTCCATCAACACATTCTGTGTTGAAGGCGGAATTCCTCCTGTGCAACCATTGTGTACACCCGGCGGGGACACAGAACACAGTGATTATTGCAAGTGACTATAACAGTCACTAGCAATAATCGCATGTAATATCCCACAGGCTGGTTGTTCCTAAGTTGATTGATTTATCAACTTGGGTACATTCAGCCTGCCCATACACAGGTTTGAACCTAGGCTGGTTCCTGCTGAACCGGACAAGATTCAGACCATCTATGGCTGGCTTAAGCTTTAGTTTTTTTAGCTCGGTACACAGGTGTTTTCTGCAGGGAAGGTAAGGTCAGTTTGGGAAATGCGAAAAAAAATTCTAAGCAGCAGTTTATTTTACCAACTAAAAATGTATATTCTGTATATACAGTACAGACCAAAAGTTTGGACACACCTTCTCATTCAAAGAGTTTTCTTTATTTTCATGACTATGAAAATTGTAGATTCACACTGAAGGCATCAAAACTATGGCACATGTGGAATTATCTACATAACAAAAAAGTGTGAAACAACTGAAAATATGTCATATTCTAGGTTCTTCAAAGTAGCCACCTTTTGCTTTGATTACTGCTTTGCACACTCTTGGCATTCTCTTGATGAGCTTCAAGAGGTAGTCACCTGAAATGGTCTTCCAACAGTCTTGAAGGAGTTCCCAGAGATGCTTAGCACTTGTTGGCCCTTTTGCCTTCACTCTGTGGTCCAGCTCACCCCAAACCATCTCGATTGGGTTCAGGTCCGGTGACTGTGGAGGCCAGGTCATCTGGCGCCAGGGCCGGCTCTACCACTAGGCAAAGTAGGCGACCGCCTAGGGCGCACTGCCGCCTAGGGGCGCCTGGCCACTGTAGATCTGTCACTGGCTGCTCTGCATTGATTCATGTAAAAACTGACACTAACTGACTGAGATAATGAGATTGTATTATCACATGCCATTTGCAAATGTATATAGAAATAGTGACTGATCTGCCAAATACTGCCCCCCCCTCTGCCCCACCCCCCATGAGGCTGTATTTGATGGGCACAGGTGAAGCTGTATTTGATGGGCACAGGTGAGGCTGTATTGATTGGCGTTGGTGAAGCTGTATTCGATGGGCACAGGTGAGGCTACATTTGATTGGTGCTGATCAGGCTGCATTTGATTGGCGCTGATCAGGCTGGGCAGGGAAAATGGGGTGGAGCCAAGGGGGCGGCAACATGAGGTTTCGCCTAGGGTGTCAAGAATCCTTGCACCAGCCCTGTCTGGCGCAGCACCCCATCACTCTCCTTCTTGGTCAAATAGCCCTTACACAGCCTGGAGGTGTGTTTGGGGTCATTGTCCTGTTGAAAAATAAATGATGGTCCAACTAAATGCAAACCGGATGGAATAGCATGCCGCTGCAAGATGCTGTGGTAGCCATGCTGGTTCAGTATGCCTTCAATTTTGAATAAATCCCCAACATTTAATAAGGCAAGAAATCACACTTATTAAACCTGACAGGGCACACCTGTGAAGTGAAAACCATTTCAGGTGACTACCTCTTGAAGCTCATCAAGAGAATGCCAAGAGTGTGCAAAGCAGTAATCAAAGCAAAAGGTGGCTACTTTGAAGAACCTAGAATATGACATATTTTCAGTTGTTTCACACTTTTTTGTTATGTATATAATTCCACATGTGTTAATTCATAGTTTTGATGCCTTCAGTGTGAATCTACAATTTTCATAGTCATGAAAATAAAGAAAACTCTTTGAATGAGAAGGTGTGTCCAAACTTTTGGTCTGTACTGGATATATATATATGTGTGTGTGTGTGTATGGGTGTGTGTATGTGTATGTATATACAGTATATATAGTTTATTTATTTATTTTGTTATACCACTATACATTTCCTTTTATGGTAGCATCACTGTCCGCAATTAGATTGGTATAAAATGATAATCTATCCTAACAGCTTCTAGGCTTGAAAAATCAAAGATTTTGTATTCTTTTATGAGGCAAAATGCGAATTTTTCATATGCTTCTTGGGGTGATGATTAGCAAGTGTTCCGCAGGGTGTAAGTTCTTAGGAGACAACTCATATCGTTATATTCCTTCAAGCTCAATGTTTATAACAAGATCTATAGACATCGTTAACAATGTTGGGGCTCATTTACACCTTCATCTTTGAAAAGTAATCTGTGATGAAAGGCTTTTCACACAACAGTGCAGTCATGGCTGACAGGCATTCAGGAGGCGATGCTGCCACCTTTTGTATGTCTGTTTTTTTTTTTTTCTTTTTTTTGACAGACAAATAGGGTTTTGAATTGCTAAGCTTGCTGCTGCAGTGCTGCCCCAATGACTTAAATGGGTCGCAATTAGCGGTGGTACTGTTAGCTAAACCTGACAGCGGGGATACATTTTGCTGCCCTGTGAAGCAAAGCATTGTGGCTGCAGCTGTACCACCCTGTCTGGCTGCGTTTGTGGCTTAAGGTGGAGGGGGCATAAAAACGTGCCTCAAGTGAAAGTGTAAATGAAGCCTAGGCTGATAAAATATGGTCTCTTTAAAAGGTAACAAATACCTGGAAGTGTGATAGTTTAGCACATATTTCGGAGGCTAGATCTGGTTTTAAAGCATTCTGGCACAAAGGAACACTTGACACATAGCAGTACAGCCATTTGATAAATTAACATTTTTTTGCCAAGTGTCACAGTGTCCAAGTTTCATAATGTAATGCTAATTTCACTGTATGTGTTTGTGGCCATTCTGAATAATTACCCCCGTGCCCCGGCACAGAGTAGTCTCCAGGGCTCTCAGCTCAATTCAGATTTAGTTATTAAAATGTCCCAGTAGACTCATAAATTACTCATTTTTATTCCGCTATTCATCTTCTGCACCTGACTACTCCTTTTGCTAATTTCCTATGATCATATTCTAAAGTGTTTTTACAGAGTTAGGCCATTGATGTGGACTATTGCAGTTTGCACAGGTTACACAACGTGTATCAGTAAGCATGGCAGTGAACATAATATAAGTAGGTCTGTCAAAAAAAAAATCTGTATGCCCTGTTTCGGGTATCCTCTAGTGCCCATTCTTACCTCAGCCTCTCCAACACACATTGGGGACTGTGACAGAGGTTGCTTGAATGGAACAGGAAGCTCCATATCAGCCCAATGCATTGGATTAATTCACTCTTTTAGGCCCGGTTCACACTGCCGCGACTTCTGCACCGACATTCCAGCTTCTTTAACAGGAGTCAATGCAAGTCGTGCCGAACTTCGGACCAAAAGTAGTGCAGGAATCTTTTTCTAGGTCGGAGCGACTCAAGTCGCTCCTATTACAATGGTTCCATTGCACTGAATGGGGTGCGAATTGTCACGTGACGTGGTCTCAAAGTTGGAGCGCATGTCACACCAGTGTGAACCGGGTCTCAGTATTTTAGTTTGTAAACTCTTCTAACCCTCTTGTCCTGTATTGTATTGTAACTGTACCATCTCCCATTATTTTCTAAAGTACTGCGCAAACTGTTGATGCTATATAAATCCTGTATAATAATATTTGGCTTGTTGGTTGCTCTTAGGCCCCGTTCACAATTTACGTAGCGGGAACACACATGCTCACATTTTTTTTTGTGTTTCCACGTGTCGCGCATAGGGAAGCCCATTCACTTGCATTACTGAATGGTTAAACAGTTCTTTAATGTAGAAAGTCTGAAATGGAAATTGTTATAGAAACCTATTTAGCAGCAGAAAAAGCTAACTCACAAGTTGTGCCTTATACATTGGGGTAAATGAGCAACTTCACAGCTACTTCCACTGTGCATTTCTAAGACCCCTTTTACACTGAGGCAGTTTTTAGGCATTTTAGCACTAGAACTGGCCTCTAAAAAGCACCTAAAAACTGCCTCCCATTCATTGCATCTTTGGGGTGGGTTGGGAGCACTGTAAATAGCCCCTGCCCATTGCAATGAATGAGCAGCACTTCCAAATCGCTTGTAAAGCGCCTCGGAAGCACAGCAAAACTGGTCTTTTTTGTGCTTTTTACCCAAAAAATGGCCCCGTAGCGCCCAAAAACCGGCGCAAAAGCGCAGCTAAAGCACTGCCAAAACAACCGGCGCTGTTTTTGCAGCACTGCACTGTGAAAAGGTTCTACGTTTGGACCAACATTCAGCAACAGTAAATTCATTTTTTTTCTGTATTAAGGTGACCATACATGGATCCAGATTTGGATGGTTCAGCAGGAACAAGCCGAATTTCGATCCATGTATGGTCTTTCCCTTTCGAGAGGAGTTAATCTGATGGTCAACTGCTTTCAAACAGGCTTGTCGGTATATTTTTGCTTGATCAGCGCTTGCAGCCATTCAGCCACAGCACTGATCATTGTATTCTGGCAGCAGAGGAGTCCCACTGCAATAAGGTGGCGGGATTCCCCCATTCACCTCAATTGTGTGGATGAGGGGATTGGTTTGTTAGTTGTTTATTTAGTTTTTTTTTGTAGATAAGCTGGCTGGCTGATCAAAAGAAAACCTGGTTCTATTAGGAACGTCCATATTTCACTAGGCTAACCAATAAAATAGGTAAAATGGTACACTTTCAAAGGCCAGAAAAATCTGTCCCTACCGTTTAATGGTCTGTTGGCTGTGTTTGCCTTCAAGGCCAGAGGTTCCCAGTCCTCCCCTTAAATGATTAAAGGAGTTCTTTGTATGACATAATGGCTCCCACGGTCCCACCCTTGTGTTAACTTGCATTTGGCTGTGATGGCACACAATCCTGCAGGCCACTGTTCACTCTGCTCTACACTTTTATAACTTGTTTATTTTCCTTTGCTGCCATGCTTACTATGTTTCTCGACAGCATAACACTTTTCAGAGGCATATGGCTTTGAGACGATGGGGTGGATTTATTAAAGGTGGTTTGCAAGTGCAGTTGCTCCAGAGCTTAGTAAATGAGGGGTAGGTCTGATGACTTCCATTATTCAATCATGTGCAAGCAAAAATTCTGCTTTTTTTATCATCCTTGCTTGCAACTGGGTATTCTTTGCAAAGCAAACCTTCAGCTCATTTTTTAAGATCTGGAGCATCTGCACTTGCAAAGCGCGCAGTCTATTTGCCTTAGTAAATCCATCCTGATAGATCTCCTCACCACATCCATTGAAATGGGTTGCTTTTGGCTACAATATTGTCTGCTGAACACAACCTGTTGTATAAATGTTGCCACTCCATGGCAGCATGTACTACCGTGGCCACTGGCCATGCTAAGATGCGGCACATCGGTTGGTTAAACCGTTCCATTGCACTGCCCCTGTAAACAAGACCTTAATATGAAACGCAGTATTGAAAACAAATGTAAGGGTCCATGCATACTGGCTTTCATAGGAGTTTAGCGTTTTACCTGTACAAGCAACTAATGCTGTCCTATGTGTCCATGTATATAGGTTGTTTAGAGGCATATTTTAAGCTCAGCGTTTAGAGGCAGGTACAAAACCCTTCTTTTTGTGTTTTCAAGAGCAGTTTTGTACAAAAAACACTCAAGATTAGCATTTTCTCTGCCAAGAGCACTGGTGTTTTTGTAAGCCAGTGTGCATGGACCCTAATACTTCTTATGAAGACCATAGTACATTGGTTTTCTACACAAGCATCAATTATCGTTTTTATATAAAAGTCTGCTTTATATTGATGCACAAGGAGGTCCCAGGGTGAAGTGTAACAGGGGAACTGAGCTGAGTTTGATGTATTTTTTACAGCGATGGGTCACAGATTGAGAGACAATACCAGTGATGGTGATTGGATTTTACAATGGTTGGTCACAGAGTGATCTTCTAGGAGATATAAACATTTATGTGTTTGAGCAGCTAATGTACTTCCAGAAAGCATGCCTATTGGCACTTTGAGAAAACTTCCTGGCATAGCAGCTACATCCCAGCAGGTACGAAATTCCTGACAATCTTTTTGCACAGTTCATTATCACAGCACATGTCTTCATACTGGCAATTAACACATTTCTAATGATAAGGACACGTCCATGATGGATGGATGTCATAGGAGCTCTATGGCAGTTCAGCTGTTAGCTTGGCTTTGGTAGTAATAGTTTTTGCATTATGTGCCCAAAGTGACTTGAAACTAGAATTACTGTTTTGTTAGATATTAAAAGATTGCAGATGTTATGGAAAATGTGTGCTTTAATATATTTATTCATTATGTTCTATTTAGGGAACATGTAGCCTAATTAGGAATAGCTAGATAGATATTTTTCCTTGTCTCATATGCTTGTTAGCCATGCACACTCTATTTATGCGACAAGAGTTCATCAGCTGATTCTTTCAGAAGGGACTTCGATCTTTTCCTTCTTGACTCGGCTTTTTAAAGATAATTACCAAGCCTTGAATGCATTTGACTATGGATTACATCAGTGATATTTTGGCTGGGCTAACTCATTCAAACTCCATTAGGTGTATCATTTAGATGTATTTTTCATCTGAATATTAAGTAGGCATTGTTGGCAATGTTAACTAGAGGAAAAAACAAGACTTGAGTTTTTTCATTTGATATTGATGATTCTTATGTCCCATTAACGCTAATGAAGCAGGACATTGGGTTTTGCACAAATGTGACGTTTTTGCGCATTGTCACACAATTCGATCAGCCCATTCATCTCAATGGACTGCCCTACTTGTGGCAAAAAGCTTATGTAGTGAAATATATTTATATATTATGTTTATGTTATAACACAGTACTGTACTACTTCCTGGGCAAGTTGGGACCCTTTTTTTGTATTTATAGTCATAAATATTGCCCTTATGGGCTTTCTCGGCTATAAGTTTTTATTGCAATTTTATTGTATGTGTTGTGTTTCATGTATTTCTGTTTACCAAAAAGGTTTTTTTTTCAATAAAAAAAACAATGAACTAACTTTTTGAGCTGCACTCATTCTGTGCTTTTAGTGCAACATTTCTTTTATGTACACAGGAAAACGCTTTTTGCTTGGCGAGTCTCCATTAACAACTTCAGCCCCAGAAGGATTTACCCCTGACCAGAGCACTTTTTGTGATTCGGCACTGCATCGCTTTAAATGACAATCGCGCAGTCGTGCAACGTTGTACCCAAACAAGACGTCCTTTTTTCCCCACAAATAGAGCTTTCTTTTGGTGGTATTTGATCACCTCTGTGGTTTTTATTTTTTGCGCTATAAACTAAAAAAGAGCGTCAATTTTGAAAAAAACCCAATATTTTTTACTTTTTGCTAAAATACATATCTAAAAAAAATTTATATATAAAAAAAAACAAATGTATTCATCAGTTTTGGCTGATATATATTCTTCTACATATTTGTGGTAAAAAAAAAAAACGCAATCTGCGTTGATTGGTTGGTTTGCACAAATGTTGCTGCGTTTACAAACCATGACAATTAATTTATGGCGTTTTTGCTATTTCTATTTTTTTTTTTACTAGTAATGGTGGCGATCTGCAAATTTTAGTGGGACTGCGATATTTCGGCGGACATGTCGAACCTTTTTGACACTTTTTTGGGACCATTGACATCTATACAGTGATCAGATCTTAAAAAAAAAACACTGATTATTGTATAAATGTCACTGGCAGGGAAGGAGTTAACCTGCAGGATGCAATCAAGGGGTTAACTGTGTTCCCTAGGCATGTTCTAACTGTGTGGGGGCTGGGCTGTCAGGGACATAACAGATTTAACTGATCCCGATGACAGGGATCAGTATATCTCTGTCATGCCGCCTGACAAATTTCTTCAACGGTGTAGGCCGATATGTATTCTTCTACATATTTTTGGTAAAAAAATCGCAATAAGCGTATATTGATTGGTTTGCGCAAAAGTTATAGCGTCTACAAGATATTGGATAGGCTTATGAAATTTTTACTATTATTATTTTTTTTTTAGTAGTAATGGTGGCGATCTGCGATTTTTAGTGGGACTGCAACATTGTGGCGGACAGATTGGACACTTTTTTTGGGACCAGTGGCATTTATACAGCGATCAGTGTTATAAAAATGTACTGATTACTGTATAAATGACACTGGCAGGGAAGGGGTTAACACCAGGGGCGATCAAATTGTTAAATGTGTTCCCTGGCAGGTGTTTCTAACTGTATGGGGGAAGGGCTCACTGGGGAAGCACAAAGATCCGTCTTCCTGATTAGCAGAAAGACAGGATCTGTGTCATCTCCCCTGTCAGACCGGGGATCTGCCTTGTTTACACTGGCAGTTCCCCATTCTTGCACTGCGGGGAACAATCACGGGTGGCCGGCGGACATCGAGTCCCCCCACCCGCTGACTGGATCCCCGCAGGCCAATGGGAGCAAGCGCACAACGGTTCCTTCCCGTGCCGATGTACAATGACATTGGTTCGCGGGTACGCGCCACATTGCCACAGTAAAACGACGACGGGCCGTTGTTAATCGGTTAACTATGAATGTCTTTGCAAGCATGAGGAGTATTTTTGCACATTTTGTGTATGCCACAAAACACTGTGCGATTGTGAGAGTTGTTGTTCTAGGGCCTTAGGCTAGGTCATGTATCAGTAATGCATATGTTTGGCCTTTAGAAAAATGTGCAAAGTTAAAGAGGATCTTTGGTCTGGGAAAAAAAACATAAATTAAAAGTCAGCAGCTTCAAATACTGTAGCTGCTGACTATTAATAAACATGAAATTACCAGTCCAGAGATCCAGCACTGTCCCCACCCAGACCCCTGGCACCGCCATCTTGGATGTGGTTAGCCTGGTGCTTCACAGCAGGCTACCCACCCCACCCTTTCTCAATGGACCCACAGCCTCTTGGCACCTGTGGTGTATCCCAGGAGGTTGCAAACAGGGAGGGGGGAGAGACAAATTTCTGCACAGATCACCTAGGTGATCCGAACCAAAGTGGGAATGGGTACCTGTCAGGACTAGGTACCCACTACCTGATAATGAAACCCTGCAAGGTGTGTGGGGGGGGGGGATGTTCCTCTGAAATTTTACCCTTAAATTAGAAGTTCACTGTTTTACTAAAATCTCTTAATATACTGGCATCCATGATCTAAGACTAACCTATCTAGCCCTGTAAAGAAGAAATCTCCATACATACCTTTTTTGAAGCCGATCCAGTGGCACGTTGAGCTGTCTGCGGCGGCTTCTCTGTGTAGTCGGGTGCAGAGGAGGCAGCTGACATCGGTAGACCCATAATAACTCTATTGGTGACATTACTTCCCAGGTATTTCCCAGCCGTTGTCGGCTGTCTCTTCCCCAGAGGTTCCGCCACTGGAGACCGGACCGGATCAGCTTTAGAAAAGGTGTATATATAGCGATTTCTTCTTTACATGGTTAGATAGGTTAGTCTTAGATTGTTGATGCCTGTAGATTTTGATATTTTAGTTTTAGGGTGAACTTCTACTTTAAACTATTCCACTAAGTTCATTCAGCAAAGCTGGCCATAGATGGGTGGAAATTCGAATGAACATTCTGAAGAAAAGAATGTTCTAAGAAAGAAAGTTTGTTCATTTTTCCAATCACTAGTGGGGTCAAATCGATGTTCATTTTCCACTGCAGTAATGAGAAAATTCAAAGGAGCAGGATGGAAAATTGTTCTCAAAGAAACAAATTTCTAACAGTGAAGGTGGTTTTCCTTCTGTAAAATCCATTTATTCTAAAATCAAATGTTAAAGTGGTTGTTAACCCACCATTAACACTCACTGCCAGCCCCTCCACTTTATTAATGCAAAGCACCCTGTGTAAATATTTTATAAAAACGAGCCGTGTAATAGTTCTGTTGAGCTGTCTTCAGGCCGGTCCTGTGACTTGCGGCCTCTTCTCAGCTCCGATGGATGGATATGGCAGGAGGGGCCGGGATCTCCCTCTGACGTCAGTTGGGGAGATCATGTGGCTGCTCAATCTCTCCTGCAGATGCCTTGTCTCGGAGCTGAGAAGTGGCCGCGAGTCACATGATCAGCCCGAAGACAGCTCAAAAGAACTATTTACAATGCTCGTTTTTTATAAAATATTTACACAGTATGCTCTGCATTAATGTGGGGGACTGGCAGTGTACATTAATATTATTAATAATGGCGGCAGATGGCGGGGGGGGGGGGGATCGGAGACACACACAGAAAGGAGCTGACAGGTCGGGAGGAGGGAATGAAGGAGAGATTAGAGCAGGGCTGCTGACGTCACAGACAATGGTGGTCAGGGCTCAGAAGCCCTGGCTTCATTGTCTATGCTAAGAGGGGAATACAGGAATCATCAGGTTCAGGAGGTTTTTTTACAGTTTAGAGGGGGGCAGGTTACATAGAACAAGCGCTGTGCTGTTTAATCTGCTTTAAGGGACCAGGATCTCTATATTCTTTTTTTGGGTTAACAAACAATTTAAAAGCAAAGAACATTTTTCAAACAACATTTGAATGTTCTGAGAATTTTAATACGACTTTTCCTAAGAATTTTCATTTGAAATTCTATCCATTTATGGCCAGCTTAAGCCAGAGCAGCAAAACCATCAACATTATATTTGTGATGTCTAATACTATTATTGTATTTCATTTGCTCTGTAATGTTTGTACAGACTCTTGACAGTTTACTTGTTGCCATGTGGGGACAATAGAAGTATTGTAATGCAATGGCTATGTGGACATTCCATGGTTACAGCCCAGCTCCTAACAAAACTTTTTTTTTTTGCTTTGAATAGAGGTGTTTTGGATTCACATTCTAGATAAGATAATTATTTATTTCTTCCACGCAAAAGCAAACTTTATTTTTTAGATTTTTCTTAAACTCCCTTTAGGTTTACAGTAATGATGTGTCATTGCACATTTTGTATCCTTTCTCTTTTGTAAAATAGAATTACCTGTTTTTTTTTTTTCTAGAATTACCTGTTTTATATAGTTTTCCTGATTGGATTGTCATTATCCATCTGTTCCTTTAATATATCTGTTTTATGATCATATTCTTTTACCTATGTCTTCATAAATGGCATGTTAGACCTGACACTGCTGTGCTGCTGTTATTGCTGATACTGCAATAATCTCTTGATATGTGCTGCAGCCTGTGATACGATTTGATATAATTTAATATAGTGTGTGTACCTGGTTTATAATCAAGAGAGAAGGTGCACAATGGAAGGGATTATTAACTGTATACACAAATTCCTTAGCAGTCCACTATGTCGGCCTTTAAAAAGGAACTCAATAAATGCCTCTATATCTTGATAGGAACAGAAGTCTCCATTTTGCACATTCTTTGTGAATTTTCCTATCGCACTCCTTTCTGGCAAAAGGCTCTAATGTAATCGGGTGCTGTAACGAAATCCAGCTGGGTCCTGGAGATCAATCGTCATGCAAGTGTATAAATTCGTCAGCACACCACGGATCCTTGTCCAAAAGTTTCGTTTATTGAAAAAAAATCACATCACAGCAGATTGCAACGTTTCGGAGCCGTGCAGGGCCCCTTCATCAGGCATGTGATAAAGTGTACAGTGCAAAGGCAGTATATATACACATCAGTCACCAATCAAACAATGTGAAATGAAGTGTGCAGAAAGTATACCCTCCCCCTCCCATTGTCACATGACCTCAGTCCCGCCAAAAAACACCTTTTTAAATCACTAATATGCCACAAATGGTTAATGTAGTGTCATCCAAAATGCAGTTAAATGTATCGGATGTATGGAGGCAGGGTTGCGTGCGAGACTTTAACAGCCGATCGGGACTATCAGTGAGATATCCCGATCGCTACTGTCTACCATTTTTTTTTTCATTTCTTCATTTTTATTTTTCTATTCTGATTTTGTATTTTTATTTTCCATTTTTTTTCATTTTTGGATGATTTGGTTTCATCTCAATTTTTGACTTTCTGACTTATTTTCGATTTTGGACCTTCTTGATTTTTATTTTGTTCCTTATCTCATACATTTTGCAGTAGTATTTTCATTTTTATTTGTATTTTTATTTTGATTTTTTTTATTTTTTTATTTTTGGTAGCAGTTTTATTTTTATTTTTATTCAGGACTGATTTTTGTTTATTTTCCCCGGTTTTCAATTTTTTTCAGTAGCTTCAGTGATATATTTCTTCCCATTTTGCACACATACATCTTTTCAATCCATATTGTATCCTTCTGTGGTTTCCACCTTTCGATTCGACTTCAGATTCGGTTTTTCCTCAAATCTTCTTTAATTATCTATACACTCTGTTCCTCAGCCTCTTCTTCCTTGTCCTTACTAACTACCCTCGATATCTCTGCCTTTTGTTTATGCTTATGCTGTCTTGCTCTTCTTCTTGCTCGCTCTTCTTTGGCTCCGGTACTTGTGTACGTTCCCCTGACCACAAGATGTCATGTGATCAAACTGGCGTCGCGGGTTGCCGTGGATACGACAAACCCGCTCCCAGGTGTTTCTCCCGATCACGCCGCTATGCATGACGCGTTCATGGGCGGCCCACGTGGCAGGCTGTGATTGGTTGACTACCTTCCCTGCCTGACGGGGCTTCCCTGGGTCTTAATGGTAGACCGTAGCGATCGGGATATCTCACTGATAGTCCCGATCGGCTGTTAAAGTCTCGCACGCAACCCTGCCTCCATACATCCGATACATTTAACTGCATTTTGGATGACACTACATTAACCATTTGTGGCATATTAGTGATTTAAAAAGGTGTTTTTTGGCGGGACTGAGGTCATGTGACAATGGGAGGGGGAGGGTATACTTTCTGCACACTTCATTTCACATTGTTTGATTGGTGACTGATGTATATATATACTGCCTTTGCACTGTACACTTTATCACATGCCTGATGAAGGGGCCCTGCGCGGCTCCGAAACGTTGCAATCTGCTGTGATGTGATTTTTTTTTCAATAAATGAAATTTTTGGACAAGGATCCGTGGTGTGCTGACGAATTTATACACTTCCATTTTGCACATGTCCAAATACACAGTAAAGCTACAAGCTGATGTCAATGTGCCCCATTACAACCCCAGTCCCATCTACAATAGTACACACTAAAGGGAAATTTAAAGTAATAAATAAATGGAGTGAAAGTTTACCTAGAGCAGGGATATGCAATTAGCGGACCTCCAGCTGTTGCAAAACTACAAGTCCCATCATGCCTCTGCCTCTTGATATCATGCTTGTGACTGTCAGAGTCTTGCTATGCGTCATGGGACTTGTAGATCTGCAACAGCTGGAGGTCCGCTAATTGCATATCCCTGACCTAGAGGTTAGGATCTTCCCTCCCTAAAGCCTAGTAAAGACAGGTAGAATGTCGGTTAAAAAAAAACAGCCAACCTTCGGCCTGTGTATATGGCAGCCAGTCTGACGGAAGAGCATGCTGGAAAACCAGCAGCCGACTGGCTCCCGACCAGCTGACCGGAGTGTTCTGGTGGGGGAGGGGGGTGGTCCCCCTGCCAGAACACAATAGCTCTGCAGGGGAAATTGCTGTACTAACATCCGGATTGTTAATACAGTGGCTCCGATCTGAGCTGTCAGGTTTTTTTTTGTTCAACCCACTGGGTTGAATGAAAAAAACTAGTAGTCTTTACTAAGCTTAAGGCTAGGTTCACACTGCTTCCTCCACCCCAAACTCGCTCATCCATGTCTTTATGGACCTTGCTTTGTGCACTGGTGCGCAGTCATGTTGAAACAGGAAGGGGCCATCCCCAAACTGTTCCCAACCACAAAGTTGGGAACATGAAATTGTCCAAAATGTCTTGGTATGCTGACACCTTATGAGTTGCATTCACTGGAACTAAGGGGCCAAGCCCAACCCCTGAAAAACAATCCCACACCATAACCCCCCCTCCACCAACTGATTTAGACCAGTGCACTAAGCAAGGTCCATAAAGACATGGATGGGTGAGTTTGGGGTGGAGGAACTTGACTAGCCTGCACAGAGTCCTGACCTCAGCCAAGAAAACACCTCTAAGATGAATTAGAGTTGAAACTGTGAGCCAGGCCTTCTCGTCCAACACCAGTGCCTGATTTCACAAATGCGCTTCTGAAAGAATGGCCAAAGATTCACATAGACGCACTCCTAAACCTTGTGGACAGCCTTCCCAGGATAGTTGAAGCTGAAGCTGAAGCTCATTATTGAACCGTACGGACTAAGGCTGGGATGCCATTAAAGTTCATGCGTGTTTAAAAGCAGGTGTCCCAATACTTTTGACAATATAGTGTATATTGGCGGTCTATTAGGCCTGCTGTTTCATTTTATACTTGTAGTTTTTATTGAGAAATGTGAGATATATTTTTATTCATATTTTTATTTATATGTTGTATATCCATTAGTAGCACCTGAAAAGTTCAAATGTTCATTTTTGTTGGTGTTGATGCTGGGGCCACTTTAAGTAAAGTTTAATAAAAGAGAATCTGGTTGCTTTGGACACATATTAGTAACTAATACATAGGGATCAATGTTCTAAATTTTGAGATGTGTTTTAATTGCATCCATTTTGATGGGGCTACTAAAGAGTTCTGTCAACAGGGATTGTGCCTAAAGGCTAAGTTAACCTTTTACATAAAGAATGCAGATAAGGGCCCCCAGTAGATTGAAATGCGCAGTGCTGTTTGTAAAAACATTGTTTATTGCAAATGCCATACGTGTCCACCTTTTCGGTCACCTATGAAGCTTGGTCCCAATGCTTACATTTCTATCTCCAGGACACAGCAGTCGTTTGCTTCTCACGCGCAGTAATGCAGGAGAGAGAGCTTCCTGGTTCAAAAACCATGCATGCACAGTGCACTCTCTCTCCCTATCCCAGCAGCATAGGGAAAGAGAGATTGCACGGCACATGGACAGCTTTAAAATACATGAGGCCCACTCGCACCTCTGTGCTAAACTTTATAGGCTGCCAGGCTCTGTGGCACATAGACTAGGTTGGGCTTGGTGCAAAGAGTGCTGTCTACTACCAATGCAAAAGCCGATGAAAAACTGACCATTCATCATTTTACACCCATTTTTCGCCCAATCCGTTTCTTTTTAATGGAAGAAAAATAGAGCTTTGATCAGTTTCAAAAAATGGATGATGACGGATGCGGGTGTAAACTGATGTAAATGGATGATCACCCATTTACATCAGTTTTTCCATAGAGATGCATTGATGTCCGTTTTTCATCCAACAGATGGATGAAAAACAGACAAACGGATGGCATGTGTGAAAGGGGCCTTAAGTTATAGAGTAAACATTCCCCTTTGGGTGATCTATGTGCATTACAAGGATTTTAACAAACTTGTTGCAGGGAAACTGTTGCAGATTCCCACATTTTGTTATTCTGAATAAATCCCTGTGTGTTTCTCTGTATGCGTGTGGGAAAGTGAGTCTAATGGGAGTGGTTTCATAATTATCAATCAACTGTGCAACTGAAAGGCACTAATGAGGAAAGGTGCTGGGCCTGTATCCCTTTAGATATGATTTCCTATTGGGAGTATCTCACCAAAAGGGACATGTTTTGTTGTAGGGGATGCCTGAAATCTGGTTTGTATCTTAGGCAGACTTCTGGGAAATTTGGTGAGCCAATCACACAGCATGAAATGAGGTTTCTGGGGGGTGTTCTGCACAGAACACATCCAGGTAGCCATATTGCATTTTACAGAACAATACAGAGGTGCAGATTGAAAAAGAAAGGAAAGGTCATTTTTAATAACAAATAATTACAATATGACTTGTGTGGCAATTGTATGCGCTATATTATTTTTTCTTTATTTGCTATTTTTTTCCCCCACAAAAGTAGAGTTACCCTTTGAGACCCCTTTCACACTTGTGCGAGTTGTCCTGCGATTTGGGACTGCAAAGTCTCATGACAAGTCATTCCCCATTATTTCCAATGAGTACCATTCATATCTGTATGACTTTCAAGTTGTGTCGACTTCAAAGTAGTCCCTGCATTACTTTGGTCCAACTTTGATGAAACTTGAGGTCCATAGACTTCAATGTTAAACCCTCAAAGTCTCATGCAAATCGCACCTGAATAATATAGATGCGATTTCTGTACTACTCCTGTACAACTTTGTAACATGTTTTCATTGAGCCAAAGTTGCAACAAAGTCAGACCAAAGTCATACTGATCCCAAATCATGGTAAAATCGCGGCAAAAAATTGCGGGAAAAATCGGGTCACACAAGTGTGAAAGGGGCCTAAGTAATATAATTATTTTGATTGCACTTCTGAATATACGTTTCTGCAATAGTCTACACCAGCCATTCTCAAGTAGGGTTTCTTAGAATGCTTGGGTTCCTCCAGAAATTGTTCAGGCTTCCTTGAGCTGTGTCTGATTGACCTCCCATTTGATGGTGCCTACATAGTTTTGGTGTCAATCCACTTGGCAGAGCCAGTTGCATGACACCAATGACGTTTTTATGTTTGCAATGGTGGCATTCTGACAACCGCTGTAAGAAAGGCATTCTTCCCATTAACTGCTAATGTTAAGGGGTATTGTTTCCACTGACCACCAATTAATTGGTTTTACTAGGGGTAAATATTTTAAGGGTTCCTCTGGGGTAAAAAGGTTGAGAAAGGGTGATCTACACATTATACTATTGCGGATCACTTGAAAGGTTATGCTCAATCCTCTTGGGCTTTGTGTCTGCATCCAGCTATTCGTCTTACCTCCGACACATCATCAAAATCATCTCCCTTAAAGTGATACTAAACCCACTACCACAATTTTTGCTTTATGTCATGTTTAAATAGTATGATATCTGGATGCATATTACACATTTTGGAAAAAGAAATTCTAAATACATTTTTAATGCCCTGCACACTCTAGTCATGTGACTTCCCAACCCTCCCACACCACAATGTGCAGCCATTGGGTAGAGCTAGCAAGTGACCTCCATGCAAAGTCACTGCAATACAGAAGCAGTGAGACTTTGACAGTCCCTAAAGCTTTGTGTGAAACATAAGACCTGTAAAGTAGGGAGAGGAATCCGTTATTAATCAGGACTCCTAATAATGCCGTTCTGCAGTCTTAACTTCGGAGCCGCCCCCCAACTGTCACGTGGGGTCGATGGAACAGAGAAAAGTGAAGAGACTGTAAATGAGAGTTTATGGAGCATGTGCAGGATTGTCCCCATCAGCCACAGAATCAGCTATTATTTTGTTGACAGTGAAAAAGGGAGGAGATTAGAAAGACAGAATCAACAAGGTATTTATCTAAATATAAAATACGATAAAAGAAAAGATGCACAATATAGATAAAGAAAATCATTCTAAATTCAAATGCCAAGAGAAAAGTTTTGAGTTTAGTGACACTTTAATTAAAGTAGTCTGATTTTCAAGTACACCTTTTATAATGGCACATAGTTTTATTTTATCTATAATTGGTTGGTTGCTTCTTTAAAATAGGATTGGCGTCATAATCTAAACGACAATCATATCAAGCTTTCCAGTATTTTCCGTGCTTTGATGGCCTGGCTAAGGGCCATAATGCTTGTGGGCAGCTGATCAATTGGAACGAAACCTTGAATAATCCATTTTTCCTCCCACTTGATTAAAATCGTATACAAAGCAGTAATGAGGGGCATCATGTCATCTCTATTCCTCTCCACAGAGATGAATAAAAGATTGGAAAAAAATAAAGCCAAATTTCTGCCAAAGTAAAGGCTGGCACTGGCTCACCACATACGGATCTATTTTCGCACAGTATGCCAGATTGTACAATCAGGTTATAAAGTTAAAACTGTATATAGGATTTGTAGACCACCTTGTTACTTGCAGGGTCTTGGGGAATTTTGTTGCCCACGTGTTGTGAAGAATGTTTGACAACTCTACTCTAGTCACACAGAGATCCACAGGGGATCATTTGCACCCATTGTACAGACCAGAGAAAGTATTGTAACCATGTTTCATGTTATTTAATTTCTGATGAAAGTGAGTTTATCATGGCTGTGTCAGTATGATTAAATAAATTAAATTAACTTTAAAAAGCACATTTTTCCCTGTATCACACATCCCAGATTGACAGTTTGACAAATGTAAAATCAATGTGTTTTTTTCAAACCGTGCTTCAGGATAATGAATTATTTCTATCATTTAGCAGGAAAGTGTGTTTAGTCTTGCCGAATGACAATAATTATTGCTTAGTATGGGTATTAAAAAATGGGTATGTGCACCAGGTATCCAATTATTTGGATACCTGGTGCACATTGATGTGTTATATCACACTGCAACCATTCAGCATTCAACATTAATCAAACAATATTCAACTGCTGAGAGATAGAGCTGTTCGGCTTCCATGGATTACACCATAGCATTGATCTCCACAGAGCCTGGTAAAAAGTCCAGTCTCAATAAAATCCAGGATATTGTTTTGAAATGATGGGCTAATGAAATCCCTAATTGTAACCAGTAACCATAATGAGAGAAGATGATATGCAGTTCAGTACCCAAAATACTCATAAAATATGTTTACCACCTGTAGTACATTATGCTTGTTGGCCAGATATCTTAGCAGAGGAGTGAAAACTCCTAATGCATCACTCGCCCAGATTTTTTTTGTCTGATTGAAGACTGCAGGTTATTGCACATTGGTCCTTTCACATAGCCATGCAGGGGATATGTTCACCTCATCAATCATTTATTTTTTTCCTCATTTTGACATTGGACAATGATGGACCTATCCAAAAAAAAGACCCAGCAACAGTAAATACTGCTAAAGAAACATCCATTTATTATAAACAAGGAGATAAAAAAACAGGCAAGGAAGCTAACATATTTCAGCCCCGTTAGCTTCCTTTGCTGAATTTTTATTTCCTTTAATAATAAATGGATGTTTTTTTTAGCAGCACTTACTGTGTTGCTGGCTCTCATTTTGGACTGTTATTATTGTGATCCTGCAGAAGCTCAGAGCTAGAGCACTGGTGATTTCCTTTCTTCTATTTGGGGTTTGGAGGTTGCAGGACAGCTTATTATTTTTTTTATTGGTGGACCAGGCTGTGAATAGGCCTTTAGGTGGCAAGTTTTGAACAGACATGCGCCCGTTTACATCAGGCTACTTCCGATCCATAGGGGTTAGGTCTGGGAAAACAGAAAAGGAGACAATCCTTTTTTTTTTCTAGACCTAGAGGAACATATTTAAAAAGATTTAAATCCATTTACATCTGCCTGCCTGAAGACATGCACGGAGCTTCTGATCAGGTCCAACTGAAAAACTTGACAGACAGACCTGATTGCAAAGCCCATGTCAAAGAAGCCAAAAAGGTTAAAGACCAACTTAAGTCACAGCAATAGATATGTAGTCAGGAGTTGTAATAAAAACCTTAATTTTTATGGTCCTATGTACAATTTAATCTAATGTTAGTTGTATAGGGTGTCGAAATATGATTGCACAATTCAACAGATGTCAGAGGAAGACCCAGTGCTCTGAGCAATGTTACAGACCTTGTCAGGGGCACCCCATCACTACAAAATTCTGGGTGTGAGAACAAGCAGTAGCCCAAGTGCTGAATGGTGTGTCTGTTACTCAGCTCTGCCTGCACTTGGCACTGCAGTGTAAGGACCGGAAGCAGTGTTAACATGTATCCTGGTATTTTTAATTCCAAAAATAATGTTGAGGACTGATGTATAGATAACGACACTGAATTCAACCAGAAATTGGAAAAACCGAAGAAACTGTACCCGAAACGTTAGTCCAGACAGACAGTTCAAAAAGTCAACCTGGACTAGTCTTCGAGGCACGTACAGAAGTCCGTCCGTCTACATTTACCTAAATTTAGAAAAATTTATACAAGGAGATCCAGATCTTTTTTTTTTCCTAACAGAGGAAAAGACAAAAGGGTCTGGATTGGGGATACCTAGCCTTCATCGGACTACATTTGCCCGCGTAC